>JNEN01001278.1:0-194367 GCA_000697355.1 Syncephalastrum monosporum B8922
AAAGATTTGCATGCCGCCACGTAAGCGCAGCACCAAGTGAAGAGTGGATTCCTTCTGAATGTTGTAATCTGAGAGGGTGCGCCCATCTTCGAGTTGCTTGCCAGCAAAGATGAGACGCTGCTGATCCGGTGGAATGCCTTCTTTGTCTTGAATCTTGGCCTTGACGTTGTCGATTGTGTCAGACGACTCTACCTCCAGGGTGATGGTCTTCCCAGTCAATGTCTTGACAAAGATCTGCATACCGCCACGGAGACGGAGCACGAGGTGGAGGGTCGATTCCTTCTGAATGTTGTAATCCGAGAGGGTGCGGCCGTCTTCGAGTTGCTTGCCCGCAAAGATCAGGCGCTGCTGATCGGGCGGAATGCCTTCCTTGTCCTGGATCTTGGCCTTTACATTGTCAATCGTGTCGGAGGACTCGACTTCGAGGGTGATGGTCTTTCCGGTGAGTGTCTTGACAAAGATCTGCATGGCGTCTTTTTTTCCTTTGGTTGTGTTGGCTGTGGAGGTGGATGAGAAATAGAAAGAAACAGGTGGATAAATGTAGAAAGAAAGCGAAGAAGATTGATAAGGGACGCAGTGGGTTTATATACATGCGCCCTAAGTAAATGCCGCTCGCACCAATCAACGCATCCTTCGGGAAGCATCCAAGAAACTATCACTTGTTCTATATTAGGCAATTCACTGCTTTCAACCTATGACGTTGCGCCTCTTCTCTCTCCCCCCCCCCCTTTTTTTTTTTTTTTTTTTTTTTTTTTTTTTTTTTTTGCTTCTGTCTTCTTCTTCTCTCTTCGCTGGTTCGAATATAAACATCACGTTGGATTCCCACTTTATCTCCTCAGCGTCAGTATTATTTTGGGACGGTATGACAGTGTGTCGCGATATAGCGTATTTATTAGAGTTGTGCAATGTGTGTGTGTGTGTGGGTATACAGTACTTAGTATTTGGCTGGATAATCACGTCAGAAGTCGAAGAGATCTACCATTTTTCCTTCATCGCTTTCCAGGTCACCGTCCTCAAGAGGGTCCTCTTCTTCCTGCTTTACGCTATCATGCTCTTCTGTCTCAGGAGGAAGCGCACCACTAGTGGAGTCGAGAGCGTGCTGAGTATATTGCGTAAGAACGCTGAAACCAGGCTTGAAAATACGGGAGAGATCATCCTTGTCGAGCGGTCGGTGATGCAGACGGATCCGGCGAGGTTGTTCCTTCGTTGTCAGTGTATGTATCAAGCTGTTGTAAGCACGCCACCATTCGTCTGCACCCTGCTCATGTTCGAAAAGATCCTTCATCTCATTGCGCCTAACAGGTGCCCACCGCCCTTCCTTGTATTTGCCACACTGGCGGTAGTCGAGGACGACGGGTTTCTTTTGATAGTGCAACCGTCGCTTGCGAAGAGCCTTTCGCCGGTAGCGAGCCACCTTGACATAGTTATACTCTTCGCTCGGCTCTTCCTGATCCGACTCGCTCGTGTCGTCCTCCAGCTGAGCATGTCCATCGTGAAGAGTCGCACCGGGGTAACTGTACTGGGCAGCTTCTTCCGGGAAACAGAGGGCATAGCAATCAAGTAAATGCTGCGGCAGTCTTGTCTTGCTCCATAGTAGTGGAGAAGGCTTCGGCGGAAACAAGAGCGACTTGAGATTGGTGTCTCTCTCATTGTATAACGGCTCCTCATGTTCGCCTCCGAGACGTTCGATCAGAAAGTCTATGTCCGTCAGTGAAGTCATGGCATCTTACAAAAATTGGAAAGAGAACAAGAGAACTTTTGTAGAACAGGAGACTTTTGTTCTGCTGTTTGATTCTGTCAGTTGTCACAGGACTGGCCTCACTCTTTTTTTTTTAACTCAACATAATTCTGCAGTTTTTACCACACACCGACCTCGACATTGTAGTATTTCTGCTTTGTGTGAGTCAGTGGGTTAAAAGCTAAGATTATTCACCCTTGGTAGTTACGTAGACGGTCGTCGGTATGGTATTGTATCCGTTAGAAACATATATGTCCTTGACACATCGCATCACAATGACTACTTGCTTTGACGTTTATCAAAGGCTCGATAGTCGACACGCATGGCCCATCGCGTTCCTTATAAAACTTTAGCCGAGTATCATGTAATGCAGAAGCAGTAACTGATAGCGCACACTGGTGGATGCGAGTTGGATATTTGGATGACGCTGTTATCACCACAACGTTGAACTTTCTAGACTACTAGGCGTACCATGTTTCGTCGTAGGTACAGACACCGTAACGAGCTTATGATATCACACCGTAGGAAGCTCTTACGCTGAGATCCTTATTAAGCCCCCCTAAAAGTTCGCAGCAGTATTCCAGAAGTAGAAGTTGTTCAAGTATCATCATGAAATATATGTATTTTGTATGTCACATGACGGCATAAAAGGTATCACTATGATATGAATGTAATAAGCCTATGGGAGACCACACGTCACTTTATCTACGTCCCTGAGCGACCGGAGCCGGGGTCGTCAATAGGTGCTTACGGTGCCTGGCCACTGCCTCAGCTGTGGCTGAATAGAATCCTTGAGCCACAGTGTCAAATGTCTTCTACAAATTCTTACCAGTGGGTGTGGGGCAGACATGTGGCGCAGTGGCACATGTCTATGAGGGGGTTCTCGACGGTGGTACCGGCCACCGACCGCCTAGACTAGGGGTACGCAAACGCGGAAAAAGTACTAGAGAAGAGCAAGCGGAGAGAAGGAAGAGACTCAAACGGAGAAGACAAGAGGAGAGGCGGAAAAGAAGACAGCAAGTTAGATATATATGGCGGAAGAAGATTCTTGGTTTATAAAAACATATACTCTTGACACAATAACGCATTCCGTGCACATCGATGAAATTGGGACGGACAACCTGTGGCAGAGGGACTAGGGGAAACTCATGCAGCCTATGTTGCGCTTATGAGATTACACTTAAACCATAATTCTTATCAACGTACTTGCCAGAAAAAACTTTGACCAGAGTAAAAAAGAGCAAGAAAAAGAAAGCAAACGTATGAGAAAACAACCGTCTTTAACGAAACAGACATGCATCGATGGACCTTATGCGATGACATACACCGCGTCTGCCAATGGGTAAAAGAACGCAGGAAAAAAGATTCTGACAGGAATCCACATCAGGCATTTTTCGCGTTCAGAAGGACTCATATATTAGTTAAGTCTGCTATCACGCAGTCCACGTTCACCGGGGCCCGAGGTTCAACACCTGCTTTGCGTACGGGATTTATAGCTGGTTACAAGACCAGTTCTTGCTCTTTTTGTTTCGGACCAACATGGGAGTGTTGGAGCCCACCACAATCTCACTAGGCGTAATTTTCTTAAAAATCTGATTACTTATGCAGCTCTTTGCTGTTAGCTGTGTCCGGCTCATGAGTTTGACTTTTTGTGAGAGGAACTGCTCCGTTACAAAGTCTGTTCAACATTACTTTCAATATGTGATCGATGGATCTTCTGATATTGAAACATGACAAGAATTCGAAGTGATCTGCACGAAATTGGGAGATGTAAAATAGAGCGGAAGCAGAGATATATCCTACACAGATCACAGATATGTAAGTTTTCGTGGCCTTGGTAGCTACCCTGACCAGGGCGCATCTCTTTTCTTCGCTGATGCAGGCGTTTGTCTATTTGTATTTGTAGTTGAAGCACGTATAATAGATCTCTTCCAAATTACATACTGTATAGATATAAGCATCTATCCATTTTCGTACTTTTAGTCCAAGTATCTTATTATTCCATAAGCATCATGGTTTCACCCCTATGCTCCATGAAGAACAGCCATGTAGGCTAATGCACTTGCTTATTTAAAAAATTCAGAACAGAGCATGACATGATCTTGTGCCACGATAAATGTTCGTTTCTTATGTATATGTATAGTATTGCATGGGAAGCAATAAAAGGAGAGTGTCTATGTACTGTTGTTGTTGTCTGTCTGTACAAAGTATATGGTGTAATAGAGGAGAGCGAAGAAACTAAGCACTTTCCACGAAGAAGAAAGAAAAAATAAGGTAAATGGAATAAAGGGGAGCGATATCATATAGACATAAGAAAGGTTGGTACATAGAGCATCATACAAAAAAAAAAAAAAAAGAATAAAAAGATAAAAGGCGAAATTATACAAGAATCAGCAAAAAAAAAAAATCAGAAGGGGACGAGAGAAAGACATAACGAATAAGTAAACAAGTAAAGAGCCGCATGAGAATAATAAGATAAAAACAGGAGAATTGGAAAGGAAGGGGCAAGAGTAAGAAAAAAAAATAAAAGGGAAAGGAAAGGGATGAAGGAAAGCGTAAGCAGTTTACCATGTCATCTCGTTGGTGGTGCTGGTCATAGTGGTGGTGCTGTAAGCATCAAAGGGGGGAAACATCCCCGAGTATGCGGTGGCACAGTGTGGGGCCAGAGGAACAAAAGTATCTTTATTCTCGGCTGTTGAGGCTACTCCTTGGTCGTTGATAGCGTGAAATGGACGTGTCATTGTGATCTTTAAGCGTAATGTAAAAGAAATGAACCATATATAGTGAGTACATGGAATAGAGAAATGGTCAGCTATTGTATTTACCTCGAAGTCCTCAGAATGTTGAGAAGCCCACGCAGGAACCACTTGATGCTGCTGTTGCTGTTGCTGTTGGCCTTGGTTCGACAACCAGAGGAGGTATGATTCATCGGAATGGCGTCGTATATGATGGAGCCTTCTTTTAAGAGGATGCGAGGAAGACGACCATGAGCGCATCGGATGTTGCTGCTGCTGCTGCTGCTGATGCTGATGCGGTTGAGCTTGTACGACCGGGACGGTCTGGATCCAGTCAGCGACGTCGCAGAAATCGTAGGATGGATTGTTGGACGTGCTGTCAAGCAATGACTCAGTTGGCGCCACCCAAGAAGAGGTATCTTGGTAAGCATGAAGCTTATAAGGCATGTATGCGTTGTCCGCTGACGGTAAGCACGACGGATGCTCCTCAAAGTTGATGGCAGCAGGTGACGGTGGGTCGATGGGAGTCAGAGGCGTCATGAGCAGTCGCTGCTGCAGGCGCTCGGTGGTGTCAGCGTCATCCGTACTACTACCACTACTGCTGCTACTGCTGCTACTGCTTGACGGGGGCGGCGACGGATGGTGTCGGATTACGGGGGGCTTTCCGTCCGACGTCGTGCCATCCGA
Source organism: Syncephalastrum monosporum B8922 (assembly GCA_000697355.1). Classification (NCBI taxonomy): domain Eukaryota; kingdom Fungi; phylum Mucoromycota; class Mucoromycetes; order Mucorales; family Syncephalastraceae; genus Syncephalastrum; species Syncephalastrum monosporum. The sequence continues at coordinate 5,161 of JNEN01001278.1, forward strand.
GCGAGTCACATGGTCTGACTTGCTCGTCCCATCATTGGTCACCAGAGGGGTGAGGACCCATTCGGTATACAGAGGCTGAAGCATTGGTGGCGGTTGAGTAGAGGTACGCTTCTTTGATGCGGTTTCTGGGTCTTTGGGACGTTTGATTGTACCAGGTTGCTGTTTCGCCTTAGCACGACGGTTTTGAAACCATATTTGGACATTGCGAGGTTTCATTGACAGCTCTTCAGCCAGGCTCTGCCTTTTGGCTGCACTCGGCTTCGGATTTTCTTCGAAGGAAGCCTCAAGGATACGTGCCTGAGCCCGCGACGTGCGACGACGATGTTTCGTCTCGAATGGATTGTAGAAGGTCGGCTTAAACTCATTTTTGGCTGCCTTTTTGTCGTCCATCCCGGTCGATGACGGTGCGTTCGTCGCATGAACTTCGTCGTGGGCCATGTCGGGAAGGCCAATGGTCGTGCTGTCGGCGCTTAATGGCATATGGGCATAAAAGCTTATAGTAAAAGCTTAGTTGGGTGAGAAGAAAAAAGGAAAATAAAGAAAAAGGTGAAAAAGCTTGGAAGAGAAGAAAAAGGAAATAAAAAGGGCTTGGACAATGTAAAATCAAAGGACACTCAGATATATATACGGGATGCCGATCCGGAGTGTGTTGTCCGTATCAGTTGAATGAATTGGGAATGCGGGCCAGACGGGGGGAGTGGGGGCATCGGGACGAGGCGATTGGTGTGCGTTATGATTTCCCTTAGATTCAGGAGGCTCTGCTGCAAGAACAATGTCGTCGAGTCGAAGCAACCAGAGCACCAATAGCTTTCCGTCACCAAAAGCCCTGGGCCACACAGATGATACGATGTCGGTGCGCCACCCGCCTTTCCTTTTACTTGATACGGAAGTGGACGTTGGGGTTACGCGTGTATGGGGGGTGGGATGGGCCATGAAAATGCCTCTTTTGTTTTGCGTGGTAGCAGCAAAAAGACAAAAAAGCGTAGCAACTTCCTGACATTAAATGGAAACAACAGAAAGAATGATGAAAGCGTACAGCTGCGGGGTTGGGGGTGGGGGTCCAAAAGGGATTTGGGGGTTAAACGTCGTGATCCGTGAACGTAACTCATTCCATTTTAGTCCGCCTATCTGCTTGTTTGACCTTCTTCACCCACGTACTATCTCTTTGATAACTTCTTTATGCCAGGGGCGCGGGGCGGAACTCGGTCTGATTCGCCTTCATTGCTTCAATATTTTCAACGCAACCGCGTAATGCCAGGCGAAAACGAGGGTCATGCGGTTTATCACCATGGGTGGAAAGCCTGTCCATTATATTGATGATGCAGGGAATCTCTTGACAAGCAATCATGCTCTCGCAGCTCCGAAGACAGGAATAAAAATAAAGCGGGGATGGTCAAGGAGGTGTGGGGGAATGGCACTGGCACGCAACTAACCCAGAGCACCGCATTATCCACTTTAACCACCACCATCACCACCATCATCGGGTGGTCATTGCTGCTGCAGCTGCTTGCTTGCTTTGCTCTATCCAATGAAAGGGGTGTAGCATTGTTCGGGGGGGGGGGAGCGGGGGAGGGATGGGTATTAGGTTACCACTGGAAGTTGACATGATTGTGGGCAACCATGCAGTGAGTCAAGCTCGGTTGACTTATCATCCAGAGAGTGCCTGAAAGCGCAGTCATAAGTATCCCTTACTTTTTTTACGTGCTTTCTTTATTTGATTGACTTCCCCACCTTCACTTAGTCGCGTTAAAGTGCATGACGCAGTTTGTCTGCAATGACCGCATGCCTTCAAAACCCGACCCCCTTGTTTTCCAGGCCCCACAAGGATCGGAACTTTCTTCACCAGCGATCTACCCGGTTGCTGATTCAGGCAAAACATGTACCACATGTACATACTTCTCATGGAGTTGATATTTTGGGCTCTACTCTGCCTTGCTCGCTTTTTTCAAGCTCCAACCGGGCAGGAAAGCAGACAGACCAGCCTTATTTTTAGGACTCGCGCCTTGAAGTCACAATTTCGGATCCCACTCCACCTTGCCGACCCGAGAGCCCGTGTCACAAACATGAGCAGATGATACATGGACCCACGATGGCGTGAGCCTCCGTCATCCCATCCGTTGGGCCCTCGATGAAGGTCACCTTTCTGTGTAATTGACGCCCGTTGTGTTATATACCGCAGCTAACTCATATCGAATCCCTCACTGGCGTCATTTGTCGAATTTAAAGTCCCCTTTCAACACATGGCATCGTCATCAGGATTGACCTGGGCATCCGAACGATCCGATATTTCACTTTCAAAATTCCATGCTATGGAGTCACATGTTCGACCATATGATTTGTTTCTTTTTTCGCAATGATATGACTCCACCGACATATATTTCAGATTAATGTCTGTACATTGTAGCAGTACATATAACGTACTACTAGTTTCTCTTCTACTACAAAGTGCGCCTATAAACGCGTACCCGGACGGCTGAATAATTTAGCGCACTCGCCTGATTAAGAAATACTACATACGGAACGCGAGTTTGGGACCTGATCAAAATAAGCGTGAGATTTGGCCATCATACTCACATGGGTCTGGAATGAGTGTGGATAGAATAAGACCTATGCAGCATGATTCAAGATATGTATTCTACTGCTAGTATGATCAATGATTGGTGGTGTTGATTTTACGTTGATGGTAAAGTGGAATCATTTTATCTTTGACTACCTGTTCTGAAAAGTTCGGGAGTGTTGAGCCTAATGAAGGGACACAGATGGCAAATAAGCATGTCTCCTCCTACCTTAAATCCGCGCATACGTCCATTGTAGGTACATATATAACATAGCTGGTACATAATACCACGTCAACCTCCTTCTCCTGCTCCTCTTTATCAGTATGGAACAGCTGTCAAAGAAAGGGATCTTGCTCCTGATTGGGTTGGTCTCATGTGATGGCCACCTTGCAGGACCCGCACATTTTGATTGCAGGATTGGTTGCGCCCCACAGGGCATATAATAGGCGTGGTGCATATTTAGACTGCGATGACAAACGCCTCGGTGCTTCTGCTGCCCGTTGCGTTAAGGAGGTCACGCGCATAATAAGTGCGTGCGTATTGGACAGCAATGCGAGTATTGTCTCATGATAATTTTGTAGAGCAAGCAGGGCAAAGCAGGCTTTGTTTTTGCCGCACCAGCCAGAAAAAATTGTCACTTGTTGAAACATGTCTGCGCTTCAGGGAACGGGGCTCGAAATGTGCCTTCCGTCAACTGTTGTAGCCCTTTGGCCATGGTCGAGATCACACAAACAAAGCCTCTGACACTCGTCCTTACGCTGAACGAGCAAGACAAGCAGGTTAAAAGACAGAACTTTGATTTCGCTCATACGAGAATGAATCTGACAAGGCACAGATCCTTCTCGGGTGGAAAAAACGCGGCTTTGGTGCCAACATGTACAATGGTGATTAAAGTTTGAATCATACTGGACCCTGGTTGACATTGAGCGACAGGCTTTGGCGGCAAGCTGGAGAAGGGCGAAACGGTTCTGCAGGCTGCACACCGGGAGCTTGAGGTAAACATACTGTCACTCGTACACACCCGTAAAACTTGCATAAATAATTCTAATAATCCAATAACAATAATATTCAATCATTATAATTATATTAATGATCCTTGCTATTCGATTAGGAAGAAGCTGTGATCAAGGCACACCACTTGGAACGTGTTGGTCTCAACATCTTCACTTTTGAGAATGATCCCGTTGCACTCGAAGTTCATGTGTTCCGGGCCACGGAATATGAAGGCACACCAACCGAGTATGCACTTGCTCCTCCCTCTCTTATTGCATAATGCTCCCGTCAGATCAGCAGTACATAGCACCACATCGACTCACACGCTTTATCTTACCCTAATGCAGGACTGAGGAAATGAGACCAGAATGGTTTGCCTTTGATAGCATTCCATACGACCAGATGTGGGCCGACGACCGCCAATGGATGCCTCTTTTACTCAATTGTGAGCGTTTCTTTGGCGAATATCACTTTGATGTTGCTGGGGTAAGCCCATATACTCTAATCTAGTAACAACCCTGCTAACTGTATATTTGTATCAAGCTGGAAGGCAAAATTCTCAAACAAAATCTGCGTCGCGTCGATTCTGTACCCGAGACGTATGACATTGCACGACGCACCATTTAAAGTTCGTCAAGGGTTCTCATCTACGCCCTTCATCCACCCCCCAAACACCCACCCTCGCTTGCGAATAAAAGCACATATGTACTTTATCCTGTTATTCTTCTGTTTTATTAGGCAACGATTTTATACCCTTCTACGTATCGCGTTGGAATGCATGAGTGAGATGAATCAGGAATAATTTATAGCCCAAAAATAAAATAAAAAAAGAACGACAAGGCTTAAAGGAAAGTAACGGTGATGTAAAGAGCTGCTCCATCTGGCAATGTGCAACCATACTCTAGCACGAAATAAGAGTGGAGCGGATCTCGTCATGTCAAACCTTATGGCCAACCAGCATGGAATGATTTATCCTGCAAATCAAGCCATGGGTCATGCAGCTCGTGGCTGCTAGGCGCTTGTTACTTTTTCTCTTTGGTGATTTGCTGGTTTGCTGCAGGAGGAACGGTACCTTGGAGAATATTCCACATGATTTGGAGATCCTTAAAAATGATATACCCCTATTTGACCAGGGCTAAAATAGCAGAAGAGGGCGTATCGCTACGCTATCGTTTTTTTTTTACAAAGTGCTCACTTGCACTCATTCACATACCCTCACAAATTCCTGCTTTTTTATATATGACAGCTTCTCTGCTGGAATAATAGATGTAGGAGGAATGTTATGGGACAGCTTGTAGCAGGCAGACGAGTCAAATGTCATGTGGTCAATAAACGCGGTTTCGCGAACAAAATAACCTAAGTGCCACCTTGTTCAAGAATGTAGCTGTATTACACGTGTCAGCTACAAATTGAGGAGTCCAGTCGTTTTCCAGTATCGTTTGCGTGATGCTATTACTATATGTAGGATGAAGAAAGCAAAAATATATTACACATGTCCAGCCAGTATAGCCCTGAACAGCCAAAAATAAAATCGTGAAATGATGTGAGCAAATTATAAACTTGTCTCTTCATCTGGAAGATAGCCTCAAAGGTGTGATCGTGAGAATAAAGAATGCCTCGTTATAAAGGAACGTCATTACGCCAAGAAAATTGTTTTGGATATCGGACGTTCAGATAAGTTATATACATACAAGGAAATGTGTGGTAAAAACCGGTTTTCTCCAGGCTTGTTGCTCAGCATCTTCTCATAGAGAGTGACATACAATCACCGAAATTGCGCACGGACATTCATGTAGCGTAATTAATAAAGACCACATCGCTACCGGTAATCACGCTGGGGTGTGCAATGTGAACCATATCCGGTAACAAAGCCATATTGACAAATGTTGTACAATACTAATAACAGGTGTCAATCCTTGAAGAGCAAGCTGCATTAGCGTCTAGCAGCGCGCTATCGTTTATCGGCAGAATGCTCCATGGTCATGGACTACAAAGAGGAGTAAAAGGATAGAAATCCAGGACTTTGGGACGGGGGCCTAGAAATTTCGTCTAACCGTTTTCTGTAAAATCGACTCAGTGTGTGTGCACAGAAGCAAAAACTAGCATTTGAGGGAGAACAAAGAGAACAAAGAGAACAGGTACTTTCGTCACAACATTTGTATCACAGTTTGTACAGAGCCTCCTCAATTTTATGATTGTGATTACGGTCGAAGGAGTGGGACTACACACGGAGGTACGATACGACATACCATGACGATGAAGATGACGGCGGAATCTCATGGGAACCCGTATCAAGTATAAACGCATGTCCGTGAAGACAAGACAGCCCTCCTGACGCGAAACAGGCGTATATAATGGCACGACGGGTGCTGGTAGGCGTCCCCGGCATGTCCTGATCAAGATGAAATCCGTCAGGGCTTTTTTGTTTTTTGTTTTTTGTTTTTTTGTGCAAATAAGAATGTTAATACTAATAATGGAGAGAGCTAGAAAGGAGAAAAATGACAGCAAAACCATGCCCAATATAGCCTGATGCAAAAAGCAACCATTGTTAACCATTATTGCTAATATAGACATGTATAAAGTTGCCGTTAAAACCAAAGGAACGGTGAAAGAAGTTTAACGATTCTTCTTCGGTATTTATATCGTGGGATCTTGGGACATCTGCGAACATAAAGAAAAAGAAGAACAAAAAAAAAAAGACAAGATATACCCCCGTGTTGATGGTGAACGCTCTAGGCTGCTTGGGATCGTAACAGGGGTGAGTAACAAGAAAAAGAGAGAAAACATTGTATGCCTCGTCTAACCAAGTGGGCCGTTAGGAGATCAGCAAGGGCGACAGCGCATTGTTGGCCGGGTCAAGGAGAATAAGAAAGCCAAATGACTATAGGGAACACAGAAAAAAGGGGTGACCCAAACGATTTCATAAATTGTGCTCTGAAGAATGGAAATGATCTTCTTACCGTAACACTTTCTTCATCTCTTTCTTTCGACGCTTCTCGCTTTGTGCCTCGTCGCCCCGTCCCAATCCTTTCACAACACTCTCTATTTATTTAGTATCACTATTCTTATATTTCATTCTTAGGCCGCCTTCTTTGATTGCCCCCATTCCATCTCCTCTTTCTCTACTTTTACCGTTACAAAATATTTTGAAATTATGCCCCAGAAGAACTTGACACAACAACGCGCCGCGCTCCGACCTTCGAAAAACGTGGCCTTCTTTTACGACGACGACGATGACGATGATGTATTCAGCATGGATGATAGCAGCATTGCGGCGTCCATGGACAGTACCCAGCTGCAGGCTGACACTTTTGCGCTCGCCCAGTTCTTAGCGAGCACGAGTCCGGATGAGTTTGCCAAGCCGTCCAAGAAGCAGCAGAACAATCCCCAATTCCGACGCGCATCCAAACTGATCAGCAAGTTGCGCAAACGTTCTACCACTGCTACACTGCGATCCGATGCAGCGTCTATCAAAAGCAGCAGTGCCAGCATCCACTCTCAGCAGAGCAGGAAGAAGCCAAATCACATTCCTTTGCCGGAATACGTGCCGTCTCCGCCACCCACAACTGAGCCAGAGCACCCGCTTCAGCAAGATCGTCATCAAAAGCAGCAGCAGCGAGAACAAGAGCACCAGAGGCATCCGTCCTGCCTACGTGACTCGGGTGTGTACAGCGAGGCGTCCGATAAGGACGTGATGATGCACCCCCCGCCACCTCCCGTGCCTCCGCCGCCACCGCCGGCCCAGCAACAAGCAGGCTCGCAGCAATTCCAGGACATGGAGTTCCCCATGCCTCCCTCTGTGCCGGCCAAGACCCACGCTCGGCAACCCCGGCGGCCGGCCCCCTTACCTGCCGCCGTCGCTTCAGCCGCGATTGCGGCAGCAACGAACGAACCACAACAACAAGAAAAGATGCCATCCCACCGCACTGTGTCGACATGTTCTAGTCTTTCAGAAAAGTCAGTCGTGCGGTCGGTGCCTTCGGCTGCGCTCAAGCGACGCTCCATTATCCGTGCGCGTCATGCCCAGGTGCAAACAGAGGATGCAGAGACGCAAACAAAGCAGACTGGTGCCTGTCCGCACTGCCGCCAGATGCTGCCCCAGCAGCAGGCCGAGGCCGAGGACCACCGTCGTCTGTCGTGCCCACCTGCCATGGCGAGTGGCGACCTTCTCTCGGAAGAGGAAAAGAAGGAGAAAGCCGCAGATGCTCAGAACCTGATGGCCATGATTGAGCAGCTGCAGAAACAGCTCCTAGAAGAACAGCAGTCGCGCAAGAAGCTGGAGCAGCAAATGTCACGTCAGCAACAGGCTGCTTTGAAGGCGGAACAAGTGGCACAGGAGCGTTCCCGGTGGAAGGGAGATTGTCTCTGGCTCCAGGACCGTATTGCCCTGTTACCCGAGTAAACTTTCTTCTCTGATCCCTTTTTATAAAAGAAAAAAGCGCTACCGTAGTCTATTCTCGCCCCCTGTGTCTCTTTCTTGTACATCACATAATCTCTTCTATCTGGTCATTTGCACCTTCCTTCGAAATATCCTTTACCGAATATATATATATTATTATTTACCATACTGATATTTTTGTCCATCCAAACTGCCATTGGTAATGTATGGTCTTCTGTTTCAGCGCTGCATAAACTGCCCAGGCTCGTCGCAGAATGAGGTGATCAGTTGGCAATATGGAATCAATGTGATGCATGAAAACGTGAACCAGATAGAACGTTTCAGAAACAGCATAACCCTTGTCAGAGTGGTATGTCATATGCCCCCTGACTTTGGTCCGCCATATATAAAGGATTTGCGGTCCACCCTGCGGAAGTATTTATAATTTATACATTTATACATCATGTCTCGTTTTTTGAACGCATTTAAAAACAACATCGGCAACGACCAGCAGCAGCAAGACTCGTCGTTTGGTGACCAACAGCAACAATTTGGTAATGACCAGCAGCAGCAAGGCTTTGGTCAGCAGCAGCAAGATTTGGGTCAACAGCAACAGGACCCGTCTTATGGTCAGAGCAACCAGTACGGCCAAGATAGTGGCTTTAGTGGTCAGGGTGACAGCTATGGCCAACAGCAAGATACGAGCAACGCTATTGGCCAGCAAGACAGCTACGCGCAGTTCAACTCTCAGCAAGGCTACAGCCAGCAACAGACATCTAATGTCTCGGGTGATCAGCAGGACCAGTTTGGCCAACAACAGGGCCAAGGTGGCATCCAGGGAAGCCAGTACTCAGGTGGCCAGATGGACAACGGCTACCAACAAGGACAGCAGTCCTCATGGTAGGATGGGATCCTCTTGCTCACCTCTTTTTCCCTTTTTGTAAATATGAAGTATCTTTGTAAATAATACTGTCCAAAAAAAAAAAAAAAAAAAGGACAGAATATGTATTCGTAAACAAAACAACACAATATGTTAATAATAGCAGCATTACCTTGCTACAAACATTGATGCTTCGTGCTTCAAATTTACGTGTGAACGTGTATACGTTATGCATGTTAAACTGGCAGGAACAAATGGGATACGCTAGCGTGCACAGAAATCATGCATTGCCTCACGTGGGGATTTTGGTCCTTGATCTATTCGTTCTGGTATTTATCTGGGCCCGAGTGGCAGACATGGGTTTAAAACATAAATTCCCAACTTTTTCGACTTGACCAAAAACGAGATGGCGCTCTGTGATACCACAAGTCATTGACCAATCAAAATCGTTAAATTTCTAGCAAAGGGCCGGGCCCAACCCAAAGACAAAAAGAGAGACGCGCGTGCAGACACACCATATTTTAGGGCCCAGAATAACGCGCAAAGAGAAGGCAGCCTGCCATCTAATGAAAATGAATTTAATTAAACGCTTTGACGAACAAGGGTCTTGCTTTTAAGCATCCACCTATTTTTTTAAGTTCTTTCTGCCAAGTATATGGTATTACACAAGACGACGACGGAACAGGATGTTGGACCCAAGAATAACTTTTCGTTATACTCTATGCGTCTCAATTTTTTTTCCGTGACATAATCAGAAGGTGCTAACAAAGAAGGCTTCGGAGCGGAATGCCGGGTGAGGGGAGCACTCTGCAGAAAAGACAGAGGGTCTCGCCATGCATCACGCACTTATTTTGTCCTTTGCAGTATGGGGCCAAAAAAATTTTTTTATAAGGGATAGGCTTAAACTCTTTGAACAGAGACACGTACCGAGAGCGGAGAGGATCGTCCTCGACGGTCTGTTTCGTGTGTGTCAACGGCCATTGGCTTGGCGTTCACATTCATTTCGTCGTCGGAATTCTTCGTAAGATTTTCGTCCACTCTCTTCCACTTTGTGCACCCTTTTCCACCTCGCCAACTTCAGGTGCACATCGTTCAATGTAGGTATACGCGCTTTTTTTTTCATGGTCGCCGTATTCTGGATGACCTGGAACCGGCCGAACAAACCAAAAAAAAAAAAAACATGGCCAAGGTCCTTGTGGAACAGACACGCTGGGTCCAGTTGCCTTTGCCCAATTTAGCAATGAGACTAGCAGCATTTGCCATGCCAATCATCAAGATCACCTTTTTCTCTATATAATTTTTTTATTTTTACTACGCGTGTGGTTTATCAAAGGTAAATAGGTACAAAAGGTTCGAGGGTATTGGTTCGTTCCCAAAAGGAAATGGGAAGGTAAAAAAAAAATATGAGATCACAAGATGGCAGAAGCGGGTGGTCTGGCCCGAAAAAGTCCAAAGGTGTATTCCTCTGCGAGTATGTGGTCAATACTCTTGTTTAGATAAAAATAAAAAAAAATAAAAATGGTGGAAGGGAGTGCTTAATGGGGTAAGCATTGCAAGCGCATGATTGGATAGCTGTTAATGAGCAACGGGTCTCGAAATGACACTACATACAGATTATTGAACTTTCTCTGAAAAATAACTGCTCACGTCCACATCTTTTTGTTGCCACCCGCAGTGTGTAGACCTTCAAGAGATAAAGAATGGGGAGAAAAGCAAGAAACGACGAGGAAGGAGAAAGTTGGGGGTGGAGGTAAAAAGGTATAATGAAGCCATTAGTGAGGATGAAGTGCGATTTTCGATCTCCACTTTGATTTCGGGTGCCCATGGTCCCACCATCTCCTATTTTTTCTTTCCTTGTGTAAGTCTCTCCAGTAAGCTCCTTCGTCCATCGCTTTCTTTTTCTCTCTTTCACTTTTGCGAAACGCTTTTTTTAACCCATTTCCCTTACTGTCTTTTTCCTTTCCGCTTGCTTTCTTCTTGCTCTCTCTCCTTCCTCCTCCGTCGACACCCAAACCTCCCTTTTTTCCTGTTTCTTTTTCCTTCTTCTCATTTACTTACTTGTTAGCAGGCACCACCCCAGTGAACTCATCCCTCTCGTTTCGTTCGACTCTTTTTCTTTCTCTCTCAGCCTTTCGAGCATACCCAACCGCTCATGCCATCCATGTACCTGACCGTCCTGGCCGTCCTATGCTGGGCGGCTAGCGTGACGCAAGCCTACTTTTACGTACCCAATTTCATGAGCCAGCTGCCCTTCCAGGGCGGCATGGCATCTGCACCGCGGGGTAGCGACTCGCTGATTCTTTTCGGCGGCGAAAACGCGACATCCCACTACTCGAACAACCTCTATCAACTGGCCCAGACCCAGGACACCTTCACCTGGGAACAACTGCCTGCGACGAATGCACCCAACGGCTCAACTTATGGCCAAGCCATGGTGTCCAACACCGGCGACACACTGCTCACCATGGGTGGCATGTCCGAAAGCACCGTGAACCAGGTCATCCCTCTGCAGATGTATTCGTACAGCTTCAACACACATGAGTGGAACGCCTGGCAGGGAAACACCAACATGAACGCCACGGGTGTCCCCCAGAACCGCCAGCTCTTCTCGGCCACGTATGATAACTCGTCGACTGTCTACATCTATGGCGGCGCGCTCAACAACTCGGCCGTCTTTGCCGACTTTTGGTCGCTCGACACCAAGACGATGACTTTCACCCAGCTCCCCACGCCCAACATCCCTCGCTATGGCCATACTGCTTCCCTCACAAGGTACTCTACTACATAGTGTTCCTAAAATAACCTACTTCGCACGTGGGTGATGAATTTTTTATTGACTTCTGTGCTCCCCGACCCGGGGAAATTTTTTTATTTTTACAGTGATGGTAAACTGGTCATCCTTGGCGGTGTCGCTCTGAGTCAGTCCAATGGCCAGGTCACCAGCTCCCTCGCTTCGATGCATAACGTTCTCATCTACGACACCAATGCGAAGTCCTGGTCCCAGCAGGCTCTGAACGGCGACAACGGTCAATTCCCCTCCACCCGCAACTCGCACTCCGCTGTCATCAGTAAGTCCGTTACTATGCAACCGATCACATCCTTACCGATCCGTGCTTATTTTAATAGCTTCTGACGACAAGATTGTTATCTTTGGTGGTATGTACTATTTTCCCGTGGACACCCATCCTGGTGCCGTAATCAACTAACATTATTGCCATTGTTTCAGGCGACAGCGCTGCTCCTATGCGTCAGCGTCAGTATCTGAATGCTATTGCCATCCTCGATACCAAGTCCTGGACTTGGACGATCCCGCAGGTCAATGGTATTACGCCCTCCCGCCGCTCGTACGCCTCAGCCATGCTTGTCCAGGACAAATACCTCATGGTGTCGTTCGGTGAAGCACTGAACACCTACTACAACGACATCAACGTTTTCAGCATTAGTGATTCGTCCTGGCTCCAGTCCTTTGACGGCAACGAAGATAGCTCGAGCTCGGGCGTCTCTGCCGGTCTCATTGCGGGCGTCACGATTGCTGCGGTCGTGCTTGTCGCCATTCTCTTGTTCTTGCTCTGGCGTTTCCAGGCCTACGTCCGCTGGCTTGTCACCCGCATCCACAATGACATTTGGAAGCCTCGGTAAGACCAATTGGTCAATGTCCTTGCAAAATACTCACTGTACTTGTTTCCTTTCTCGTAGTACTGGTGAGCCTGTGTGGGCCGAGACGACGCGCATTGTCTTCCAGATCTTCCTGCTCTTCATCTTTGTTGTTTTCTTGGTGTTCGTGATTCGTCAGGCAGTCGATAGTCCCAATGTTACACAACGTATTGAGGAGCCAGTGGCCCAAGTTGATGTGCCAGGTACGGCAAAAATTAGCCATTTCCAGGCTGTTCTCGGCCCCCAAATGGTTCCTGAATTGACCCCATGATCATTTTTTTGTTTACTTAGACGTGCGTTTCTGCTTTGATGGTTATCCCACCTACGCGGATGCAAGTGATGCGCGCAACCCTGGCGTTGTGTGCCAGACTGACACAGGTTACTCGTGCACGAACTTTGTCCAGCAGCTCAACATGAGCATTTTCACGCCCACGTTCGCCTCTGACCTGGGTGCTGTCAACTGTTTCCTGTTCCGAGGCGACTCGACCTTCAAGATGACTTCGACCTCGGGTGCCAACAATGGCTCACGCCTGTTGTTCACATTCTTTGGTGACCAGTCGATTCAGTATGGCCGCGTGCACGTCTCGGTGTACCCGAAGGCGATGGATCCTAACGTCAAGGTGTACAACCTCAACGACAACATCCCGGTCATCATGTCTGACGCGGACGTTCTCAACTGGCAAAATGCCGAACGCAACGACATTCAAGCCACGAACGTGTACGAAGTGCAACCCTCAACGTACAGCGCTCTCAGCTACGATCTTGTGGACCACCGTTATCTGCAGTCTGTGGGCTGGAACTATGTTGGTTTCGCGCCCATCACCAATTCGACGCCCGAGGTGGAGTCCAACTTCCGTGCCGAGGCGCAGAACCCCGCCTACACCCAGACCCACAGCGACCTTGCCTTCATGGCTATCTATCCCAACTCATACCAGAACCTGACCGACCGCGAGGTCAAGATGTATACTCTTGTGAACGCGCTCGGCTTCGTTGGTGGTATCTTCGGTCTCTTGATCGCCGTCCAGGCATGGATGTTTGGCTACCGACCTCGCTCGCCTTGGGGTGTTGTGCACCGATGGTCGGTGGGTGACATGAAGCGGTCCCTGTTGCGCGGTTTGCAGCACAACTTCAAGACATCCGAGTCGTCGATTCCGCTTGTCCACCCGCTCCACCCCCGCTTCAGCATGCAGAATTTGGGAGCCGATCTAGGCTACGAAAGTGAAGGCCAGCGTATCTCGCGCGTCGAAGAGCGCATGCAGGTGCTGGAACTGCTTTTCAAGGCGTATTATGTCGATGACGAGATCTTCCGCTCGCTGGACAATGCCAACAAGAACGTCCCACCCTCCCCAACGGGTGGCGGCCCGTTCTTCCCTCCTACGGAGAAGGTCGACGGGTTCGGCCGGACCAAGAGCGGCGGCTTCTCGCACATGTTCAACCATCGCCAGAGCGTGGCCAGCGTCAGCAGCGATAGCAACTCGCAACGCCATCTGAACGACCGTAACGAACAGATGCAGCTGCGAGATATTTAAACAGCACCATGACCTAAAAAAAGCTCTCCCTCACCACACCCACACAAACTCTCTATCTCTCACACACACACTTTTTACTATTATTCCTGGCTTATTTCGGCACGCCCATACCCAGCCGTGCTCTCCCTCCAGCAAACTCACTTCACACACATACTCCACACATTAGCAAACGAGACTCTTTTTTCCCTTTTTCTTTTTTCTCTTCTTATCCTCCCCTTTTATTTTCTCTCTCCATAGCACAGCACAAACAGCAAGACATGTATTCTTTCATCTATTTTTTTTTCATTAAATGCGATATTTTCGCCCATTGACGCATTCTGTCTTACGCTATAAAAGCCCACTGCGGAACGGGAGCTGTATGCCCAGGATGTCTTTGCTCAGCCCAACTCTAAAGGAGCATGCCTCGGATGACCTCTACATTGTGTCTCGCCCTCCATCCTGGTCGTCCGAACGTCTTTTAGTCCTTGATTCGTCCTTCAATCCGCCGACACGAGCTCATGCCGCGTTAATTAATGAGACGCTTCACGTATCGCCTCAGTTCAGCGGGGTCCTGCTCTTGTTCTCGTCGCGCAATGCAGACAAGCAGCTGAGTGGTGCGTCGATCCGGCAGCGGGTCGAGATGATGCAATTACTTGCCAAGTCACTTCCCAACTGCGCTGTCGGCATCACGGTGCATGCCCGCTTTGTCGACAAGGCACGCATGCTGGACGGCGCGTGTTTTCTAATGGGCGTGGATACCGTCGAGCGCCTCTTGGACCCAAAGTACTATGATGAACCCGTCGAGGTCGCTCTTGCCCCCTTTTTCGCACGGTGCAGTCTCGTATGCGCAAGCCGACCTGGTTTCACGCTGGAGAATAGCCTGTTTTCTGACCAAGTCAAGCATATCACGCTCGACCCGGAGGTCGCCTCGCTTTCAAGCACCCTTGCAAGACAGCACGCGAACACGGAGGTCCTCGATACCATCGTGAGTCCTGCCATTGCAGACTACATACGCCGTGCCCGTTTGTATCAATAATAATTTATAGAAAAAGCAGATTACTACATTGAAGTGGAAGATATTTTTAAATGGGAAGAAAAACAAGGAACGAAAGGACAGCCGGGGGCTTTCTTCTTTGCTTTTGTTTCTATCTACGGAAATTCTATATTAGATTTTCTTGCTCTTCTTGGCAGCAAGGGTGGAAGAGGAAGCAGAAGAGGCGGCGGCGGCCTTCTTCTTGTAGGTCATGCGGTAAAAGTTGATGAAGAGGAAGAGGTACGAGGTCAGGATGGCACAGCCAAACCACGCCGCACCCTCGCCACCCGAGCAGGTGCCAAAGTTAGGCAGAGCAGGGTAGTACTTGTTGGCATAGAAAGTATAGGTGCAGCTGTAGATGATGAACAGGTCAATGACGAACTGGATAATCTGCATCGTCGTCAGGTAGCGCTTCCACCAGATCTTGGCACCCGAGGCGGTGCGGAAGTAATAGTAGTACATCAAAACGTGCACGGTCAGGTTCAGCGTAATAGGCACCCATGACTATAGATAATAAAATGTGAGTGTCATTCGCTCTCCTTCTTCAGCGACATGGTACATACGACGGTGGTACGGCCAACAAGCTGGGTATAGCAGAGAATCATAGTCATGCTGTGATGGAAATAGTGCAGGAATTCTAACAGTAACAATCGCATTTCAGTCAGTACTCAGCCCCATTCTTCCTCCCATAGCCCAATAACGACAACATACCAAGCTTCTTCTTCTTCACAACAAGGAAGACGGTGTCAGCCAGTTCCCACCATTTGACAAGGTAGTTGAGGTAGTACAAGAGTTCGTGCTTCTCGGTCCACGCGTCAGACGAGCAGATCGTATAGTAGAAGCCATGACGGGCGAGCTGGGGCACCAGCTGCTCAATCAAGAGAAGCAGGAGCGCGAGAGACACAAGCGTCAGCAGGAAGTTGTGGACCTTGAAAAGGAAGCGCGGGTTCATTGGTGAGGAATCCTTCAACAGGAATTGACCACCGAAGATGACAACAAGGTAGGTGATGGCACCAACCACGACTATAGAGAGAGAGAGCCGATACAATGGGTTATACAACGCGTTACAATATGTTATCAATTGATAATTCATGACTAAATTACCTTCAGGGACGGTGGACAGGACGGTCTCACCCTCGGTGAAACGGAAGTCCAGGGCCGACTGGCCAGTGACAGCCGTATACAACTGGTCAAAGTAGTCGTAGAGGTAGACACCGAAGGGGCGATCGACGCTGAAGCTCACGGCGGTGGCCATCGTCAAAACGAGAAAGAGAGAGAGAAAGAAAGAGGGAGAAAAGGGAGACGGAAAATGGAAAAATACGCTGGCTTAGGATTGTTTTTTTCTGTTGCCGCCCAACGAAATTATTATATTATCTTTTGCCCCGGAACATCCGCACCGGTGGCCCTGGCAGCACTTGCCATGTTACACATGCACTATTCACCCGCCCTTTCAATTCGAATTTATCCATCTGCCTGATGCACGTGAATTTCTGATGGGACTTCTTAGGCTCCTTTATTCCCAGTTCATACTAAGGATCGATCCTTTAGAACGTATTTGTGTACATGACCTTGGAGCGGTTGAATCCGTTGAAATTGGATGCGGCACAGATCGTGTACGCACCCATGTTCTCAAAGTAGAGCCAGTCACCATCTTCCAGCAACGGCAGCTTCAAGTCCTGGCCAATGCAATCGATCGAATCGCAGGTCGGGCCCCACAAGCTGCAGCCGAACTGCTCATCCTGGAGGTCCTCCTCCTTGACGTAGGTTTTGCCGCGCATCAGTACCTTGGGATAGACCCCCTGGTGATCAAACAGGATGCAGTTGAACGAGCCATAGACGCCGTCGTTCATGTAGTACATGTACTTGGTCAATGTTTCCGACTCGTCCGTCACCGTGCGACGGCCAATGATATGCGTACACACCGAAAATGCCGATGCCACGTAGAATCGGCCTGGTTCCGCAATCACTTGCACGTGCGGAGGAAACATCGCATCGACCTTGGGTCCGAGGATCGCAGCCACCTTTTCAAAGGTGATGCCGTCCTTGACATCCGCGCCTGGGAAACCGCCGCCGACATCGAGGAATTTGAAATCAAAACCGAGCTGAGCGCCAATGTCAAAGGCCTTGCGTGCACGTTCCACCGCGTCCTCAAAGGCGTATTCATCCGTGCTGCCTGAGCCAACATGGAAACTAGAGGCGACACGTTCAGTCTCTTATCCTTATTCACCTATCATTGTATAGTTTACCTGATACCAATGACATCCAGTTCAAGGTCCTTGGCAAGCTGGAGCAAGGGAGCGACGCGATCCATGGGGGCACCAAACTTGAGACCGAGCTGGCATAAGGCCTTGGAATCGTCGGTGAGAATACGCAAGACGACCTGGGCAGTGGGATAGAGGGCCTTGATCTTGTAAAGCTCCTCGGCATTATCAAACGTCATCTTGGCCACGTTTTGCTTCTCTGCATAGCGAATGAAGGAAGCCTGCTTGCACGGGTTGGCGTAGATGATGCGGCTCGGTTCTACACCGAGGTCCAGCACCTGTTGAATCTCGGCTTTGCTGGCACAGTCAAAGCCGCAGCCGAGGCTGGCGAGGAGTCTGGACACGAGGGGGTCGGGGTTACACTTGATGGCTACATGACGCCACATTCATGTCACCGTCAGCGAACCATCATACACAGAAACGCAAAAAACATAGGGTCTTTTGCTTACCATAGTAGGGAGCAATACGTGGCAGCATGCGTTTCCAGCGCAGGTGTTGACGATAGACCTCGCCAATATCGCAGACAAAGAACGCGTTCTCCTGGTCAGACTCCCACTTGTGCGCAGCCATGGCGTCGAGATGGCGACGCATGACTTCCTTGACGGGAAGGGAGTGAATCTTGGGGGTCTCGACTGGGTCGTTCGAGGCCATGAGAGGGAGAGAATTGGCAGCCGCCGGAGTGGGGCGCAGGTGGGTAGCAAGTTCGGTGTGCATGTGTTGAGTGGTTGAGAGGTAGCGAGTGGAGTGAGTAAGAGTAGTAACAGGTATGGATTTCGATCGTTTCAATAGCGTGTTAATGACGGCCAGGGAAGTCAAGCAAGCCAAGGTGGGAACCCGCGTCGGTTGAATAACGAGAATACAAGTCTGGTTTCTGAAGTCGTGATGGGCGACGCAACGGACGAGAGGGAGTCCGCTGTATACAAAAACGAGAAAGGGTTTAAAGAAAAAAGATGAAAAATAAACCCGAAGTTAACAGCAATAACGGTGCTTCAGGCGTTGAAATAAGGGGAATTTAAATAGTTAAAAAGAGATCTAAAGCAGGTGGGTGCGGTATGATGTGCTTTCAGCAGACAACAAAAGTGAAAAAGAAGTGAAGGAAAAAGATGGAAAGCGAGACGACGTCAATTGCCGGGCAAAAATTTTTTTAAAACAAATAGCGTGCTTTAAAAATGCAAGGATGCAAAATCAGATAGTCCCATGGATGCGTCAAGATGTCCGGCTCGTTACCGTTTTAGCTAGTTGCACAAGGGCTGCACGAGCGTCGGAAGGCGCCAGATTGGCGATCGCATCGATGGAACGCTGAGAATGCGTGGTGGCCAAATCCAACGCTTGCTTAATACCATCGCTACGGTACAACAATGTGCGTGCCTGAATACATGGTTTATACAGTAAGGCTTCACGAACCCTGATTTACGTGTCTTCTTCTTTTCCCTCACCTTCTCCGCGTCGCCAGGTCGCGTGCAGCCCTCTTCAACGAGCGGTCGTAGCTCTGGCATGGATTGCCATGCAAACAGAAACGGTGCAGATCGAAGATCTAGCGCTGTGTCAGGTGACGTAGCACGAAGCACATCATCCATAAGCTATTGCACAGTGATACAATTCATCGTACATGGGTCATTTCGTCAATTCTAGGGCTGTATTCGCAGGTGCACTTTTTTAATTTTCGACGTACCTGATGAGCGATGCCGAAATGCTTGCCGAAATTATAAGCGGCCTGAGCTTCGTCGCTCGTCGTGCAGAGACCACCCAGGACGGCGGAGGCCTTGCAACTGTGGGCCATTAGACTCGCGGTACGCATGTAGGCTTTCTTCATATATCCCTGCATTAAGATGTCGAAATCAATGGGTTCGTTTGCTGAGAGATGCATAAACTCGCCCTCGACGCTATCAGCAATACAGGTCGCCATGACCTCGACGCACTCGGGGTTGCGCAGATACGCAAGTGCAAGCGAGGCACGTGCGAGTAAGAAGTCGCCTGCAAGGATCGCGAGCTTGTTGGAGGTATCGGCGTCACCGTCGAGGACATCGTCATGAAGGAGGCTGGCGGTATGGATCATCTGCGTGATCTCTGCAAGACGGCGCTGGGTCGGAAGGATATCCTGCTTCGAGGTCGACAAGGCCATCAAGAGCATGGTGAGGGGTCGGACTTGGCGGCCATCCTCGCAGAGGAAATGGGTCATCAGCGTTGACAGAAAAGGATGGCCTGCCTCCAGTAGCCTGGTAACATTGCCCTTTAGTTCCCACAGGTCAGGCCCAAGGAGCTTGACAGGATCTATCAGCCGCTGCTCCTTGTCGTTTAATACCAGCCCTTGTGCCTCGCTGACAGCATCCTCCCACGTAGTGGCCTGGCCTGAAAAGGGCAATACCGACGGCTTTGTCATTTGACGCAGGAGGAGATTGCCGCCCACTGTTGTTGCCTTGATCGTCTGCTGCAGGCCTTGTGCAATTTTGCTCAGCGGACCATTGCCGATCGATGGCGCCTCGACATGGTGTCGCGGACGTGACGGGCGGTAGTGGCGTATAGCTGCAGTGGCTGGCGGCTTTGTTCTTGTGAGAGCTGCTTTGAGCGGATATCGCCGATGGTGAGCCGTCGTGGTGAACTCACGCGCGCTACGACACACTTCAGTCAGCCGTTGACAGCCACTCCTCCGTGCAGGTATCATGATGTTATTCTATTGGATAATTGTTCTATTTTCAAAACCGCCTCCTCGACATTTTTCTTTTCTTTTTTCATGCCCTGGCCTAGAAATCCCCTGTCACAAATTCGATCGGGATAAACACGCTCCCCGCTCCTCTACTTAGCCGTCTCTAATGTCATCTCACGAGTCTATGTCACGCTCTATAATCCGAACCTGGATTCATATCTAGAAGATAGCTCTCTAGCCAATTCACACCTGAGGATTTTCTTTGTACGTACATTGCCTGACTGACAGACGATGCTGAGACGTGCCAACAACGGTGACCGTACTTTTTTATGTGGTGTCATAAAGCGGCATACTTCTAATCGATCATTGCTGACCGATCCTGCAGTCTAATACATATCGGATGCTAACATGACATATGCAATGCACCATCCTCACAAACAAGAACTTTTATCTTCGTAATTTAGCATCTCAATCGCAAAAAACATAACACGACATACAAATAGTAACCCACGAGCACCCAGACGTATCAGTGTACGCAGCAGTATGGGGCGATTGGTACATATATACCTACAGAACGGATCAAGTTCTTCTTTGTAGCAGGTTGTTGAGTATCACATCATGAGCTGCCTTCACAAAAGACTTTTCTGTGAAGCAGTTTATGTTGATTCAGTCATTGCACATCATACAGTACCATACCAGCTGATAGAAGGCCTACAGTATACAGGTCAAGCTTATTATAAAAACAAGAGTGACAATGCGACTTAGGATATGGCACGTGGAGCTTACCACCACACGAATTGTTTACGGAAGAGTTCCGTATACTATGGATGCGCATAATCTATGGGCATACGCACGCGCCTGCCGATACATAGATGAAAACCGCTTAAAACACATTGCATATGTCAACAGACGAAATAATTGTACATATGATTGTGCTTAATGTCATTTAAGAGACGGTCGTCCGTTATAGGGGCATGCATTTGATAACGCGTTTCAATTCGCGACACTGTCCTTTACGTACAGCGACGTCAGGAAACAGATCGGGATTTGTATCCTTTTTTGTGACACCATCAACGGCATGTATCAACTGTATACATATACAAATTTACGCTAAACAAAGTTGTTTAGGTTCATCTTCGCGGTCCCGCTCGCCATCAGATAACTGGACGAACCACTACTCAATCTCGTTGTTAGGAGTTGCTCCTCTCGTATCGTTGTTTGTTATCTTATGGGGATCTTACTCAGATCCGGTCAAGATAAAAGTGCGTATACGACTTATTAGGAGCATGCAAGTACTCTGGATGTAATTACGCCTCGATGGAAGCATATATCGCTGAATGACGATCGTGAAACTACGAGGGTGAGAAGTTTAACACTAGGCACGAGGGTGATTTGAGAAGTGGAAGGATCAAGGGTGAGACAAGACCAAGCGAGACCGGGTATAGCTGCATGAGACGTTGTGGTAGAGCAGGATTGTCCCTGTAGTACCACGATTATCTTGATCTGACCCCTGCTCCTCAAGCCCAAATAAAAAGATAATCGCACACGCTGTCGGCTTTGACTGAATCTGATTTTCCGCTTTTTCCTTGAACCTAGACGAATGATACAGTATATCGATCGCCATGCTATATCATAGTATCCAGCATAAAAACGTCAGAATGTGTCTCGACATCATTTACACCAGCATAAAAGTAACCTGACTTCTTAATAAGTACTTATGGGAGCTGACCTCCAACTTCGACATGCCTACACAGGGGTAGGATATCAACTTATTGCGTAAAGCCCTGATGGTGCGAAGAGAAAGATAATGCGAAGAGAAGGAATGCAGATACGAGGATAGGCAAATGATGACCATTAATACGAGAATGGGTCCATTAAAAAGAGATATATCTGGGATTTGTCAGTCATACCCTTTGCGTAGTGGCATCTACCGAACGCGTCGAGGCAGACACCGAACGCGTCGAGGCAGACACCGAATCGACACAAATACAGTTAAACGCGTAGGAAGACGACACCATTTCGACAATAAAGTATATCTGGTCACATATACGCGCGCACTTGAAGCAGCACTTGCTCGACACTATCGATTGTAGTATTCTTGTATTTCTTGTAGCATAGACTTTATAATAGGAGAGATTGCATAATCAACCGTAAAATAGTAGCACGATGAAAAAGGAACTCGAATATATAGCATGATGTGGAGAAGTCAAATTTAGCCAGTGTGCAATGGGCATGCGTGTGCATCGGAGTTTGTGGAAGACGGATATACGTCTCCAGGCCCAGGATGGCATGCTTTAAGCTACTCAACCATGGCCCCCTTCTACGCCATCAAGCCGGACAACGCTCTTAAGCGGGCTGAAGGTAACGAGAGGATGACGAGACAGACGGATGGATGGATGAATGGATGGATGGATGATACTGACACACGCCATGACAGAATTGATCAACGCCGGCCAGGATGCAGTCGCATTGCAGACCCTCCATGAGGTTGTGCTGTCCAAGCGTTCGCGCAGCTATGCCCTGAATGTGATGGAGCCGATTATGCTCAAGTACGTTGAGCTTTGCGTTGATCTGCGCAAGGGCAAGATGGTCAAGGAAGGCCTTCATCAGTACCGTAACATTGCCCAAAACACGAGTGTGAACAGCATTGAGGTTAGCAACGAATTAAGGGGGATTACGACACCATTCCAATGCTTACGACGTCATGCACGATAGACCATTATCAACAAGCTGCTCGAATTAGCCGAGCAGAAGGTGGCCGAAGCACGGGCCAAAGCGGATCAGATTGCGGTCGAAGTGATCGACGATCTGGAGGCATCCGAGACGCCCGAATCCATTATGCTCAGCACCGTCAGTGGTGAGCAGAGCAAGGACCGCACCGATCGCGCGGTCGTGACGCCGTGGCTCAAGTTCTTGTGGGAGGCGTACCGCACCGTATTGGATATGTTGCGTAACAACGCTCGCCTGGAGACGCTGTATCACTCGGTTACCAACAAGGCGTTCTCGTTCTGTCTGACGTACGCGCGCAAGACCGAGTTCCGCCGTCTTTGCGAGATCCTGCGCAACCACTTCCTGAACGTGTCCAAGTACTCGCACCAGCCCCACTCGATCAACCTGAATGACCCCGATACGCTGCAGCAGTACCTGGAGGCGCGTTTCACCCAGCTGAACGCGGCTGTCGACCTCGAGCTCTGGCAGGAGGCCTTCAAGTCCGTCGAGGACATCCACACTCTCCTCACCACCTCGAAGCGCCCTCCCAAGCCCGTCATGATGGCCAACTACTACGAGAAGCTCACCAAGATCTTCATGGTCAGCGACGACTACCTCTTCCACTCCGCTGCCTGGAACCGCTACTCCAACATCGAGCGCGCCATCAACAAGAACCTCTCGGACGAGCAGCAGTCGCGCATGGCTTCCATTGTCTTGCTCTCGGCCCTGGCCATCCCGATCATCACCACCACCAAGACCCGCCCTGGCTACATTGAGGCCGATGAGCACCGCATCCAGAAGCTCAACCGCCTCTCCATGCTGATGGGTCTGTACCAGCACCCCACCCGTACCGGTCTGTTGAAGGAAGCCCTCAACAAGAACATCTTGTCTCGTGTCCGCCCTGAGATTCGCGACCTCTACAACATCCTCGAGGTCCAGTTCCACCCCTTGTCGATCTGCAAAAAGATCAACCCCATCATGGCCAAGCTGGCCGACGATGCCGACATGGCCAAGTACGTCCGTCCCCTTCATCAGGTCATCTTGACCCGTCTGTTGCAGCAGGTAAGCTAGCGATGCTCATCAAGGAGTGACGATCTTTTTTTCTTACTGACGATGACTGGTAGCTTTCGCAAGTGTATACCACTGTCAAGCTTGACTTTGTCTTGGAGCTCGCTTCGTTCCCTGAGCCGTACAGCCATGACGCGGCCACCATCGAAAAGTTCATTATGAACGGCTGCAAGCGCGGTGAACTCAACATTCGCATTGATCACTCGTCTCAGAGCTTGATCTTTGAGACCGACCTGTTTGCTCCCCCGAAGGACACCGTCACTGAGGGCATCCAGCTCCAGTCCTCCCCTGCTGACCTCATGCGCACCCAGCTGTCGCGCCTCGGCAGCAACCTCCATGCCGTCGTGCAGATGATCGACCCCTCGGTCAAGAGCGCTGCCAAGGATGCCAAGGAGCAGGCCGTTAAGCTTGCGCTCAAGGGTATCGCAGACGAACACAAGGCGGCCCTGACCCGCAAGGCTACGATCGAACACCGCAAGGAGTTGATCGAGTCCGAACTGGCCCGCAAGGAGAAGCAGATTGCCCAGGAGAAGGCGGCTGCGGCTGCCAAGAAGGCCGAGGCCGAGCGCAAGCGTCTCGAGGAAGAACAGAAGCGTCGCGAAGAAGAGCGTCTGAAGCGCATTCACGAGGAGGTCCAGCGCGACCAGGCCAAGCGTATCGCCGAGGAGATCACAGCCAAGACTGGCCTGCAGCTCAAGCCGGAGGAGATCGAGAACTCGGACGTCAAGACCCTGTTGGATCTCAAGGTGTCGCGCCTCCAGAGCGAGAAGCGCGAGCTGACCGACCGTCTGAAGCAAATCGGCCGCCGTCTCGACCACACCGAACGTGCGTACCGCAAGGAAGAAATCCCGCTCCTCGAGAAGGATTACGAGAAGCAGCAAAAGAACGACAAGGCCTTCTTCGAAGCCGCGCGCAAGGCGGAGCTGACCAACTCCAAGATCCAGCACGAGGAGAACATGAAGCTCAAGTCGCGTCTTGTCCGCATGCTCGGCGACTACAACACCTACAAGCAACAGATCCACGAGAAGCAAAAGAGCCTCATCGACGCCAAGCAGCGCGAGTCCGAAGCTGCGATCGAGCGCGAGAAGCAGGAGCGCATTGCCGAGTGGCGCGCACGTCGCGAGGAGATCCAGGCTCGTCGTGCGGCCGAGGAGGAAGAGCGCCTGCGCCGTCAGCAAGAGGAGGAAGCCGAGCGCGAGGCGGCCGAGCGCAAGCGTGCCGAGCAAGAAGAAGCGCTTGCGAAGCGCAAGGCCGAACAGGAGGAGCACAACCGCCGTCTCGACGAGGCAGCTCGCAAGCAGCGCGAACGCGAGGCCGAGATCGAGCGCAAGCTGCAAGAGAAGCGCGCTGCTCCCGCATCGCCTGCTCCCGCATCGCCTGCTCCCTCGCCTGGCCGCTGGACCCGCGGTGGCGCTGCCTCTGCTGCCTCTCCGCGCGGTGGTTTCGGAAGAGGCCCTGGCAGCTGGCGCGACAATGCTCGCGAGAGTCCCCGCGACAGTCCTCGCGACAGCCCGCGCGACAGTCCCCGTGGTCCTGGTGGTTCGCCGGGTGGCAGCCGTTATGTGCCCCCTCATCTGCGTAATCGCCAATAAGGAACAGAAAAAAAAAGAAGAGTCTGAAAGAAAAAGAGTATATATTTCATCCCACGTCTTCCCACACACGACATACAAAAAACACCTCTTCTCCCTCTCCCTTTCTTGACACTTACTATCGCTATTTCTCTCCCGCCTCTTCACACATACAGACATACATACACGCATTGGACTGGTTTTTTTTATATAAAGCAATGGGTGTTATTTTTGTGCGAGCTCATGCCGAACCGCCAATTTGTTCGACCATCACGTCAATGCTATCGCCATCGTCCATATCCAACTATAAACAGCATGTGTGAGAAAGGAGGGTATTCGTGCGCGAGGAAAAAGGAGTTGAGGACAATTCATGATAGCAAGGATAATAGAAAGAATGAAGCAAGTACCTCCTGAGGCGTGTTTTGAGGCATAACGCGGTTACCGTCGTAGAGGAATCGGACAGAACCAGGAGCCTTGCCTTGTCGCTCACAGTACGCATCCATGAGCTTCCGCAGCGGTGTCGTGCGCTTGATTTTAAAAAACACTTCGTTTTGATCCTGTCATTCCGACCATGGATGAGATTCGCGTTGATTATTTCAGAGAATCAGTATACATACACTGCCGACAACTTTAATGTTGATGTGCTCAGTCGCAGTGGGGGTTTCCTTGGTCTCCTTGCCGGCGTCCATGAGAGTAATGTCGAGCGTAAAGAAAAAACAAGACTTACGGCGCCGCGGTTTTGCTGAAGAGATCCCTAAGTCATTTGAAACACCGACGTCGGCAACACTCCAACGACGCACCACCCATAGTAGCTCCAGCAATGGTTTTATCACGTTCGCATAATATAAAAAACTTTCAAAGCTAGGGTAGTCGTATTTAATAAGTGTTTATCTTATTTGCTTCGAGTCAGCCAGTTTGTTGTCAAAGCATGTTGGTACGTAAAAGAAAGCTGGTACCTTTTTCTGCTCATTACGCTACAAGACGTGTTGTTCTCTTGTTACATCACCGTTTGTAACGCCCAGTGTATAGCGGCAATGCTGCAGTCATTAAGGGGCCTGGGTTTATGCAAAAGTTGACTGAACTGTGTTAGTGCTGCTGAGGGAAATCAGAACCACGCAACAGATAGTCGTAGACAAGAGGTATGCATCTTCGTATTGGAGATGGTGACATATCGCTGGTTCTTACGTCTTCCGTATGATTCTGGGATTCAGATGCTTGTCTGCAGTTTCCACCTCTCTCTTATCTTTTGTCCTCAGCTTTGTGAGGTTTCCTTTCCGGCATGGGTTTCGGTGAGCACGTATTGTTCCGTGAAGTCTCTGGCCGGCGACTCACTGCATCTCAAACAAGAATGTACGGCCAATACCCTGTCTATAAATGTGCTTGAGATATAGTCAAATAAAAGTTTGCTCTGCAGTGAACATCATCAGCTCTGATGCAATTTTTATGAGCACAAATTTGCCCTCTTTCAGCGTAGTCGCAGGCACGACGTTGTCCGCTTTCTAAAAAAGAAAAAGAAAATAAACTTATCAACTCAGACTTCGGTGTCTCAAGTGAACGCGTGGAATAAAAAATCAAAGCGTTTAATTGGTTGTCTCGCCTGATTGGTTTGACAAGTAAGCTGTGACGGTTTTTATGCCGCTAAAGCACAATTTTTTCTTTTTGCCTTTGCTCGTCCCTTTTCATCTTTCTTAAATATGCCGGCCAGAGTTGCGAACAAAGGTACCCGCTATCACACTGAAGTTTTGCGACATAAATTAACAGAAGAGTAGATAAACCCAGCGTGTCTGACCGTAAGCGCAAGAACGAGCAGGAGGACGCTCAGGAGGAGGTGACCAAGCCCCAGAGCGATCTCTCCAAGAAGCGCAAGATCGAGGAGGAGGCTCAGGGCGAGGCCGAGACGGAGGAGATTCCAGAGGAGCTCAAGCTCACCAACTTCCGGATCTCTGAAGACACCGTTAACAATCTCGCCGCCCGTGGGATCAAGTCTCTGTTCGAGATCCAGGCCAAGACCTTTGACCCTATCTTTGATGGCGAGGATGTGCTGGCCCGCGCTCGCACAGGTACCGGCAAGACCCTCGCCTTTGCCTTGCCTGTCATCGAGAAGCTCGCACTCGACACTGGCTTCAATGCCAAGCGTGGCCGTGCGCCCCGCGTGCTTGTGATGTGCCCTACGCGCGATCTGGCCAAGCAGGTCTCGGGTGACTTTGCCTCGCTCTCGGGCAACCGTCTCCAGACCTTGGCTGTGTATGGTGGCACGCCTTACCAGGAGCAGACCCAAGTTCTTCGCGCTGGTGTAGATGCTGTCGTCGGTACGCCCGGCCGTATTCTCGATCACATCAACTATGGCAACCTCAAGCTCCATGGCATCCGCTACATCATCCTCGATGAGGCCGACGAGATGCTCAACGCCTCCGGTTTCGAGGAAGAAATGTTCAAGGTTCTCGACAGCGTTCAGCAGCAAAAGGAGGAGCGTGACTACCAGATCTTGCTTTTCTCTGCTACTGTCCCTGATACCGTTTTGGAGACCATCAAGCGCTTCATGAGCAAGGACTATAAGCGTATCGACTTGATCGGTAACGCCACCAACCGCACCAACAAGAATATCCGCCATATCAGCATTCCCTCTTCCTACCAGAACCGTGCCGACGTCATTGGTGATGTCGTCAATGTCTACGGTCGCTCCGGTCTGACTGTCATCTTCTGTGCTACCAAGGCCGATGCGAATGAGCTCGGTACGAACGAGAAGCTCAAGAACGCAGCCGTGCTCCACGGTGATATCTCCCAGAACCTGCGTGAGTCGACCATGGACAGCTTCCGCAAGGGCAAGCTCCGCGTCATCGTCTGCACGGACGTCCTCGCCCGTGGTCTCGATATTCCCGAAGTGGATCTGGTTATCAACTGCCAACCTCCCCTTGATACCGAGAGCTACGTCCATCGCTCTGGCCGTACCGGCCGTGCCGGTCGCAAGGGTGTGTGCGTGACCTTTTACAAGCCCCGCGAAGAGAGCATCCTGCAGCTCATCACTCGCAAGACCGGTGTCAAGTTCGAGTTTATGTCTGCTCCCCGTCCGGAAGACATGGTCAAGGCCGCTGTAGAGGAGGCCGTCGAGTCCGTTGCCGCCTGCGACCAGAGCGTGCTGCACCTTTTCAACGAGCAAGCCGCTGAGCTGATTGAAGAACACGGCGCTGAGAAGGCTCTTTCCAGTCTGCTTGCGTTCGTCAGTGGCTGCCATCAAGGTATCACTCGCCGCTCTCTGCTGACATCCAGCGCCGGCCTTGTCACGCTCTACTTTGAGCTGGATCAGGAGATTCGTAACCCCGGCTACGTCAAGGGTATGCTGAGCCGTGAAAATGCGACTTTGCTCGACCACTTCAAGCTGTGGCGCATGACCAAGGACATGAAGGGTGTCATCGCTGATATCGCAGAAGACCAAGTCGAAGTCAAGGATAATATCGTTTACCTGGGCGGCCAGTCGTTTGCCGAGAAGCGGAATATGCGCCTCTCTATTCCCGAGACTCTCCCTGAGCTGTTACCGCGCGACAATAACGATGGACGTGGTGGTTTCGGCGGCGGTCGCGGTGGCTACGGCAATGGTGGCGGTCGCGGTGGCTATGGCAACAACCGTGGTGGCCGTGGCGGTTACGGCAATGGTGGCGGCCGTGGAGGCTATGGCAACGGCGGCGGTCGCGGCGGTGGCTTTGGTGGCGGTCGCGGCGGTGGCCGTGGTGGTGGTCGTGGCGGCTTTGGTGGCAATCGCGGTGGTTTTAACAGCAGCAGCCCCAAGCCATCTGGCACGAAGACCGTTTTTAACTGAACACATTAACTCATATACGCTCTCTCTCACCTGTTACTCTACCCTCTTGCATTTGCATACCTTTGTTCGTTTCTTTCTATTCTTTTATTTTGCATTCAAGTAACCTTATCCATTTCATTTGTTTATCCTTGTTTGTACTTTACATTTCAATATAAATTTCGTTCCATTAAGTTGTTCCAAGGAAATACACGACTGCACATTATGAGAAGATCTATAAGGAAGCATAATACTTGAATATATCGGGTACAGTATTCAAGTACCAAGGCTGCTGTCATTGTTTTCTTCAGACCCTTTGACCGCAAAAGTGCCACTCCCCAATAATAAAATAGTAAGCAAGTGTTTGGCTAGCAACAAGGAGACACATCAAGTACCATAACGCGGTAGAAGGTACGATGCCGGGAAAATGTCTGGCTCTCTAACTTGTAATACCATTCCAGTGGCAATAAGTTGTATTAAGCAACAGATAATGTAATCCAGTAGCGGACATTCAGGATTCGAATTCGTCGTGAAAAGGCAGGTGCCATGATAACGAAAGGTTACCAAGACCTCCGCTCGGCAGTTTTTCGACTGACACAGTACGATATAACGGGGAATAGATCCTTTTCCGTATTCAATGTAATAGCCTTTGTCCTCAGGTCGGGAGTTTTGACTTGAGGGAAAGCATATCGGGTCTATCGTAAATCATATGCAGGTGAAAAGCAACATGAACGCGTGACTATCGCGTTACAATGGACGGCAGTGTTTAAAATATGGAACTTTTATTAAGGCGGGAAGGTAATGACAAGGACAAGCGTGTTTACGGTTGCTAATAAAAGACAGCTCAGCCCGACTTCACGATGTCATTGATATATCCTTAGGGTCTGCATGTAGGACTTGTACTCTTGTAGTGATTTGTTACCCAAAAGACCAAGGGTGTTATTGGCAACGACCGAAGGTCGACCAAGGTTTGTCGTTACGATCGACCAAAGGTGGCTCCGGTACAGATAGATTGGTTGCTCAGCTTACCACTGCGTCCATCTCTTGCTTCAGACCTTTATAGAAGAATTTTGCATTGCTGACAATGGTAGTGCCCTACAAATACAGTGATTACTAACATAAAACCTCTTCAGAGTCCTATAATACACAACAAACACACCGATTCCTAATCATTAGCTCCATAGTTTTGGACGCCCGAATTTCAAGGCTAATTTTGTGTATTGATTGCTTTATGGCTGTATGGCCGTATGGCTGTATACTTTTTTGATAAAATGAGGGGCATGATAAACTTGAAGTTGATGAACGGTTCTACTATGGAGACTATATAAAAGTAGGTCGTAGTGTGAATGATAAAATTGCGCAACTGAAACAAGGATTTCTATGCATGTATATGACAAGAAATTTAGAGTAGAGGGGTGTGTAGGAAGACATATGCGTCATAATAGCATACTCATCCAAATGTACATATCCATATCAACATATGTGGACGCATAAGAGCAAAAGGAAAACGAAAGAGTAGAGAGGAAGAAAGAGGGGTATAAATTAAGGGGGTCGTGAAAGGTGCCCAGTCGCTGCTGACGTACGGTGGCGTCGCCCAGGAGACGAGGACGACGGCTGAGGTAACGGCGGCGGGGGCTGGCTATGGTGCGCCGTGCACCGACGACGCGAGGAGTGATGGACAGCCATGGGTAGCGGGGGAGGCGCTAATGGATCCTGCCAATAGCTTGGATGGTGCGGCTGTAAATGCGGTTCCTCGGCTCCTAGCGTAGGTGGAGGCAAGGTTTTGTCAGCGTAATAGGAGCGGATCGCTGCTTCGGAGGATAGTGAATCGGACGCCGAAGAGTTGCTCGAAATAGAGGTTGAACTATTATTATCATCCGACGCCGAAAACAGAACCGAGAAAGATGAATTAGTTGACGCGACGGATGATGAGGAGGAGTAGCGTGCGTCGCGCAGTGATGGTAGCAGGACGTTGGGACGGCCGCTTTGGGCTACAGGAGGTGGCATAGATACACCTCCGTCAAGAGGGTGCGACAGTTGTTGCTGTTGCTGTTGCTGATGCTGTTGTGGAAAACGCGGGGGTTGCTGGTAAGGGCGACGGATGACTGAGTTGTCAAAGCGAGCCAAAGCCCCATAGAGGTCCTCGAGTGTAATCGACAGTTGAAAATCCTAATCGTGACTCAGTCAATGACACGCGCTAAGGCAAGCCTCCTGCTTTTGTTCACACACACACCCCCAACCCATGCTCCCTTTTCCTTGACCACCCCCCCTTCCGCAAATCCCCCAATCTCTGCTACGCCCTGTACTTTTACGCGAAAGGAACAGGAAAACAGAACGAAAATTGAGAAGATCCCAGCCGCTCACGCGTAACTCAACAACTTCCGATGTGCTGTTATCTTACCAGTAAAGCTAGCAGCTGCTTTTCCATCAAATTAATTTCTGCCACCGTGAAATAATGAGCATAGCGTGTCCAGTGACGGTTTCTCGGAGCGGTATCGTGCAGTGCTTTAGAGGTCACGATCAACGTGGCGAGAAAAATGCGCTGGCAAGTGCAAGGCATGCCACGCGCAATAGGTGCGAGTCTCTCCCGGAGACGGTCGAGCAGAACCAAAACGCCAAGCAAGGTGCCCGGACTCGTTGACGATCGTCGCACAAGGAAATTGACAAAAGTTGGTAAAGGTGGTATCGATGGCTGTTGCTGTTGCTGTTGCTGCTGCTGTTGCTGCTGCTCTGCGGGTGAAGCTGACTGGCAAGGGATGACAAGCGATGTTTGGTGTGCTATGTGCGCGAGAAACGACACGGCGGTCGGACGGTCAATGAAGTCCAGTAGGCGACGGTGCTGCGGGTCTTCAGCGAGTGCAGCCATTTGCTTTTTAACGTAGGAGAAGAAAGGAAGAGAGAAACAAAATGGAGAAAGAAAGAAAAGGTTTTTGGTGATGGCGCCCGTGCGTCTCCCTTTATTTTCTAACGGAAAAAAATTGGCGGGCAACGGTAGAAAGGGAGTTTTGCTTTGGTTCAAGGTGGTCCCTATTCAAATCCCTGTTGTGAGCTTGCTACTTACACCTCTACGCGCGCACACACACACACACACACACAGATACATACATAATACACACAAGCACACAGCATACAATGGCACACACGCACTTATTTCTCCGGGCAACTCAAAGGTTAAGATTATGCGGCGTATACGCTACCCCTGCTTTGGGGTCATTGCGCGCAGACTCCCCTTCTCTCACGGGGACCAGTGATTTGTTCCGCTTGCTTCGAATCCTTTACTATACCATGCGCGCAGTATGGAGTTGAAGTCGGGGGACATATACGGATCAGTTGGATGCGTTGGTAACACTTCTGCGCTTTGTTGTTATCTCGAATCGACCCGAAGACGGAAAAATAGATCGGATGTCTTCAGCCGAAGCTCCGTCGTTCGCGTCGGCCCTCGACGCAGTCGTAGCGCACGCAAAAGTCTAGATCGGCGCCGTGCAGGTAGCACGCGTATAACCGGCGCGCCACATGATGAGCGCTGCACTCCAACATGCGACTCTGAGAGTTATTACGATGGGGATATGTAATCCTGTACATTGCATGTAAATGTATATATAATATCTATACTTTCATGGACTTTTTCGGCTGAGAAAGATTCATTGTTGTACCGACAGCTTGGAAATTCGCCACTTTTTCAACACTGATCACGCGTCAAACACTGCCCTAGCAAGCAAAGCGAAAAAAAAAAAAAAGCCGTAACGCTTGGCATGCAGAGGCCCATTTACACGCAGAGGCCTGCTGATCTTCTTGTAAGGACTCATTGCTTCCTTTTTTCTGTTTAATGACCCTTTACAAAAGATTGTCGGTTCAGTTAGTAGTGGAAAACGAACTCTGGCGAGTCGGTTACTCGAATGGAGTGACACTTATATTTCAGTGTAATCCGGAGCATACTCCACTTGACAATAGTCAGCTCATGCTTGTTTTAGACATACATCCGAAGTATTGCCTCGTGACGCAACGCTCGATCGTAAAGACTGCATTGTTTATCTTGCTGATCTCACTGATTCCGCATGCTGGAAATCTCTGGAAACATCCCTACAATATGAAGTACCGCGTTACATGTACGACAAAACCATCATTGTTTTCACCAACAGTACGTCTTTGTTGTTCCATCTATCAAAGCTAATGTCTATGTATCCATGTGCAGTGAACAAGATTGACCAATATGCCATATTTCCGGATGTCCTGCAGGAGCGGCTACAGGAATACTATGACTTCCCCATCTTTTTCGCTGATTTCGAGGTGAATTCGAACACAAGCAGCAACTTATCGATAAGTATATTAATAAAAAGAGGTTTTCTGTTAGGACGAGACTATCTTGAAAGAAGTGAGCCAGCAGGTAGCCCGATTTGTACGCATTGCGGCACTGCAGCATTCGGAGGTGACGATGACTCTTTTGCGTACATTAGAACACCATGAAGTGCCTATCACGACGGATTATCGCTCGTTTGAGTCATTGTCCCGTCTGTCAGCTGCAGCAGATGAGGAATAGCGAGTGGATTGCCAAAATTGAAATCCCATAGAGAAACAAGCAATGAATGTAATAAATGGATTCTATTGGATACATTTTGCACTCCGAAAAGCAAGTTTTCAAAAATGGGTGGAGAGAGAGAATGGCGGGGTGAACCCCAAGCAAGGGAGTCAACCGCCAATTTTTTGTACGGGTAAGTTGGGCTATTCTTTGTCGCGCGCTATTCTCGCTATAAGATCCATTGCATCGTCGTTTGATCCTTCTGCTGATGCGTTATTTGTGTTCTGATCGCCATCATGCTAGCCTGCCTCGACCCTCCTGCTTATGAATCCACCATCCACCTCTCAGCCAAGCGACGCCCATGTGCCCCCATTAGACGAGACCTTGGAAAAAGTGTCGCAAGTAAGGCTTTGTCACTGCCTTTTTGTATTGTCCTTCACGCGTTATTCACCTTCACCTGCAGCGAGTGCGTCAGCTTGAAGCCGATGGTGAAAAGGAAGACGGCAAAAATGAACTGTCGCAGCTGATGGCCTTTCTGCGTATACTGCAGCAGCAGCAGCAGCACGTCCAGTTGATACAGCAGCAGTTTCTTCAAAACGTATCTCCTGAGCAACAGCAACAGCAGGTTCAGGCTCTGCAGCAGCACTTGCTTCAACAGGCGGGCGGTCCGCAAGGTAGAAGGGACAAAGACAGTTGACCGACTCGTTTTGCTCATATCAGTAGTGCCAGTACCAGGAGGTTTACCCTCTGCGAAAGGCATCCCCAACAACATGTTCCAGCAAATGCTCGCTTATAGCCTTTTGACCAAGAATCTTGGATCATTACCCAACCCTGCCATGGTACCCCAGCAACTACCACAGCAGCAACAGCAACAACAACAGCAGCAACAGCAGCAGCAACAGCAGCCACTGCCACAGCAACCACAGCAACCACAGCAAGACCAGCCACAGCTCTCTCAAACGAAGCCACCGGCCGAAGAGCCTCTGCCCTCAATAGAAGAGCAACGAAGACGTCTGGGCGAAAAACTTGTGGAAGCCGTCCGCAAACAGGAGAAAGACCATCGTCTCCTGATGGGCATGAAATTTCCTGACATTCAACTTGAAAAACACTTGACCCCCATCGATTTGCTCGGTGGACAGCAACGATCACACGCGCATGCATCGCGCCAACAACGCCTCCTCCTACCTGATTTCGTGCCGGCCGGTCTGGCGCCTGCTACAGTGCGTTTGGAGCGCGACCGTCGGATAGACCAGCGTGCGCAGCTTCGACTTGAGCAACTGGAATCACATATCGAAGAAGACGACGGCCAGCCCCAGCCACAAACGCTGGGCTATCTTCTGGATCAATATTACAAGGAGACTGTCATGACTGCCTCTTCGAAACGGTTACAAGCTATCGTCGAGATAAAGTCTTTGCGACTCCGCGAAAAACAAGCCAAAGTAGGTTGACTATCCGTCGCATATACCCAACGCTAACTGCTGTGATAGCTTCGATTGGAGGTGATGAAAGGCATGGACGAAGTGAACCGGATCGCGACCTCGGTGGATAAGACCGCTTATCGTAAGCTGATCCGGCAAACACTGCGAGAAGCCAAGATGACAGAAAAGCTGGAGCGCCAACAGCGGCAAGACCGAGAGAAACGAGAAAAACAAAAGCAGCTCGACTATCTTCAAACGGTGTGCAATCAAGGTCGGGAACTTCTTTCGTTCCATCGTGGCTATCAGGCGCGCTTGGGCAAACTAGGCAAAGCTGTCTTGCAGTACCACAGTCACGTCGACCGTGAGGAGCAGAAGCGCCTGGATCGTCGCTCCAAGGAGCGTATCCGTGCTCTGCGTGAAGACGATGAAGAGGCATACATGAAGCTGATCGATGAAGCAAAGGACACACGTCTGACCCTGCTGCTGAAGCAAACCGGTACCTACCTTGACTCGCTGACACGTGCCGTTGTGACGCAGCAAAACGACCCTGTGCATGCTTACGAAGAGGAAACAAGCGAAGAGGATTTGATGGGCGGTCCGCCCGATGAAGAGACCATGTTGACCGATGCAAACGGCAATAAGATTGATTACTTCCGCATGGCACATCGTATTCAAGAAAAGGTTTCACAGCCCAAGATATTGAGTGGCGGAAAGCTGAAAGAGTACCAGGCAAGTTAGAGCAGAAGACCTGGTAAAATGGCGATTTACACGTGTATTTTTATTAGATCAAGGGCCTTCAGTGGATGGTGTCCTTGTACAATAACCGACTGAACGGTATTCTGGCCGACGAAATGGGTCTGGGCAAGACGATCCAGACGATTAGTTTGATTACGTACCTCATCGAGAAGAAGAAGCAGAACGGGCCTTTCTTGATCATCGTACCTCTCTCTACCATCACAAACTGGGACCTCGAGTTTGAAAAGTGGGCGCCTGACGTCAACAAAATTGTATATAAAGGCACACCCGAGGTCCGCAAAAGTATCCACAAAAATCGCATCAAGAACAACGACTTCCAAGTGCTCCTGACCACGTTTGACTATGTCATCAAGGACAGGCCGCAGCTCTCCAAGATCAAATGGGTGTATATAATTATTGACGAGGGTCATCGCATGAAGAACACGCAATCCAAATTGACGATGGTTCTTCGGCAATATTATGCATCACGTTATCGTCTCATCTTGACGGGCACGCCTCTTCAGGTAAAAGGAGA
Organism: Syncephalastrum monosporum B8922; assembly: GCA_000697355.1. Taxonomy (NCBI): domain Eukaryota; kingdom Fungi; phylum Mucoromycota; class Mucoromycetes; order Mucorales; family Syncephalastraceae; genus Syncephalastrum; species Syncephalastrum monosporum. The sequence goes on from JNEN01001278.1 coordinate 41,409, forward strand.
AAAGTCTCCTACTCATATGATTCAATCTGTATACTAAGAAGCGAATAGAACAACCTTCCTGAGCTATGGGCCCTACTTAATTTCATTCTGCCAAAGATCTTCCACAGCGTGCAGAGCTTTGAAGAATGGTTCAATACCCCATTTTCCAATCAAGGTGTCCAGGATAAGGTTGAGTTGAACGAAGAAGAGCAGCTGCTCATTATCAAGCGTCTCCACAAGGTAAAAGACAGGCAAACCGATTAATAGAAGTCATCTCACGCTTTGTACCAGGTGCTGCGACCATTCTTGCTGAGACGTCTCAAGAAAGATGTTGAGGCCGAACTGCCCGATAAGGTCGAGCGTGTCATCAAGTGCAAGCTGTCTGCTCTACAGGCTAGACTTTATTCACAAATGAAGCGCCACGGCATGTTATTCGCAGGTGACAGCGCCGGAAGCGGGTAAGAAAAAAGACCATATATATTATTCTGCACAACCTAAAGTCTCACTTATCGTTAGACGCACGAGCATTAAGGGCCTTAACAACACGATCATGCAGCTGCGCAAGATCTGCAACCATCCGTTCGTCTTTGAGGAAGTGGAGCGAATGGTGAACCCATACAAGATTACCAATGAGCTCCTCTACCGCACCTCGGGTAAATTTGAGCTCTTGGATCGTTTACTCCCAAAGTTGCGGGCGACCGGACACCGGGTGAGTCCTTTCAAAAGAGAATAATTAATTTGGGTACTGATGGTTTATGCATAGGTTTTAATTTTCTTCCAAATGACACAAATCATGGATATCATGGAGGATTTCTGTCTGTTGCGGGACTATCGGCATCTGCGACTGGATGGGTCGACAAAATCAGAAGACCGATCCCGGCTATTGGAGGTGTTCAATGCACCAGACTCACCCTACTTTGTGTTCTTGTTGAGTACGCGTGCTGGTGGTCTAGGCCTGAATCTGCAGACAGCCGACACTGTTATTATCTTTGACTCTGACTGGTAAGTTTCGTATCTTTCGAAGGTACAAAAGAAAGGCGCAAGGGTTAACGAGTGATTCGTTATCAGGAACCCGCATCAGGATCTGCAGGCGCAGGATCGTGCTCACCGTATTGGTCAGACCAAGGAGGTGCGCATCTTCCGACTCATTACACAGAATTCGGTGGAAGAGACCATCTTGGCCCGCGCACAATACAAACTAGACATAGATGGCAAAGTCATCCAGGCCGGCAAGTTTGACCATCGAAGCACAGAAGAAGACCGTGAAGCGTTTTTGCGATCCCTCCTGGAAGACAAGGCGGACGAGCAAGACACCAACGAGGAGAATGAGGACCTCGATGATGAGGAGCTCAATCTGATGCTCAAGCGGACCGATCAAGAATATGCCACCTTCACCAAGATGGATCTGGAGCGGCAACGGGCCACAGCCGAAGAGTGGCGACGGCATTATGGAGACAACCATCCACCGGGCGCGAAACCGGAACGACTCATGCAAGACTGGGAACTTCCGGAAATATATCGCACGGATAGCGCGGATATCAGTGAAGAGATGACTGATACGGCCCAACTCGGCCGTGGCCAGCGATCGCGTGAAGCAATCCAGTATGATGATGGCATGACGGAAGGACAGTGGTTGCGTCAAATAGAACGGGGCAGTAGTCCGCGGAAGCGCGCGGGAGGAACACCATATTCAGGCGATGCGGGCAAGAAACGCAGCCGTTTGGAATAAACGTACTAAATGCACATATATATACATACATGATTTACGCAAGCGCAAAATACAGTTATCACGTACTCGCACCCGGTCGTCCCCCTTCCATCTTTGCTGCCATTAATTTTGATCCATTCCGGACACCTTCTGTTCCCCACAGCTCTTGCTAAAAAAGTATCATAGATAATTGCGACAAGCAGAGATATGAGGCATACATACACAAGGAAGATGCAAGACAAAAGCGGAAAGTTGGATGATATAAATGAGGGAGAGACAACACCTTTTTTCACAGCGTTGAGATATGCAAGACTGGTATTGAAGGCGAATTGAGAAACAACATGCGGGTCCATCTGTGAGCAAGAGTTAGTAAGATCATAATGTACCCTTTGTGTGTTAATATCATGGCACCTTTTTTTTTTTTACAAATAACTTGTTTTTTTTATTCCAATAACAATTAAAGATTTTTGTTTTGCATGCATAAGCAATAAATGACATTCTACATAAATAATGTTTTGGCATCATTTCATTTTCACTAGAGACATTAATTATATCTATAATAAAATACTGTGTCTTGGTTCGCCAACACTGATAAAAGGACGTCCCGGCAATCGCCTATCAGGGCCTCATAAAGCTCGCCCCTTCGCCTACCGTATATGGCTCTATAAACTTGGCAAGCATCATAATCCACCGTCCCGACAATCTTGTCGCGATTTACACCCCGGTGACAGCCTCGGCCGTATTGTACCGAGACCTCGAGGACCGGCTCAGTGTTCGCCAGAATGGGTACAGAAAGAGCGTAACGTCATCCACATAACCTCGCACCTTTGAGAGGTGGAGCCCGGCGCGGACAATCCGAAAAGGTAAGCGAAGGAGGTTTAAAAAGGGAAGCCAAGATACGCTTAACGGCAAAGTGGTCGTCGAACGAGCGGTTCCAGGACCAGGAAAGCGAGGCGGTGAAGGAATGAAGGTGACCATCGGTAGTTTCCTGGTGTAGAGCTTGATACTACGTATTACGTGCCATGTCTTGCATCTGCCAGACCCAGAAGGCGAGCCAGGCTGCGGACAGGACACGAGAGGCTGTGCTCGAAGCGAAAAACTGATACGCGGGAGAGGGAAGGACTCCATTGCGAGACTCCTGGCAGTGTATCTATGAGACAACACATTCGAGCAGCAGCGACCGAACCGGATCCGGCACAGATGGAGTCCCGACTTGATTATAAAGGGGCAGACAGAGGATCGAAAGAAGTCGTATAACAGGATGTGGCCGTCCATGGGTTTGTGAAGAACTGGCGAGACAGGATAGGGTACCGCACGCCGTTTGTGGTGCCTGTGGTAAACGACAACATAAACGAACAGTTCGCGCTGGCCTGTCGGATAGAAACACTGCTGTCAGAGGGAGAGGGAGAGGAAGAGCCGCTGCAACGGAAGGGCCCAGACGAGTCTAGTCCTCATGACTGCAGAGGCCACCGTATAGCCTTCCGGAGATCGGGGTTAAGGCACGGCGGAAAAACGAGGAGAAGTCGGGGATCCGGATCCAGGCAATGTCCTGCTTCGTCCAACAGAACCGTACGACGACGTTGGAGATGTGTGAATCCAAGCGTTGATGCACTTGAGCTGGAGGGCGCAATGTTGGACGAGAGGATCCACTACGCCAACGCCGCTCTGCGGTCAGGGGCCTCTGAGAGCGGAAGACCTGACCGGCAAGCACCCACAGCTAGTGCGTAAGAGACGGAAAAATGGAAAACGAGACGGGCTGGCGAGACGAAAGGAAAGGCGAAGAAATGACAAGACAGGCACGCGCGCCCGTCGGAATGTCAGTGCATTCCCTATTAAGGAAGCAAGAGGCATTTTTCATCTGCTCGGTAGCTGTTCTTTCTGGAGATAACCCTATACTTAATACGTGTGAGTGAGCAGTTTGGCATATACCTTGGCATCGCAAATATAGAGAGACCAAGCTTTGTATGACAAAGACACACTAGAAAATTGAGCAGACTGTGGAGAAAAAGAAAGAAAGAAAGGCGAGAGATAGAGAAGTTCATGTCCGTATCATCCGTACTTTGGAATACATCGTGGGATCTTCTCAAGATGAACATTGGCCGTCTTTCTTTTGTAAGATAATAAAAGACATCCTTTTGCATATCTTAAAATTGCATCTTGGTTTTGCGTATAAAAGGAGATTATGTGTAGGTTCTCAAGGAATACATTACTGGCCAATCTAAAATTCGTTGACAGCCTCAGTACTACATGGTGTCATCGGCTGAGATTCAAAACTGAAGAGCATAAAATGACACCTCATCCAAGTCCATTTTATCTTCTGTCCCTGTTTCCCATTTTATATTTTTGTATCTCTTCTTTGTATCATGTCATTGACTCATTAAATCTCGACACCGCTACACATTTCTACAGCTGTTATAAAGTCATTAGTTGCTTTTCTCTCGAACGAACCAATATTCGTAACTCATTCGAATAAGCGCTCAAACAACGACGGTCGTCAGTCCACGAACAAAGACAACAAGTTTAATGGTTTCAGAGTCGAATAATATCTCATCCGAACAAGGAGAATGAATTTTTTCAAAACGAACAAGAACAAAGAATTGTTTATTGCCGACCCCTGCTGACAGTGACGGTGATGATCAGCTAGCCTTGCTCAAACAGCAACCAGCCAAAAGCAGCCGTGCGAGATTGGGCCAGAGACTGGCTGCCTGCCACCCTGTACCTCTCGGAAGAGGTGCAATGAAAGAAACTGTTGTTGGCCGAACTTGCTGATTTACGATCCCCTGGAACTATATGACAAGCTGTTAAATATAACGTTCTGGCGGACACAGACAATGTCGACCCAGCTCCAGTGCCTCAAGCCGATCCTCTGGAAGCTCTGGCTATGGGCCATCTCAACGCCCAGATTTTTGGAGACCTGAGCACAGTGCTCAGCGAAGGGCCTTGCCCTATCGATCTGCTGCTCCGACAGCCATTACCCAACGACTGGACCATGCCGACACCCACGTTATCGCCTCCTTGTTTCAGACGGACTGCGATACTGGTACCCCTGCCTTCCACGCAGCCACCAGATCTGAAAACCTGATGCCTCGCACTATAGCCAGTACCTTTCGATGCTCGCCTCACCAAGTTTCATTGTCGTGCTTTCACCGTTTGCTCGCACGCGAACAATACATAGAAATGGACGATGAACTATCAGAAATCCTGAATACCGATTGGAATCGGCGACCGTGGTTGCGGTATTGCTGCGTGAAGATGTTCGAGGGACTGATCCTGTTGGATTCTTTAAAGGCATAATGCACGAGATATCGTCATCGCATATTTTACTTACTTTTTTATAACAGGCTCCTTGTCTGCTCAGCTGAAGTTTACGGTCGTACGGCAGACATTGACGCACATTACGAAAAAATCAAAGCAACCAAGACGCAAGTCTTACCCACATCGCAGCCGTCAACCGCAACAAGATACCCCAATGTGGAAGCGAGGGTTATTTTAGATGACAAGAGTACAAAGCTGATAATAGGCTCAAAGTCTATGTCGGTCCTTGTTACAAGCTCAGTTCGCATGGACTGTCAGCTGGCAACCAGCAGATCTCTCTGTATTTTATCTCTGCACAGGCAAACTACAATGCACATGGCACTGAGTATTGTCTCTCCAATTTAATAAATACAGTAGTGCTGTATATGCGCACATATGTGCAAAGAGCGGATGTACTATTCGCATCGCTATTACTGCAGTCCGTGCTGCACCGTGTCTTAATGAACAGTATATTACCAAGGCTAGACCGAGAGCGTTATACTGGCAGATATGAGCTCTGCGGACTCCTCAACAACAGTTTACGGGAAGTTCCCATAATGTTCTCTCCAAATCTTGTTTCGTCCGGACCTCCTCCGCATGAAATAGTCTATCCCGGTCATAGTCTCATCCCCGTGAATTCATTCAGACCCTTGCCCCAAACCTGCCTGTGTCTTTAAAACGCTGATCTTCATTCAAAGCGGAAATTAGTAATACAGTTTGTTTCACGATTGTTTCATAGTACAAGGCATTCTATATGCTACAGTTTTGACTCCCGGCTGCTTTGCCACAAGCATGGTAAAGACATGTCGTAATTTGTAACACACTTGGGCATCTGTAAGGTCGTAGTTCGCTTTCCCTAACATGCTTTTCTTTATGCTTCCCTTTTACTCCTTTCAAAAACCTTTATTACTGAAGAAAGCTTTTGAGAGTAGTTCATTACCCTGTTTTCCATTTGAGATTTTCAGGATCAGGTTGGGTTAAGTGAAGAAAAGGAGTTGCACATCATCAAGTGTCTCCACATGGTAAATGAATGGAAAGACCATGCAACAGGAGAAGGTACTGCAACCGTTCTTGCTGACACATCTCAAGATGTAGGGGCTACTGTCTGATAATGCTGAACATGCTATCAACTGTAAGTAGTCTGCTCTACAGGCGTGACTCCCTTCATAGATGAAGCGCCATGGCATGCTAAACCCGAATAATAGCGCTGGAATGGGTACGGCACTCTTATTTCTTTTTTTTTTTTTTTTTTGCATGAATGTGATCTCATATATTGTTGGAGACCTAAAACACCACCCTGCAACTGCGCAAATTCGACATTCACCGCGAACGGTCAACCCATACAAGATCACCAATGAGCTCCCCCCCCCTCCCTACCGCACCTCGAGTAAATTTGAGCTCTTGAACCGTTTGCTTCTAAAGTTGCAGACAAGCGGAAACCAGGTGAGTTTCCGGCTCCTGAGCACTGATAGTCTACACCGTGGTTATTTATTTGTTTCTATTTTTTTTTTTTTTTTGCCTCAAATGACACAAAGTATGGAGTTTATGGAGCATTCTGTCTGTAGCAGGACTATCGGTAACGACAAATGAGAAGATCGATCCCTGCTACTGATATTGTTCAAGACACCAGACTCACCTACTTTTTGTTCTTGTTGAGTACGCGTGCTGATGGTCTAGGTCCAAATTTGCAGACAGCCGACACTGCTGTTATCTTTGACTCTGACTGGCAAATCTTTTTCTCTTCAAAAGGTGCCAATCAAGGGCACAAAGGTTGATTTTTGATCCTTGCTGGGAACCCGCACCAGCATCTGCAGGCGCAGAATCGTGCTCACAGTGTTGGTCAGACCAACCAGTTCATAAAAAAGTGAGCCTCCGGAAATATATCGCACGAGTTGTGCGGATATCAGTGAAGAGATGACTGATATGGCCCAACTCGGCCGTGGTTAGCGATCGCGTGAAGCGATCCAGTACGATGATGGTATGACGGAAGGGCAGTGGTTGCATCAAATTGAACTGGACAGTAGTCCGCGGAAGCGCGCGGGAGGAACGCCACATTCAGGCGATGCGGGCAAGAAACGGAGCCGTTTGGAATAAACGTACTAAATGCACATATATATACATGAACGTTTACGCAAACGTAAAATACAGTTATCACGTTGCTCACTTGCCATTCCTCTATGGACCATTGGTGTCACACAGCGTGGTCTCGCGCGTTGGGAGTACATATACGTCCAAAGAACCTGTTCTGTTACATTTGTAACTGTGATTAAGATCTTTTCTTTCCGTGTGTACTCCCACCTGGTATCCCCCTTCCATCCTTGCTGCCAGGAATTTAGATCCATTCCTAACACCTTCTGCTCCCCACACACCTTGGTAAAAAAGCTTCATAGAACTTATACGACATTCCAGGAAAGTACCATGAGTGAAAATGAACGTGTAACTCCAAGAACGATGCAATAGAAAGCGTGAAGCTGGTTGAAAATAACTATGAAGGAGGGAAAAATGGATCATGGGGTTTGATTCGTGGCACTTTGTGATATCGAATCAAACGAAACCATGCCGACGCATAATCATGAATGATTGGACAAAATAAAGAAGAGAGACGACACAGATTACATGAGAGTATCCTCTTCTTTTCTTCACCCCTTTTTTCTGTAATAATAAGCCTTCCGCTCTTCTTTTCTCCTTCCTCTCTCTGTCTTGGCATCCATAGAAGCAATTATCGACGTCAATTAATTATCTGGATTCTTCCTCTTTAATATCCGCACATTGCCATGTCATTTTCGCTCGAGCCCACGTTTATCGCTGACGATGTGGATCCTGCAGCATGGCCCAGTAGCTACTACGGACGCACACGTCGTATTGATCTTGCCAAGCTGTATCGCGACACATTGCTTGCATCACAACAGCAGTCTGGGAAAGAAGGCGAGTGCAAACGTCTCAGCAAGCCACGCCGAGCAGTGAGCTTCGCCGTTGGCCCACCTACGGTGCATGAATATGAGGCAGAAGATCAAAACGAGGTGCTACACATACGACGCTCGTTACTCAGCAGAAAACCATATCTCCAGCTGTGGGACATAAGTCAGAAAGATCTGCGACCTGTACCTAATGAGCAGTATCACAAGAAGCCAAAAGTCAGCAAACAGCAAAGTGGTGATCCTGAGACAGAAGAGGACATGGAGTATTATGGAGATATTGAAGACGAGAAAGAGTGGCTGCTGAAGCAGCATGGGCTACGACAGTCAGGACAGCCACAGCAAAATTTGCCGCCTTCTCCACCGCTGTCACCTGGAGCAACAGCAGACAGCGAGCCGCTTGCATGGATAAAGCCCGCGCAAACGCGGTCGTCTCCAGCACGATTGATGAGCCTGACGCTGTCTCGGATAAAATGCCCCTGGACACCAACAAGCAAGCGGCGGGCGCCCCTGCTGTAATCTTCCCTTATATCCCCATCTCTTCCATCATAACTGACTTCATGGTATTATTTTGTTTATACTTTCATCCTCTTTGGAGTCTGTGCTTTTCAATTTGTTTTCACCTTTGTGCCAAAAAAGGCAAGTGGAAAACAATTCAAAACTCAAGATAAAGAAATCAAAAGGCAGCACCATTGCTACTTCTTCCTGCTTTGCTGTTTCTCCTTTTTCCGTTTTAATTTTTCGGCTGTTCTTTACTCTCCCTCAACTTGATTTCTCATTGTGTATTTATCCCTCATATGGACTCAACAGCATCGCCGTCGTCATCATCCTCCTCTCCGCCGCGCCTGCTGAACCGTGTTTCGGGGTTCTTCATGCAAAAAAAGCCGGCAGGCCGTGAGCTTGGTGGCAGCCAAACAGCCAGCAGTATCCCGAGCGCTGTCATGGAAGAAGATGCGCAGTCGTCCAGGGCGGACTCTATGTTTTCTTCGCTCTCGTCCATCCGGCCCAACCCCAACTCGCCTCCGCCCTTGCGCACGGTCCGGCTTGACCAACCCATTGTCCACGACTCGCCCTCTCCCATCACTCCGCCTCCATCGGCCTCACCCAGCAAGATGCGGCCAGAAGAGGTTGACGCCGCGTTCGATCAGCTGATGCAAGAATATGCACTTGCGGCCAACATCCGCCCTAGCCTCACTCAGCTGACCACTGAGCAAAAAAGCGCCTTGTTACAATCGAGTAAGGCGCGCACCCAGCGCAAGAGCTCAACATTCTCGGCCGCAACCCAGTTCTTTAGTACGCTCAGGGGTAGCAAAAACAATAGTAATCATTATGGTACGGTTGCAACTTCCTCGGAAGTGTTTGCTAGCCACCAGGTCGCCCTTCCAACCGACCTTTTCGCGGCATCCGATGCCGCCGAGCAGAAGCGCCGCATGATAGGCGCCCCAAAACGCAGCAAACTTAAATCATCGCCACAGTATTTTGTACGTCTTCTGAATGAAACACCGGCCCGCTCTCTCGAAGACACGGATGTTTCTGACCTACGCATTTTCTTGCGTAACGTCGTTGTCAGGTACATGACCTACAATCAAGTTGGGGGAGGGGATGTAAGGCTAACGCGTACTTTATGCGTTCTAATGGATAGCTGGACCACGGAATTTCTCGCGTTGGGAGGATATGAAGCTATCGGGAACGTCTTCCGACAAATGCAACACGTGCCGAAACGGATGCCATCCGACGACAAATTGCTGCAGCAATTTGCAAAGTGCTTCAAGGCTATCATGACTCACGAAGCGAGTGGCATCGAAAAAGTGCTGACGGACCCGTCGCCACTCGTGCATGTGCGCGATCTTTTGTTTGGCCCCGCCGACCCAAAAGTCAAGGCTGTGTATGGCCTTGACATTGTGACGCGTGGCCAGCTTTTACAGCTCCTCTGTACTCTTCCGTCACTCCAGGTCACGACGCGGGATGGCCGCTATATCCACGGCTACGATGTGCTCTGCGGCTTGCTCCTTGACAAGGCTGATGTCGAAGAGGATGAGAAGAAAGACACCAACTACCCGTTCCGCATGTCGCTCAAGGCCGATCCTCAGACGGTGATGAAAATGATTGTCAAGGACGGGGTTGCACCTCGTTACACAGCCTGGATGCGAGAGATCCAACACACAGTGGATCGACATATCGAGCCTATCACATTCCTGGCGCAGGTCCTGGATTATCGGTTCGAGAGCGCCTTTCGCCAGCTAAAGTCCTCTCCTCAGCAGACACAACCGCAAGTCAATACACTGCCGAGCGGCGAGCCTGAAGGTCTCGTCATGGTCGATGAGGGCGTTGTAGACTATTTGATTACGCATCTTCGGTTGATTTTCACCCTGGTGATGACGCCACCCACGCAGTTCCAGGGCGAATATGACGACTATCAGCAGGAGAAGGTGCGGCTGGAAATCATGCTCTCTGGCTTTGACAAGACTGCCAAAGCACTTCAACAGTGCCCGCATCCGACCTTGTACGCTTCATATGTCCGCTACCTTCAACCGCTCATCAGCCCGCGGGCCGATCTGACGATACCGTCCATGTCCTCGTCCGCGTCTTCGACCTCCACTGTGGACGATCTCATGGCGCGCTGGAACCGCGAAATGACCCTCCATCAACCACAGCAGCAGCAACCCAATGATAATGCCTCGTCGTCATCTTCATGGCAAGATACGGACGATGATGAAGATCTGGAAAACTATGATGATATTTTTGATACGGATGAAGCTTCTCTGTAGCATATATCTTACCGTCATACCCATTGATACCCCCTTCCCATAAATGCACAATCAAGCTTATCGACAACCATCCACTCGGTCACATATCATGAGCACACATAAAGTATATACATACAGGAAGTTCCCCAACTCGAATAAAAAAATAAATGGAATTTATATGAAAACAGGGAGTATACAATATATTTACATAGCCTGGTAGCCACCATCCACAAACAGATCCGAACCCGTCACATACGTACTTGCGTCGCTTGCAAGGAAGCAGACAGCACCCTTAATCTCCTTGGGCTGGCCCATGCGCTTCATAGGCGACAATTCTTCCCACGCCTTGGCGAGGTCAGGGCGCTTCTCGATAAATTGCTCGAGCATATCGGTGCGCATGTAGCCAGGGCAGATTGCGTTAACGCGGACACCACGAGTACCCCATTCGTAGGCAAGGCATTTCGCCATCATGCTGACGGAGGCCTTGGTGCAGTTGTAGCCGCATTGGAACTGGGGTTGATTCGCGAGATAGGCAGAGACGCTCGACATCAGGATGATGCTGCCCTTGCCGGCCTCGAGCATATACTTGGAAACGGCCTGGACACCCGTAAACACACCGTGAACGTTCACGTCAAAAAGACGGTTCCAATCCTTCATATCAAATGTCTCAGCCGGGCCGCCGATTGAGATGCCGGCGTTGGCCACGAAGACGTCGATACGACCGAACTCGCTGTGAATCTGGTCCACAGCAGCCGCAAAGGCAGCCGCGTCGCTCACGTCAGCTTTGTACGCCTTGCAAACCACACCAAACTCCTCGGCAATGGCCGCCGCGGTATCATGCGTCTTGTCGCTCGAGACATACATCAGTGCCACGTCGGCTCCGGATTGTGCCAGGCCCCTGCAGATCTCGAGACCAAGGCCTCTATGCTTGACGTGAATATGAAGAACCTATGCACATACGTGCCTGTACGCGTACCTGGCGCCACCGGTGACAATCACCTTCTTTCCTTTAAGACTGAACTCGGGGAGCGACATGGCGTTATGAAAGTTTCAAACAAGAAAAGAAAGAGAGAAAAAGAGAAAAGAAGTAGCACTCAACTCCTGTTCAACAGGACGGTAAGCTCCAGCATTTATCCTTCTGCAGAAAACTCAGCTGAAAAAACAGTGTTACCAGACCTTGGATAAAATAATCCGGTTGGTCCAGTTTCGCGGCCTCTTTCCGAACGTCATTCGAACACGGAGATCTTGCGTGCGGGGTACTACTTTTTAGTCTCTGTCTCGGGATATTTTAGCTTCCATGGCTTTTATTTTCAACTATGAGTATATTGTAGCTTCACTTCGCGTTCCTGGTTGCGTGACGCCTTTTAACGTGAAGCAGAGATAGAAACAATGCTCATCTGCGGTTTCAAAACCATCTTATATTGATTGCCGCGGAGGCTGTACATTTTACTTGATTCTGTTCCTTCTCGTCCGTTTGAGGCGGTCCTAGTTATAAATTCTCTGCAACGTTGGCCACGCGGGAAGGATAAGGGAAATGGTAGAGTGATATAAATTATTTGCGGGTTTATGCCGATTTAACGTACCAAAGGTACAAATATTCTTATGTAACTTGCGAAATCATCACCACCCTGTAGCACGTCTGTACACTTGTAGACAAGTTACTCTCATCAAACATGGAAGTAGTTGTCACGTGGCCCACACGGACTTCAGGCGTGAACTGACAGTAGCGTACATATTTTTTGTGCATGTTGCCATGTAAAAAAAAGAAACCCTTCATCATGTATTGTAAATCGATAATTTCGTAAGCAGAAAATAAATGATGGGAGGCGGGCGGATTCGGCAATGCACATTTGCTATTTACAGTTGTTCATTGTTGCGTCGGCTCGTGTAGTGTCTGGGATACTTGTTGAGCGCTACCATGCCCGGCACGGCGGCAGCAGAAGCAGCGACAGCGGCCGCAGTTACGGGGTTAGGATTACTACGCGATGGGTTCTGTCCTATCACAGCTTGCTGTTGCTGCTGTTGCTGCTGCTGTTGTTGCTGTTGGCTCTCGACGGCTTGGCACGCTGAGAGCATTTCGTCCGCCCCAGAAAAGGCCTCTTTGGCAGTCTGTAGAAATTCCTTGTTCTTGAAACCTTGCTGACTCTCGAGAAGCCGGCCAAAGTCGGACACACGCTGGCGCAAAGTGTCAAATTGTTTCTCCACCTGTCTCGCCTGCCGCTGCTTCTGCGCGCGTTGCTGCTGTTGGTGCTGCTGAGGCCCGGAGGATGCGGGGTGATGGTAGCTGCTGTTATGGTGGTTGTTATGCGGCACAAAAGGCGGGTGGGCGTGTTTATGAATCAAGGTCACGTGTGCGACGCGTTTGCTGAGATCAATAATGATGGTCAGCGCACCGGCGCAGTCGTAGCGGTTCGTCGCTTTGGGATGATCTGTTCCTTTTCGCGGCTTGGCCGTGTCCGCACGCTGAGAGCAATAATAGCGCAGAGTGGAGAGCGTCTCGGGGGTCTTGATCGACCGTCGCTGGTCCTTCAAACTGTTCAAAACATCAATACAGAACGCCAAACCCAAATTTGCATAGCTTACCTGAAATTGAATTTGGTGCCGGTCAAAACATGCTCACATACACCACGGCCAAGTTGTGAGAACCCGGCATTTTCACCCATACGGGAAATCAGGGGAGATATGTCAATGTCGTATTGTCGCTTATCAAAGTCCGTCTCGGACTCCAGCGCACGTACAAACGCGTCGAGTGAGAGTGGCTCACCGTTGGCGCCTGATTTATCGCGCGTCAACATGGATGGCGATCGCGTACCATTGACGCCAGGGGAAGCGGATGCTTTTATGTTGGTGAGGGGCGATTGTTGGTTCGACGCAGCAGGCATCAGAACCGAGTTGTCCTGGCGTTGTGGCTGCTGCTGTGGCGTGTGCGGTGCATGCTGCAACTGCTGTTGTTGCTGCTGATGCTGCTGATGCTGCTGGTGCTGCTGTTGTTGACGTGGGTCAGGCATCGGCATAGCCGAAGGTGAAGACTTCATGGGCATCACGTTTTGAGGCGGCGGCTGTTGCTGCTGTTGCTGTTGCTGCTGCTGCTGTGGTGGTGGGTGCGGCGGATGCTGTAAAGAAGGTGGCGGCGGCAAGCCCGTCTGCGGTGACAGGTGTAGGTGCATGTGCATACCTTGCTGCTGCTGATGTTGCTGTTGCTGATGTTGCTGGTGCTGTTGCTGTTGCTGGTGCTGCTGTTGTTGTTGCTGAGTAGGCAGCGGGAGCGGTAGAGACATGGGCGAGGGTTGCATGACTTGGGCTTGCACGTGTGATTGCAATTGAGACTGGGTGCGAAGAGGCGAAGCAGAGAAGAGCTGCGACTTGTTGGAGACTTGGGGTAGCATCATCGAAGGCGATGACTGTGGCGACGAAGAGGCCGGAAGACGAAGGGCGGTCATAGGCGTGGGGGGAGGCCCTGCAGGCGTATGCATCTGCTGAACGTGATGCGGCGAGAGCGCATGGTGAAAACTCGTGGCAGACGAAGAGGGCAGCTGAGGGCGATGCTGCTGTTGCTGGTGTTGTTGCTGGTGGTGGTGCTGCTGTTGCTGGGATGGTTGCTGGGGGTGATGCTGGGAAGGCGTTGTGGAAGAAGGGTGTGGTGGAGGGGGTATGGTGGATGCAGCAGCAGCAGCGGCTTGGTTATAGCGTACGTGCTTGATGGCGCGATCGTCTTCGTAGAGTTCGTAGCCCTGCTTGCGTTTCTGGAGGTGCTCTGAGCGAGGCTGGCGGCAGAGCCAGCAGACCTGGCTGCGGCCGCCACGCTCGTCCTGGAAGTAGGTCGCATGGCGGTAGACGCGGCAGCCCTCGCAGAGATAATTGTCAAGCGGACTTGTGGGTATGCCCAGGGCTCGCCGAGGATTGGCGGTGGCAGAGGTGTTTGAGTTTGAGGCGGTGTGATGCGGATGCGGGTGCGGGTGGTGAGGATGGTGCGGGTGGTGAGCGTTGCCTGTACTTGACGAAGGGGCACCACCGGCACCAGCGCCGCTAGCATTAGCACCACCAGCAGGACCAGGACCCGTCGTATTATTATTACTACCGGCACCTCCCGCACCTGCTGCTCCTGTTCCTCCTGCTCCTCCTCCTCCTGCTCCGACCGCTGCTGCTGCGGCCGCTGCCGCTGCTGCGTTCTGTGCTGCCGCGGCAGATGGATGACCAGTTTGTGAGCTATACGCAGTCGGCGCTGTGGAGGATACGGTGGATTGAGCCATGGCCGCGGCATGATGCTGAGCAAAGGCTTGCTGGGCCATGAAGGGCTGGCGGTGAGATTGCGATGTCATGGAATTGGGGGGTAAGGTCGAAAAGCCTTGAGCTTGAAAGGCACGCCCGCCGTGAGACATGAGGGCGGGTTGGACTTTGGTGGGTGCGTAGGCAAAGGGTAAATGGGTGAATCAAAGAAGGTGTACGTTTGCCCTTTTCGGAAAGGGTCTCGCTCGATGGTGATTCCCGAATGAATACGTGGACCAGGTGTAGATAGTCAGTAGTATTGTAGCCTGTAGTAGTAACCAGTACTTGGGGGAGTATAGTGTGTTTATACGGCAAAAAGAATGATAACGACTGGCTGAACCGAACCAAAGCTGGAACTTGCGTGCTGTTGGAAATCAATTGATTGGCCTACTCTACCTGAAAAAGTCACACTCATTCAACTCGATCACATTTTCATTTTTTATTATTCCCTCTCTTCCTCTGCCTCTGCGCCTCTCTCTCTCTCTACGTCGTATGTGCTCTCTTTCTTCTGTCCCGCTTTTTCGGCAGTCTCATTCGTACACGCCTTATCTATGTACCCACCCGTATTAAATACGCTTTTATAACCAACTACTGGTATACAATGATTCGGTTTTATAATAGACATAAATCACATGATCTGAAATCATTTGGATATCCGAGTTCGAGCCTTTACACGAGATCAGCCTGTTCACAGCTTATTAGAATAGACACATCACCTCATACAACTGGGTATTTATAGAGTTTTCTGCGCCACTGCCCAAGCCGGTATCCTCGCCACTGAGCCATGTGCCCCGTTTCCGGCACTTGCTGAACGGATATCGATTTGAGCGCAGCGTTTATACAGTATTTCACTGATCCTGATTGAGCAAGTGTGCCACTGCCTCTGCAGAGACCCGCCTTCTGATAAGCACCCCTTCGGTCATATCGATCGCACGCAACGTATGGAAGCAGGTAAATGTATACTCCTTCAAGGCTCTTTCACTACCTTACGCGTTTGACGCCTTATCTTTCTAACGACCCGTTAACTCTCGTAGGCGTTTGATACAATATGTGGCTAACACAGACTTATCGATAGTACTGTCAAACCTCTCTCCACGGAATAACTCTGTTTGGGAGATACCTGCTGTGACAATAGCGAACCCCCAATTGCGGTTCGAAATTAGCGTAGCATACTCTACAATATGTACAGCTGTTAATTTCTTACAGGTTTGAATACCAACGCTTCTCTTTCCTGTACTAATTTTATAGTAGTATAGTCTCCTCACTGTTTGATTCAGAACTCTAATGAATAACGTCCTCATTTTGGGTAGTGCAAGGACAAGCAAGCGACATATCAACGCAAGAGAACGATAAGCAAAGACGTACAGTAACTGATTAAAACTAGATAAAGTATTTCTACAGTTGTGTATATATCTCTCCTTTTCTTTTGCATGTTGTTTGTACCTTTAGAAGAATTATACTTGAAAATACAAGACAAGCCTACTGTATGTCCGTGGAGGAAGCTTGATCTTGTAAAATGCGGCGCATCTTTTGAATACTGTACTGTATTAGTTGATAACGAATCACTTTTCAGAATGTGTACGTCGCCTATCTGTGTTTCCATTAGTCACGAAACGTCGACAGTGACTACAGATACTACAACTTGCTGTGAATGAAATATGCGATTTAGCTTGCAAATACAAAGGTGTGGTGGCTACCACGCGCCTTGACCGCGCCTAATCCCACCCCAGGTTCCAGCCGCTAAAATATATCGAAACAGTTAGTTCAGATGAACGACAACTACCTACGGAACGAAAACTTAGAGTATTTATAATGTAAACATAAATAAGATGATCAGCCAATAAATCAGTCACGCGCATGTTGATCGACCTGTTTGATCTCGTGTCATCTCTCGCCCCTTTTTCGCGCCCGGCGATGCAGCGCGTATCTATATATTAACATTAAAATACATCGGGAACGACTACAAAAAACTTAAGCTGCTGCCTTTGGATTAGTGACGGTGTCACCTATATAAAAAAGGGAGCACTAGCCACAATTCGACACGTGTGCCCCGTGTCATGATAATTGAGTACTAGAGAGCCTGTTTCACTTTGCTTTAAAAAATATAACTAGAGCAAAAGGTCTTAATCATGCAGAACAATCACTTGATACGAAAGCGATTACTGATGCTACGTGGTCAATCATTGATTCAATTTTGCTGTAGTACATAAGCAAACAAAGGGGATAGTCAATAAGTGACCTTTGCCAGGTCACATGTTATTTCATCCAGGCACGGCCTCTACTTATAAATAAAGCTATATGTTCGTGAGCCAATGCAACACCTCTGATACAATAGGCAGATATAGTAATACTGTTCAGACAGAAAACTGGTGCTAATGGAATGAAGTCTAATAGAGGCTTGTATAAAGCGCTTGGCTTACAAGAGGACATAAAATAATAGGGAAATCAACCGATTCGATCAGCAAAAACTTAAGTAGCAAATATATGCGCATACAGAGGATGGTGTGATAAAGAAATATCACAGGCCGTATATACGCATGTGGAAGATAAACCACGGCTATATCTAGACCACTGGTCATCCCATCTGAGAGGTCTTAGAGTAGTACGGGTAATGGGTGAAGGGAAGTAGATGATTCCCACGGAGAATGTAAGCTACGGCCAGCAAACAACAAAAGAAATGGAAATAGCGATAGTAGACATATATCAGCAATATGTAAAACTCTTGACCGCGGCATTGCCCGTTAGTAACTTAGAAAATGTGGCAGCAAACAATAACATCGGTTACTAGATTTTGTTTCATTAATGGCATACTGTCTGTAACGGCTGTATGCAGTAAAATAAGTAATCAGAGCACGGACAGAAGACGCGGGCTACGACGTACACACTTTTCATTGCTGATCCCTTCTGTTGGAACCATTTCATCTCTCTCACACGAGCATTATTTCAGGAGAGACTTGTTTAATAGAGCCCAAAATCCCGGACTTGTGGACTTGGGCAAGATCTGTTCGCATGTGTGTAAAAGAGCATAGCTATGGGATGTGGTGTTAAAGATGTATTTGTACATAAAATGATCTTAAGGATGCGTTTCACTTCCTTGCTAATGGCCAGGAAAGAAGGACCGTAAAAGAATTTATTTGATCTGGCATGCAATCTACCTTGAAAGAAGCAAAGTTTTCCGAGCCCCAAAATGCTTTCAAAATTCTGTCATTCATCAGAACGAAGCTTGTATAATTTTAAGGAATGAGTGGGTGCAGCCGCAGACTGTTCACGGAAATAATCCAGAAGACATCACATGCACAGTGAAACGTTTGTTTGTCATGCATCATGCTGCAGGAACGACGGGACAGGTTTCATTCGAGTCAAAGGAAAGAGCGGTTGGCCATCTTTCAAGACATATACACAATCATAGGAAGAGGCTCTGTGCGCATAATTGCTTGCTGTATCTTCCTATGCGCATTGACTCAGATCCATAGGTTTCAGGTCGCACAGTACCAAACACACGTCATTTCCTATTTCATAAGGCTGTGCCACGAGAAGAAAGAGACATCAAATGAAGAATTCCAGCTAGAAAGCAGAAAAGGGAAATCCAGTTGACTTTGTCTTTTCCTTTTTTCCTCTGGGCGTTCTTCTTCCCTTGGTCTCATTCTGACAACTCCTAAGAGCCCATGAGTTCACGGCTGGGCAATGCAACTGTTGGCTACATTCTGCCCTTCGTGGTCTTTGGTCTCGTTGTCTACACTTGGTACATTTACGTCTTTCGTGTTTGCAGTGAGTCTCCATTCCATCGCATACTATGCATTGCTGTATATGCTCGATCTTTTCAACTGCTTATCTGTTCGTTCGCCTATAGGCCGTTTATTACTAGAAAGTGCACCTGTCCGTGTCGCCCACGGAGGTAAGCCGATATCTTTCCGTTGGTTGCGCATTGACCTACTTCATTTCCAGTCATTTTCATTGTCATCGACTGTGTCTTTTGGCTCTTGACTCTCATAAGCTACCTACGCGTCCTCTTTTCGTATCCGGGCAAGGCCATCAATGCAAGTGTTATCGTCTATGAAATGCTGAGATTTATGCTTAAGGGAGTAACTAGGTTGCCACTTTTTCTTCCTATGAAGCCGCTTTACCGCGAAATACAACTCCTCGATACGCTTACGCACCTGGTCTCATAGATCTGCGTACCATGGAAGCTATGTCGTCCGCAGACCAAAACCGTTCCAATCGTCCCCGCGTCTCAGTATCGCGCAGTGATGGCTTACCTCGCTTCTGCGAAGTCTGTCGATGCTATAAACCCGATCGAACACATCATTGCAAAGACTGCAACGTCTGCGTTCTCAAAATGGACCAGTAGGTTATATCTACCTCTTTTCCCTGCGTTCCATTGATATTTTTTTTTCTTTTGCATTTTACTTCACTTGTAGTCACTGTCCATGGATCAGCGGCTGCGTCGGTCATTACAATTACAAGTACTTTTATCTCTTCACGTTGTACACAATGTTGTATGCCGTCTGGTCCTTCAGCAGTGGCCTCCCTCTCGTCGTTCAGGCTCTAGTATACCGGGTATTTTATCCACTTCAACTATTTGCAGCGTGAGAGTTTACCCACTGTTCTCTCCACACCGTATAGGATTTCGAACTTGATCCTGAATGGATCGTGCTTATTGTGCTGTAAGTAATCACTATGCAGCACATCAACATATCACAGCACAACTCAAGCATGGCTCACATGACGTCTTCTCTTAGTGCATCTCTTTTTGGATCCATTCTGATCGGCTTTGTCGGCGTGCATACCTATTATATACTCAAAAACGAAACTACCATAGAGCATATATCCCAGCGACCGACTGAGGTGCGAGTCGACTTTGACGAAAGCGGTCATAACTACGAAGTGGTGACGATGCACTACAATGAAAAGCTATGGGACGTCGGATACGTATACAACTGGCGGGCCGTGATGGGGAAAAACCCATGGACTTGGTTTGGTAATGAAGCATCTATCATAAATGTTATCTGTTCTCAACGATCCGACCGGTTTTAGTGCCTCTGGCGGGTGCCCTCGGTAACGGGTGCGCATTCCCATTCAACGAAGCCGTATACAACAAGGTCGTCGAACGAGCCAAACATCAACGCGATAGCCTAGAGCCATCTGCCGTACATTCTACCTTGCAGCACTAAGTGTCATACCTTCACATCATCATCACGGATTCCCCGAACTGTACTGTATATATCACCCACGTAATTCCCCAGACTTAATATATTTTTGCATGAATGCGCAGATTGGATGGTTCTATACCATTGTGCGGGAAGTTTACAACACCCTCAGTAACATTCAAGTCAATAAAAGTAGAGCGTAATAATTAATTTATAACATGGAACGGGAAGTATATATAACAATGACAACAACAGTATTCCCAAAATAAATAGCGAGGTATAGATGGTATTGTTGCTAGGTTCTATATGGACAAATGGGCTGGGGTGATCAGATCAGAAATTAGTGCTTCTTCTTTCCAAAGAAGTCAAAGATATCTTTTGGTAGTAACTTGGGCGACTTGACGGATGGGGAGGAAGAAATAGAAGACTTCATGGTGGGACTGTGCATTCGTTGCTGCTGGTGCTGGTGCTGTTGCTGTGCACGTCGCTGCTGGATACGGTATGGATCGACGTCCATTAAGGTACGGCAGAACTCGAATATCATGAACTTGATGAGCTCATGCCGCTTCCTGGAAGTCTGGCTGATGCTGGCAAACACAGGTGCGTCTGTATGAGGGTTGGTGTAGATCATGTCGTGCTGCCGGTCAATATACTGCATCAAGGTCTCGATCGCCATGTTTCGAGTATCGGTATCGTAATGGGTGGTCAGTTCACCACAGTTCATCACCATGCGCTGGAAAGTGTCAGTCGTCACGAAGCGCATGAAACTGGACTCCAAGAGGGAATACACCGCGCGCTTGGCAGAAGTAAAGCAGCCTTCGACACGCTTTTCTTGAATAGCAGCTGTGACCTGGCGCCGAACCTTGTCGTCTAGATTAACCTCAAAATGGCTGGCGCGGGAGAGATAAGTGTTGTAAATGTGCTGGGCCGTAGCAAGCTGCTGAACGAGCGACACATAACGGAAGGACTCGTATTGCTCGATCTCGATGAAAAAGAACTGGGTAAACATAAGCAAGTCAGCTCCTTTCTATTCTCCGCTCATGCGAACTGATAACGTACCAAATTCTCACTGCTGTACTCCTCGAGGAGATGATACAGAAAGTAGCACAGTGGTGTTTTGGACTGCAGCATGGCCTTGAGGCCTTCTTTCCGGATCTCCTTGATGCAGATGTCGTGGAACGCCTGCTCGCCAAAGAAATGGTCCAGCTTTTTCGAGGATTTCGTTGTTTTGATTTTGTACGACATGTGGCCCTCCACGTTGGGAGCCGGATTTGGACCTGCTGCAGCAAGTGCGGCCGCGGTTCCCTGTGCTGCTGCGAATGCCGCAGCTGTAGCATGAGCGGCAGTTCCCGCTGTCCTCCCTGCGAGCGGACCGGGCATGCCAGCAGAGGGAGTGCTAAGGATACTGTCGGTTGAGGACGACCGAGGCCGGGTCGGCAGAGCCTCACAGTGGTCGACGTCCATGGTCTCGGTTGTCTTGGGTGCCTGGAAGTAGCCCGAGACCGCATTTTCGGACAGGAGCGAGGGGGTGAGTTGTTGCGGCGAGAAGAAGTTGTTCGCCAGGCTGTTTCTCCGTGAAGAGGACCGAGAAGAGCCTGAGACAGAGGTGGTGGGCTGTGGAGGAGGGAAAGTGCTGGTGTTCTCAGCGACGATGGACGATCGTCGAGATTTAGAAATGGACTTGGGGGTGCGAGGGCCTAAGCGAGTCTCGGCAGGGAGAGAGTTGACGCCGCTCAAGTTGATGTGGGATGGACGGCGCTTGACAGCAGCCGTTGTCATATTCAGTAGGAAGGGGACTAGTGGGAAAGGAAAAGGAAAGAAGGTCGTACGGGCAAAGAATTTGTAAGGGTGTGCCTGAACAAAAAAAGACCGCGGCGGAGCATCAAGTGATCGATGTTTAGCGTATCTTGAAAACAATGGTGACAGCCGATCGGTAAGAATTTCGGTAATCTGTCTTTGTTCCATTTCGGTCCTGTCCACGATATACAGATGTGAAACATCCGACAGCGTCATTCCTGAAGCGCTTTATTTTTTGGTTTTTGAAACTAGGTCGGTTAATCCATTGAGAAACGGATCGGCTTCCATGACAGTCCGCTCCAAAATGAACGGGTAATGCTTCTTCCATTGCCAGGCGACGGCCTTGCTACCTGGCTTGGAGACGTCCTTCAGCTCAGAGAGCCACAGGCTATGCTCGCGGTATCGGCCGATGGGAGAGCAGGTCTCGATACCAACGTATTTGTCTGGCTGCTGAAGCATCTCCTTCGGTCGTCGTCGCTGCTTCTCGACAGTCCGGACGTCGTCGTATACCATTAACCGTGTGACATGGCCCCGTGTATACCAATGGACAAAGGCAGCTGGTGTGAGGGCAGATATGCCGGCTGTCGTGCAGACAAGCGTTAGCACACAATCCATCATGATCTACAAGTGCTTTCGTTCGCGATACTTGCTGAATACGAGGCTCATGATCGGGGCCTGGCCGGTGCTGAGAAGGGCAGGCACAGCGCATAACCCGCACACGCCAAACAGCGACGCCACCATCTTATAGCGCTGCAGCGTCTGTCCAAAGGGACCTTTCGACGTACGTGTGAATCGTATGCGAATGATAAAGTAGGGTCTCGTTACCAATATAGACAAGTGTCTTCTCTGTTGTGATGGGAGTAGCAATGTGCTTATTGCTTGTGAATGCACCCGCTGCCTTTTGGGGTAGCTTTTGTTGGGTCGCATACCACCGCACAGACGTCGCCCGCAGAGTGGGTCGGAGGGTATGCAAAGCTGTTATAGCTTTTGTTGCCGTCGTTGGTCTCATTGCGATCATGTCAAGCCACACTCCTCGTTACTTTACGCGAAAGGCTTGTTCTCATCAAATTTATTGCGCTATTGAATCGCCGCGTGCACAGGGAGTGCATGGACGAAATTGACACTTTAATCTCTAACTACTACGCACTGCTGAATGCAATGCTGCATACATACAGGTTCTTGTCAACTGGTTGTTCTGTAGTCATCGCCCTGACATCATCTTTTTAACAAGACAGGTCTCAGCGTAGTTCACTGCGCGGAGTCCGCTTGAAGAGGAAAGGTCTCTGTAGAAGCGAGAGACAAACAAAATAGAAACAAGAGCCGTCGAATCCTCTATGTTCTAGCTTTCTAAACAGACAAGACGTAAGGGATAATTACACACTTATTGGACTTCGAGAATTTTTCTCTGCAAGAGCCCTATATAGGACTATGCGCTATAGTTATCCAACGCATTACCATGGAAGCATCATTTCTGTGCACTCATTAGAGCGACCACTTTGCTAACCCCTACGCAATCGTCACCCAGGTTTATTGTTTGTAAGTTTTGCTCATGACGTATCATGGTCGGAAATGTTCGCTGAAAGGGCACAGGTCCTCATTGTACGTAACTGATGTTCCAGATATTCTTCGCCAATTTCCATTTATGTCATCTTTCGAGAACTATTTATGATGGACAGGTGTCGTTTCATTGACGTAGATTTGGCATAGAAAACGTCTAAATTCTTCCCCGAATTGGATATTTTGTTTATCTGAGTGCGCAGCTGGATGCCACCCCGTTGGAAGATAAGACTGAATGGTCCTATGAGTTAGTTTCTAGAAAAATCATCACTAAATGACCTGCATATGTGTAGCTCAGCCCTCTCACTTGAACCGTACGTAGGCTGGTGATTTGTCAACTGATCGCATATCCACACATACTTTGCATCATTTGAAAGGAATAAGTTATTGTAAGTCATAGGCAGCGTCGTCCCAAATTGTCACACACTCATGGTGCGCGAGCGACAGTCTCAGGCGTTTGGTTTCTCGAGTATAGGATGACTACTGGAGTCATTTCATGACGTTGCATGATACTTGACAGTAAAGTTGCATAACGTTGATCAGTGACGCTCCGGAGGTCTGCTCTCCATTTTACGAGCATTTCGACCTTTTCGGCATCATGTTTCAGAGAACGTCTTTTGCTCCAAGCGAGCAATTTTATTTTTCCAAAACTCTATACGTCCTAGTAAGTTACGGGGAAAAGGGAAATGAGCACATATCTATTGGCGGCTGCGTAAATGAAAGATAGTTAGATGCTGGAAGCCTTACCACGGCCACCTTTCGGTTCGCGTCGCGATCAGTCGGACGCTTTATACCCATAATAACACGGCACAGCTCATGATAGGCTGGGGTTACTTCATTTTCGCCTTTGTTTCATCATGCAAGACGCGAACCGAAAGGCATTACCGCAGTTCGATCAACAAACGCAATCAGCCCATTAGCCTCAGATTGAAAACTACATTTTTTCCTCCCATTGAATTGGAGTCGAGCTGTGTGCTGAAAGTATCCTCCATGGCGGACAGTGCTAGATTAACAGCGTAAGAGAACGCCAGTCTGCGCTACAAACTATGACAGACACTTACGTTTGGATCGAGAGCGAACGCATTCACACGAATTTAGACGGCTCCGATATCTGATCTAGCAGCTCATGGGCCGAAGCCTCGAGAGATGTGTATTTTTTCATCACTGCCTCGTGTTCATGTTGCCAGTGGTTCGGCTAAAAACAAAGTGTTTGACCGCCTCCTACCACGCAAGAATACAGTAAGTTGCTGTTCTTTCGCTTCAGCCAATCAGAGGGTAAGCACAGACGCGTTTGCGCAAAAAGCACTGTTCCATTATCTGTACCAGTCCAGTGCTCATCTTTTTCTGATAGAGACATCTGAGACCATCTGAAGACTGCTTATAATGTCATTATTATGATGCTACGACATCATGCGGTGCGAAAAACGCCCCAGTGTATTAATCCGCGAACGTGTTGACTATGGGCCCAGCCTTGTTATATGGATTTAATTCCTGCATAGAGAATGAAGTAGTAGTGGATGAGGATATAAAATAAGTGAAGTTATATTAAAGTATATTTTGGGATGGATCTATGGGAGCTCAATGGCAAAGTTGGTGACTTGAGGAAGATAGGCATGGGAGCTGAGGTCTAGGACGAATACATCGTCGAAAAAGTGCTTGCCGTCGTATCCGCCAAAAAGAAATAGCCTGCTATCGTAAAGGACCAACGAATGGTATCCACGCGGCGTCGGTGGATGTCCGTAGATTTTGCGTGACTCCCAGGCCATGGTCACTGTATATGAGAGCATTAGTGAGTCAGTTGAAGAGGGACGCGTGTTCACCATACCAAAGTTCAACATTAGAAGCTCATTGCAGTAGCGTGAACCGTCGTGTCCACCTGTGACAAACAGATACGAGCCCACACACACAGACGCATGCGACAAACGAGATACGGGCGGCTCTACCGCGACAGGATGCCAATGATGACTTGCTAAATCCAAGACGTGGACATCCCCAAAACAGGTGTGACCGTCGCTACCGCCGTAGATAACGAGCCGATCACCAACCAAGGTACCTGTATGGTACCCTCTTCGCTCGGGTTTGACACCATATGTCTCTACAGCTGACCAGGTATTACTCTTGATGTCGTAGACGTGCACGTCGTTGAGGGCACGGACACCATCGCCTCCACCAAAGATATAGAGCTGCTGCTTCCAGATTACAGAAACATGAGCACGCCGCGGAGAGGGGGCCTGCCCCGACGGATGAAGACGCATCCACGTAAACGTATCTGGAATCTGTGAGCAAGCAAGATACGTAGAGCGTACACGTAGAGGGACTTACTGGCGTCAAATATGAACAAGTGATTAAAGTAATTGGGGCCATCGCCACCACCAAATATGTATATTTTGCTATTTTGCTCATCCACCACCGCACTATGTGCCCTGCACTTGGGTGGCATATCACCACGGAGCTCCAGTTTGTTCCAAGTAAAAGTATCTAATAGGTGTTAAACGCATAGACAGAAGTTAGATATAAAATAAAATAAAAAACAAAAAAGACGGAGCATTACCTAATTCCAGTGTATAAAGTTTTCCAAAGCCGCCCTGCTTGTCGGTACCGCCAAAAATATACATGATGCCGTGGAGCACCACTGCAGTATGTGCTCTGAGGGCGGGTGGGAAAGTGGAGCCATACGTGACGGCACGAGACCAGTACATCGCAGGGGCAGGGGCAGGTTTGATGCCGGTCGTACTGACGGTGTGAACGCGGCGGGGAGGTTTGGTCCGACGCCACGAGCTGGTAGGCTCCTGTGGAGTGGCAGGGGCGGCAAAGCTACGACTCTTGAGACCTAAGTCAATCAAGTATGAGAAATAGATCCAATGTTATAATATGAAAGGGGGGGAAAGGCGTTTACTGGTCATCATGCCTGGAGTATCATACGAGCTACGCCGTATGGCTGATGGTGAGACGTTATACTTGAACTGCTAAGGAGGAGCAAGATGTTTTAGCGGATTTGCGTCAGAGCCGGAATGAGCGGAAAAATGCTTATATACCATCGACGTGACAGAAAGGGAGCGATCACTCATGATAGGATCGGCAGCAACAACAGCGACACCTGAGCCTTTGGCTGTCCCACTGTCGTGGTTTGTCGCATAGTCCCAATGGTTTTCCTGGTCCACCGAGGAGGGTGACAACAGACTTGATGTGCTATAATCAGGGCAAAGAAAAAAAAATAGATAATGAAATGAATATCTGCCGATCCTTTTTTCTTATTCCCGCGCTAAAAAAAGGATATTTTATCCAATCCCAAAATCCGTTGACTAAAATTTACTTACACAGAGTTAGAATACGATAAGGCAGCGACAGGCTGAGGTGGACCGGGAGAGGAAGAAGAGGAGAAGCGCGGGGTGCTCGAGGATGAGAAGGATCGCTTGACACGCGAGAGAATGTTGGGGTTGTTGAGGCTAGGACTAATCGCACCACTTGCGGTGCGCTTTATCAACGGTGGCGACGAAGGCGAGGGCGGTAACTGTGCTTGAGACGACGAACGCTGCTCCTGACGATCGGCATTCGTCCATCCACCAGCTGTATGTCGCGACGCCATTCACACAATTTAGCGGGTAAAAAGAAAGGAAAGGAGAGACGCGCAGTCAAAAGAGGGAAGTGCGAAAATGGAAGGAGTGGGAAGGCAAAGGACCAAAGGAGCAGAGGAGGGAGCGCCACCCGACGCAAGGACGTGTGTACACACACCAGCACATCTATTCACACTCGGTCTATTCTATATGTATACTACTGTGTACAAAAGAATGGTCGCACAAACTTTCACCTGTGCAACAAGCACCATGACAATATCAAGCATTTCTCCTCGTTTCTCTCCAGGCCGCCCTTGGATTATATTAGATCTATTACTATGCTCGAAAGAGATGTTCTAGTTTCTTGCTATGATAAGTGGAATGGCTGTGTGCACGCAAATTTACAATGACTCGTTTAATATTAAGCGGGGAAAATTTGAGGTATCATATCTGAGCAAAAGTGTTGCTACGATCACTAACTATACTACACGGACTGTGATTATACTATATGCTACATGAACTATTTAATCACACTTGGCTGCTTTCGTCGTGGCGTCTACACTGACTGTCTTTTGCTGGAAAGTGGCCAGCGGCACATGATCGTCGTCTTCATCTCCGTCCTCGTTCTCTAGGGAAGGTACAAGTCCATGCCTGTAAGCGTCGTCTTGGTCACCGTTGTAATACGAATCGGTGTCATCCCAAGACTGCGTTGTGCTGTCCTCGTAGTCATAGTAGTCGCCTCCAGACAGATCCAACACTCGATCCTCCATCCACCTTGAATGACCAGCTTCATCCATAGGTCCTTGCTCCATGTCCCCCCGGGGATCGTACTCTGGCTCACTGTCTGTGATATAGCTACCCGAATCATAGTAGTCTTCCACAGAGTTCACCTCGTCGTCTTGCTCGTACTCTTCATATGATGGATAACCCTGTTGCTGTTGATGTTGCTGCTGCTGCTCCTCCTGCTCGGCGTAGGTAGCAGCGGTGGTAATAGCAGCATCTTCGTCTTCCTCGTGTGCAGACTGCAGCATTTGCATGCGATCCTCGAGCGTGATCTCGCGCACAAGGTAACCTTCCGAGTCGCGTCGAATGAGACGTGGTGCGTCTGGATTGGCTCGCGCTGCTTGTCGTTGACGTCGGCGTTCTTGCTGTCTTCGATACCGCTTCGAGAAAATCGATGGCCGTAGATCGTCGGGATCACGCGGAGGCCAACAATAAGGTAATCGAGGGTCTATAAAGCGCTAGGCATGAACACACGTGTTATACTATGCTGTCCTACGCTCAATTACCTGTCTTGCTGCGTACGGGATACGTAAGCCCATCTCCTGCTGCCTTTTGAGGCCACAGCCAGAGCAATGGATTGTTGCCCAATACTGAGCATATGTTTTTGTAGAAACCAATGTCATAGGGATATGGCACCGGAAAGACCTTGCCCCGCCGAATCAGGGTTTTGACCTTGCTGCGTTCGTAACTCTCGATAGACGATTGATTGCGCGACATGCAATACAGGTGATAAATGCTGAGGATACCGACACAAAATAGAACGACGAATGCCAGGACAAAGTTGAGCACGAGAAAGACAACCTCGGTTTTGGAGGGTTCGGCTCGGAACTGTCCCGAATATAGGGTGTTAGACGTTACTAGCAGGATATAAAATTTTGGACTTACCCGAAAATGGCGAATGTTGTCCATGATATCCCTGACACGCCAAACCAGTAACCCCATGGCATAGCCTGTAGCTAGATCGACAAAGAGGACGAAACGGACAAAATGACCGTAGTTGTCGTGGCCGACGCAGTTATTGATCCACGGACAATGATGATCCATTTTAAGGACGCAGCGGCGGCAATAGCGACAGTGGTGGGCTCGAGGGGGTTTGTATGTCTTGCACGATTTGCAATACCGTGGACCTGTCATGCCAGACTGCTCCGAGAACCGTGGGCGGTAGCGTCGAGGCTGCATTAGCATAGCACTGTCCTGGTCGTCGTCATTCTCATCCTGCTCATTGTCTGAAGCGCTTTGGAAAGTGGAGTAGGGCGGTTCCTGGAATTCGTGTTAGTCAGGCAGGCGCAGGGTCTTTCTAGAAAGACATACCCAGCCATCAGGAATCCTGCCCGGGTCAGTGGCACAGGCCAAATAGTAGTTGTAGAAGACCATCAGCACCAAGAGATTGAAGGGAAGCAGAAGCTTGACCGACTCGGCATAGGACCATTCCAGGGCAGGCAGGATAATGAACAGCTGAGATGTGTACGCAATCGTGCTAATGAGACACACGACGCCAACTATGAAGATCCATCCAGGTATAGACTCCAGCATGGTGCAATCTTGGAGTTTGAACAGCAAGAACGACCAGTGAACTCTCAGGAAGAGAACCCAAGTACGTAGGGTATGAATAGGATATGTCGATATTCGTGCGGGGAGACAATTCGGGGTCTCGGGACAGATTCATCCGTGCCTGAGAGTGCCCTCACCGAACCAGTGAATCCATCACCCGCTCACTCTATCAATTTCTGATTGACACATCCGAGCCATGACATCCACAGGCCTCAGTCTGTCTTCACAGCAAACCCATGTCATGTCGGAAGAAGCCTCAAACGGAGTCCATTGGCAAGTGGTATATGTATCGCGAACCTTCAAGAACTTATTCTCTTTTTGATTTTGCAGTGTAACCACGAAAAAGGGTGCTCGGTCCCTCCTTGTTTGACACACGTCGTCGATCAGTCTCTTTTGCCTTGTGCCACAGCTCAGGGCCCAAAAGGCAAACTCTACCATCATGACGATACGCGACTTCCACGCCCTCAAAGCGGCGTAAGCAGAAAAAATCTTAGTTTGCCGCCGCTCATCATTATGGCGTCAAAGAAAAAGAAATTTGCAAGCATATGCTCTTGCACCAAACAAGTTATTTTCAAATTGCCCTCCTAATTAACATAAGAACGGTATTCCCAGATGGGCTGAGTGCCATGAGTATATAAAAGTAAATAGGTTGCCCCTTAACATCAATCAAGACACTGAGAAGTATATCAATAGAGTTTCGGCCTGTTGTCCCGAATAGAGAAAATCCTGGCGAACAAAAAGATATATTCAAAGTAGACGTAGCCTGGTCGATTAATGCTGATGATATGCATCTTTACGCTGGTACACCCCGGGAAATGAGAACAGAGAGAGTCAAACGAGCAGAAGGGAGTAGGAGGTGGAAAAAAAGAGTGGAAATGATGCAGGGATGATAAGAGAAAAGCAAACGCAAGAAAGACATCAGAGGGAAGGATTAAGACTGTGCGACCACGAGAAAAGAAGCGGCGGGTGGTATGCGAAGACCTTGAAGAAATAAAATAAAATAAAATTCGCGCCCCTTTCATCACAGCGCCTCTCTTTTCTCCCTTTCCCTTTGTCATGCCCAAAAATGACCCTCCGCCACCATTGGCCTCTTCTGTATTGGCCTCAAAGGCTATTCGTCAGCAGCAGCAACAGCAGCAGCAGCAGCAAAAACCAAATGCCCAGGATAACACCCAACGAAAGCGACGTACCTCATCTTTTTTGAAACGACTTTCTGCATCCAGTGGCCCTGTTGCCTCCATGAAATCCTCCAAATCAACCTCGGTTCTCTCCAACTTCACCTCAGCGACCGCAGTTGAAGAACCTTTACACGAAAAGCCTGCACCAGCAACGACAAAGCCACCGTCTGGTAACAGTATCGGCCGACTCCAATCGGTGCGTTTGACGTTGATTGCGTCCGTATCTCGTCGAAGAGCCCGCTCACCTGCGTCGCAAACAGAGCCTGACAGCAAAAAGCGCCAAAAGGAGAAACAGCCTAGGAATGTGAGTGCTGCGAGCCGCCCGCCACCTGCTCCATCCACAACCACTCGCACCAGAAAACCACCTGTGGCTGCCACTTCTGCTGTTGCTGCTGCTCGTTCTCCTTCTCCTACTTCCCATTCTCCTTTCAATCCTTCCCCACAGAGCAATATGCCAGCGGCCGTGATGCGTCAAATCACTGGCGCAGATAAGCATCGCAAAACGGAGACAAATGCATGCAATGGTACCTTTATATACGCGCGCGCGCGCGCGTTTGCCCTTACATGGGCTTCCATCCTCTTTGTGCTGACCTTTTTATCATGACTCTCTTTCTCTTTTCCTTTTTGTTTTGCTGTTAGGAGGCAAGAATGATAGTAGGAGCTCATCAAAGGCGAGGGGTACTTCTGTGATCCAGGACAGCACGACGACACGACTATCCCTTTATGCACAATTGACCGCCGCTTCGACTTCGCCCGCGCCCCCTTCACTCGCCGGTCGCCCGCGCCCCTTGTCCACATTTGCTGGCTTGTCAAGTGCAGCAAGGGACGATGATGAAGAGGATGATAGTAGCGACGACAACGATTCATTGGATGATGACGACCTGCCGATTGACCCTGCACGACAACTCGCTCGGCAGCGCCGGCAGCAACAGAACCCAAAGCAGCAAGGTGCAGTTTGCTGCTGGCGTACCAGTACAGATTTGCACCATCTGCAACGCCCGCCTGCACTATCCAGTACCCTGACCGCGTCGGCTACCAGTACCGCTTTGAGTAGCAGCACTACAATGCATCGCCCTCAATCGTCTCTGCTCTCGTTTTCAGACGGCTGCAGCACAGCGAGTACAAGCAGCGTGCGATCATCCAGCTGTTATTCTTCCTCCTCCTCCGTCCGTACTGTGTCGAGAACACCAAGTGAAATCCTCCTCGACGATACCCCACCTCCCAAATCACCTACAGTGGTGAGTAAACTTTTACGCTTTCATCAAAAATCCGTCGACTCTGTCATGTATCACAAACAACCGCAACAACAGCAGCAGCAGCAACAATCGCCGCCAACACCTGTCGTGTCCTGCAGCTCAATTTACCCATCCCTCGAATCCCGCATACGAAAAAGCATTGGCATTGCCCCACCAACAAAAACCCCACCCTTATCGCACAAACATCGCCTTAGCAGCATTTTGATACCCACTCATCCAATTCCACCTCACCAAGATGATCTGATCCCCCAGCCTGTCTCTCCATCACCATTATCGCCGCTACCCACACCGCAGCGGAGCGTTTCGACCTTTTCGAATGACATTATGCTGCAGCCGCGCCGCCCGTCCGGTCCTGCCCGCGCGCGTACCATGTTCACCACCGCAAAGCTGGATATCCAGCATAGAAAAGAAGCCAAGGCCATCTCGGTCTGGCGCCACACTGTGTCACAGTTGCTGCTGCAAGATGCTAGTTCAGACACTTCTGACACGCCCATAAGCAGCGGAGATGCTGCAGCCAAAGCCACCTCTCGTGTAAGCATTGCCTTTTAGTTCATTCGCGCGAAATAACAAACGGGAAATTGACGGACTAACACACGTTTATAGACTGCGACCATGCCCATTGTTCGAGGCGTAACCATAGCCAGCGCCAAGGATCACGCTTTGCGAAAGTTTATCACTCATGAACTCTATACCACTGAGCGATCCTATCATCAGCTTCTGACCTTGATCTACACTGTACGTATTTATTCAGATTTGACAGCAGCAGCAGCAGCAGCAGCAGGTTCTAACTCAAATTTGTTTAGCGATACATGCAACCTATGGTCGCCGCCACTCAGGCTTCGCATCCACTTGTGAAGGCCGGGGATATACCCGTCTTATTCCGATATTTGCCAGAGTTACTGGCTCTATCAGAAAAAGTCCTAGCATGTTTTGAGCATGATTCTGCCCAACTTTGGCGCGACACCTTGCCGTTGCAGATCGGACGCATATTTCAATTGCTCGAGCATGAACTCGTTATATTTGTCAAGTACGCCGTCCATTATCAAGCCAATACCAAAACCATCCGTCGTGCGTGTAACAATGTGTTATTTCTCAAGATCGAGCAGGTACATACACGTTTGATCCCACGTCCCTGACAAAATTCTCATTCACATCCTGCATATAGGACTCGCTAACGAGAAAAGAAACCAACCGCATGGGAGTCTCTGATTACCTCATCGCCCCGTTCCAGCGCGTGCCACGATATTGCCTGTTGATCAAGGGTACGTCGAAGCCTGATATATCTTATATTCATACTAAAGCACCTTTCGTAGACCTCATGAAGCACACCGAAAAGGATGACCCTGAGTTTAACGAACTTGATCATGCACTCAAGATGCTCACTGGCCTGACGTTCGCCATGGATCACGCTCAACAGCGATAAATATGGAGCTTCATCATTTTTTTTCTTTTTCGTCATTCTACCTATACTTCTTCCTCGTGTACATAAAATTAAGGCCTAATTCTTATGAATCTAATTGAAGCGTGAGCACATTTTGTCATCCTTTGGATTTACAATTAATGCACTGTGAAGATTTCGAAGAAGGGGGACCTGCATTCGCATATTCGCGCAGTGGGCTGCATATGCATCTACGTAAAAAAAAAAGACATCCCTGAGGTGTGTCCCGGTTTATTTGGTACAAAGCGTATTCACAGATCTATACTACTACGAATGCCTCCAGCTCCTATTGTCTCCTGTCGAAACTTTAAATCAGGGAACCCCATAAAGGAAGCTTGGCTGTAGGCAGAAATATACCACACCCTGAGCACTATCCTCTTTCGACTTGGATTTTGCAGGATTTAAGAGCATTGAGCTGATGATGCAATATAGGTTGAAGATAGTGCAATATCGCCAAGAAAATTGTTGAACATAGAGTACGTTATTATTATTTCGTATCAGTTACGCATGACCATGAATCATGCGAGGCTTCAGCGATTGAAGTAATTGTAGAAATTCTTTGTTCTCCGTATTCAGTGGATCTTTGTTGTATTTCACCCTGGAAACGGCTGCAAACCCCACTATGATGTAATTTACGATACACTCTCGACTACATTGGCTCGTACGAATGTGTTTCAAATAACGTACCGCTTTTCCCCAACGTGGAAGAATGTATGGACAGACACTAACTGATTTAAGACCTTGTGGCGCTGAAATCATGTATGTGCAAAGAGAAAAGCCAATGTACGTACCACTTTGTCATTTATCATACAGCCCAATGGAACGCCACCATTTTTCGCATTCGTGCCTCACGAGGTGCTATAAACACAGATTAATAGAATTAAAGGCTTTGATTTTATTGCAAAAGAACAAATTTTCGACAGCAGAGAGAAAATAAAAGAATGTCACTTGCACCTGTTGATTTGCCATGGTCATGTTGACAAGCCGTTGTGTACTCTTCGCGACGTACAAGGTAGAAATGCGGCGGCACTCCAGTCGATAACAATAGTGATCAAACGATATCTAATACGATGTGATAAAAACCTGCTGTCACAATCGTTGGGAGCTGCTTTTCTGAAAATTGGGCTAGGTTCTTGTTTTGCACCATGTGATGGTCCGCGAACTGACCCTGCAACGAGATGCATGCCATATGCATCTGAGACGCACGCAATATAAGCTAGGTTACACAATCAAAAAGCGATCTTGCGGTAGAGGAAGAGATCGCGTTTCACTGACTCAAAAACTAAAATGTTCGTCGGCTTGGCTGCAGCTAGTGTTTATTTTTGCCATTCTTGCTCTATCGCCGACGCCTGGGATTAGGTACATGCATGCATGCATACATTTATTTGGCTTTTACGTCGCATATTAGTAGAACACTCGAAGAGTGTAGAACATCGAAACAATATGTCTCGTCATGTCGTTTCATCTCTAAAACAAGACTGAGCATGTAGCCCGAATTCTATATCTACCCTAAAATATATGTACAGCTTTCGTTTAGGCAAATCACCGAATTTTGTTCTGCTTTTGTAAAGTGTCGGCGTTTTCTTTTCTTGATTTTGCTCTAAAATGTTCTGGCAAGTAATCAATTTGCTGATCTAGCGATACCAGTGCCCATAATAAAAACTGAGATGTCCCATAATACATTTATGCACTTACTTTTGCTGCGAACTAAGCCGTAGGAGCAAGTACAGAGAGAAGTCCAGTGCTAAAGACATTATCAAAAGCAGCCACATAAGGTCTTCTCTAATACCACTTCAGGCATAATCTTCCTATTTTCATCAGAAAACTGTAGCCTAGAAGCTTACATATTTGGTATAGGCACGTGACTTCCGAGTGCTTCCTCCTTTTTGCCAAGAAGCCCGGTTAGTCAATCCCCTTATGCCACATATGTTGAATAATTGGTAGCCATAGCTTTTCCCCGTATACAGTAGCCAACGAGACACATATATGGTGTAACTGAGCAACCTTCCTATCTATTATGCTCACACAAGAGGCACATAACACGAATTTTGTGTCTGTAGGACAGCAGCATTTACGGTTGAAGCAGCAGCATATTCTTTAAGGGCATGCTCGTATCATATATTTGACCTAAACTACTAACGATATGCTATATATTATCTATTACTACGCATCTCTAACTATAAAGGACACATGAGTAACCTCATATGTGTGGATTGCCAGCGTCATCACTTATTTAAGGAGCGTGTGTATTGATGTGTTCTGACTATTATATGTGACCATGGTACTTACAATTTGGTCCCTGCTTTCCTATCGCGCGACCCCAACGTGAGGCCAAATGTAGTGAGCACAATAGGACGAACCAGTGTCGTACAGGGAAGGCCATAACTGAACCTGGGGTGTAGAATAGCTCGAGGGCGCCAGTCAGTTGCTGAATTGGAATTTGTGAGCGAATGCTACATAAATACGGGAAGAGCATCATCTTCTAGAATTTACGTAATAGCGTCTACATCCGCCGCATCTACTTCACTAGAATCGAACGACATACGTGCTTTTCTTTTAGATTTTCGGATGCTACTCAGAACTGAAGTATTTACAGAATGTTAAACTTTCCATTTTTGATAATTAGTGCTCACTGATTTATTGACTGTAGCTCTGAAAGATGTAAATACGAAGCACAATGTCCGATTTGAAGTCTTCATACATACCTTTGATGTGTTTCTCCTAAACACGATGCACTTTCGTATTGTATATGAACGTGTCCTGCCTTCGTCTGTGGACGTATAGAACGTGTGTACAGTAAACGCCAACAGCCATTATTTTCGCGCTGGTCACACATCATTATTGTTCCGAGCATCTGGAAGGCCTTTGTTAATCAGGTAACTCCATTGGACAAAGTTGGGGTTCAGCTATATTATTCGCTTGTTTTTGCGGTACAGGAGGACGTCAGTTCGAAAATTAGACTTACCGAAGCCACAACAGGAAAATGCACATGCATAAATGACAATGTATACTATTCATTTCATTTGTATTTTAACTATAAAGTCTATGCTATACATATAATTGCTGACAGGTAGATTGAAAAGCTGAAAGGTATACCATGGGTGGGTGGGACGATTAGTGAGAAAGTTCACTTGTCGCACAACTGACAATTGACGTGCCACAATCGTGATCTGAGCCCTTGCACCGATTGGTGATATTGCCCTGTGAACATATTCCCTTTTTTTGTCCTTTTTTTTCGGCCCTGTTGAAATTGAAGCACCAAAATCGACGTACGGTGGTGGTACATGAGCATGGAAGTCATCAAGCAGTAAGGGCATAAGGACGGGGGTGGTCCATAGCAACATCAAGGCGAATGGAATGGAATATGAACTCGTGTACGTATGCGTTGAACTGCAATTAATGAAGTGAAAACCAAAGAGGACACAATGTGTACGAAAGACTGAAAGACGAGTTGCGCAACTCGGCATAAACACAACCTCCTAAAATATTTCCGTAATATGATGCCTTCTACCGTTCGTGTAAAGTAATACAGACCAAAAT
Source organism: Syncephalastrum monosporum B8922 (assembly GCA_000697355.1). NCBI lineage: Eukaryota > Fungi > Mucoromycota > Mucoromycetes > Mucorales > Syncephalastraceae > Syncephalastrum > Syncephalastrum monosporum. Next base: position 78,119 of record JNEN01001278.1, read on the forward strand.
GAGATATAGTGCAAATACTTTTGGTTGCAGCGCGACCTGGTTCAAAAAGAGACTCCCGGTGTGCTGCCACCGTATGCTTTTATAAATCTGCCGGCTTTCTCGGAATATCTATTGTTCATATCCTTGTATCCTAGCTTCTGTTTGGTGGAAGCATCATCTATACTGAATAGTATTCGGTTTTGAAGAGGTAGTAATGAGGTAGGTAGATAATAATGGTTGAATTCGCTTCCAATCATATTACTGAAATGACCTGTCAGAGTCTAACAGCTGTTTGGCAAACATGAAACAGTAGCAAGTGAGAGCAAGGTTCGCTTCGGTGTTCAATGCACGACATTTGCCCAAACGGCCGCGGGTACAAGAAAAAACACAATGCGGAAATAGTGAGGGCTACTCTTACTCCCTCAGGTCCACCTATACTAAGCAAACGCTGGCTTACAGGTGTGTGGGTGTAGTATGAGCTGTAATAGTATGTCGGCAAGGCTATATGTTCGTCAATCGAATTGACCAAAGTCGTGAACGGAGGAACGGGCATATGTGACGTGGATTTTCGAAATAGGCTCCTTCAAAGGAGCGAGAGTCAAAAATTTCGGTACAACCTAGACAAGAAGGGTAAGTTCCAGTGTACAAACGAGCATTGCTCGTAAAACGCACGAGCGCGCACACACACACATTTTCCCCGAGCTTTTTGACATGGCACAACGGAAGACGAAGAAAAATAAAATAGTCGACAGGATTTATAGATTGAATCATCCTTTGGTTTTGCATCCCTTTACTGTGATCTACATGTGTAACAAGAAATTGCGTATGTATGATGGGATGAATGAATGCGCTTTAAGGGGTTGAACAAAAGAAAGGGGCAACACAAGCAAAAAAAAAATGGCGCCGATCCGAGAAATGGAATTGGACGTCCGCTGAAACACATACTGCTACTAACCGCATACACAGTAATCGATGCAACCGTCTTGTACCTTTTTTTGTCGAGATAAATATCATTTTCCAAAGCGGGAGTGATGGGTTTTGAAAGGACACATACAGAAAACCAAGATATTTATAGCATTTACTTTTTATATGTTGTGTGAACGCGTTAGGTCATGAGGGCAAGCAGTAGTTCCTAGTTGGAGTGGTTCAGTTTTGTGCAACGGCAGCGCCTCTACGCCTGCATCTCTTAGTTTTACGCTACTTTTTCCTTTCTTTCCACCTTCTTTTCTCTTCAAAGCTGTCTTCGTTCAGCTGCGAAGAGGATATTTGCTCAAAAGTTGCATCGATTCACCAGAGCCCTTTCGAGTCACTGCTACGTTTAATCATAACTGTCCTTTTTTGATTCACACGCTATCTCGGCTCTTGAACTTTTTTTTGCCTCCTGCTCCTTGTTTACTCCTCGCAGTATCTTCCTACATCTACGCACGATGGACCGCCAATATTACACGCCAGCCCTCAATAGAAACTTGTCCATACGATCCGAGTCGAGTGCGACGAGTATCCGACCTGCAGCTGACTACTTGAACATGGCCACTGGAGAAAATAGCGCTGGAGCTCGGCCACGAAGGCAAAAATCACTGGTACGGCCGGAGCGCGAACGCATTGATGCCAGTCATCGTCAGTATCATTATCGCAAGCATGCTACCAATCGTGGAGCAGATCACGTCGCACCCAGCACTACGGGAAACCAACCACTTCCACAACAGCAGCAGCAACTTCCACAGCAAGAGCAGCTTTACCAGCAACAAGACCATTCGCCTTATATACCCGACCATTCTGGTCCATCCACAGCTGACGCCATCAGGCCAGTGGAACGCAAACCAAGCAAAAGATTAGAGCGACGCCCGACAGCAAGAAAACAACTGCTGCGAAGAGGGAGAAGCATCCTCGGTCGAGAAGAAAAAAATTCAGATGAGGAGACTGAAGATGTGCGACGACGCGATGCTATTGGGGCTGGTGAACAGAGCAGCGATGCCGATTTTGGCCGTATTGTGTACAGCAGAAAGGGTGGCAGCTTTTGGGCCAATTTGCCGGATCCTTGGCAGACGTACTGCCGCGTACTCACCTGCTGTGTTCCGGGCCACGCCCTTCTCGCTTTCGGTACGTAAACAAGTCTATGGCAACGGCAATACTCACATTTTAGGATAGGTATCCCAGCAGGGCCTGCACAGCAAGCATGGCGAGAAAAGATCGGGCTGCTGTCGTTTATTGCGGTGGTGATGGGATTTGTAGGTTTTTTAACCTTTGGTTTCACACAAGCAGTGTGTCCCACCCCACCCCTCAGTGTTCAAGGCGGACAGGTCAGCCAAGGCTATCTCATCATCCAAGGCTGGGCGTACCTGCTTTCGGACTGGAACGGGCACCCAGCCATTCAAGGCTTGACAAACGACAGCACAAACATTATGTATCCGCCCGTCAATGCAGGCGGCCTCGATGCCTCTTTTCTATTTCAGGACGGGCAGGCCGCCTGCAGTGGTGTGTTGACCTCCAAGAAACCATCCTCTGCCTCGTCCATCTATTTTCCCTGCCAGCTCTTCAATCCCAATGACACGTCGACCTACCCTGATCCGTCCACCTTTTCAAACCAGACCCAGTGCCACCTGTCCTCGACGGCTCGCAACATGTACACCTCTTTCCGGGACAACGGTGTGCCCAAAAAGTCAGGTGGATATGACAAGGCAGCTCGTGTTTACTATGACTGGGCCGACATTAACAGCACGAGCCATTTGACGGTTTACAATGGGTACTTCTTGATTACCGCTAGTTTGTATCTTCTTTTCACAAGAGCTAAACAAAAATTACACGCAGGGATGTCCTCAATCTTCAGTTGCTACAATCGTTGCCGACATCGGAATTCAGTTATGCGAGCGGCGGCCTCATCGAGACCGCACTGAAAGACCAGAGCCAGTTTGGCGGTCGCGACATGACAAGAGCGATCGCGTCAAATCGGTTAGTCAACAGCAACTGGGAAAAAGAAGCCGAGTGCCTCGCAGCCACGATCAAGATCGGGTCCCTGGATACACTCAGCAGTGGTTGCATGGCTTCCGAAATCGTTCTTTATTTATCACTTGTCGTCATTCTCGGTGTCATCCTCACCAAATTTTTCCTTGCTGTCATCTTTGGCTGGTTCTTATCCTGGCGTCTTGGCAACTTCAAGGAAGGTCAATCCTATCGAGCACGTATGCAGCGCCAAGAAGAAATTGAGGCCTGGTCTCGGGGCATAAACATCAATGCACCTTTGCCGCGCCCCAAGACCATGCTCTTTGACAACAATGGCAGCAACGCCTGGAAGAAACGCAGTATTCTCCCGCAAACGTCGCGTTTTACACAGCCAATGCACGGTATTACGCGTTTCGATGCAGAAAAACCGACGACTCCCGTCTGGATGTCGCCTGCAAGGTAAACCAAGGATGTTGCCCACTAGAGCAAATTACTCATCGTGCTTCCATTTAGTGTGCGGGCTGGTGCTGGCAGTGGCATGGGAAGCCGTCCAGGGTCTTTCTACATGAGCGGAGGATCCCCATCAAGTCGGTTTTTTGGAAACGTGTCGCCCAACAATTACTCTACGCCTGGTTTAAGCCCGCGGCGAAACTCGATTGCGTCTTCATCCGACTTACTGAGCAGCGGCGACTCATCCTCTGGCTCGGTCGCTACGTGCCCCTTTCCGCTCTCTCCGTTTGTAGTACCTCAGCCGGCAGCAGACTACATGCCTTTCAAGTTTCCTCTCGCACACACCATCTGTCTCGTCACATGCTATTCAGAAAGCTTGGACGGCATCCGTGTCACGCTCGACTCCGTCGCCACAAGCGATTATCCCAACTCACACAAGTTGATCCTGGTGATCTGCGATGGTATTATCACAGGCCATGGTAATACCATGTCCACCCCAGATGCCTGCGTGTCAATGATGCGTGACTTTATTGTCCCGCCCGAGCAGGTAGAACCCTACACGTACGTTGCCATTGCCGATGGATCCAAGCAAAATAGTATGGCCAAAGTGTATGCAGGCTATTACAAGTACGACCCCGAGACGATCGAGCCAGCCCACCAGCAACGCGTGCCCATGATTACGATTGTCAAGTGTGGTACACCTGAGGAAGCAGCCACAGCCAAGAAGCCCGGAAATCGTGGCAAACGCGACTCGCAAATCATCTTGATGCAGTTTATGCAAAAAGTTATATTCGATGAGCGACTGACACAGATGGAGTATGAGTTCTTCAACAGTATATGGCGCGTCGCGGGCGTCCCACCCGACAGTTACGAAATATGCCTGATGGTGGATGCAGATACCAAACTCTACCCGGACGCGCTTACACGACTCGTCTCTTGCTGTGTCAAAGATCCTGAAATTTCCGGACTCTGTGGTGAAACCAAGATTGCAAACAAGACACAGAGCTGGGTGAGCATGATCCAAGGTAAGCATGAATCCGCCATAGCTGTGGTTCGTAACCTGTCTCCCTTGTGCTCTAGTATTTGAATACTATATATCGCATCATCAGAGCAAGGCGTTCGAATCCATCTTTGGAGGCGTCACGTGCTTGCCAGGCTGCTTTTGTATGTACCGTATCAAGGCCCCCAAGGGACCGAACGGATACTGGGTGCCTGTCCTCGCCAATCCAGACATCGTCGAGCACTACTCTGAAAATGTCGTTGATACGCTGCACAAGAAGAACTTGCTCCTCCTGGGCGAAGATCGCTATCTGTCGACGCTCATGTTACGTACCTTCCCGAACCGCAAGATGATGTTTGTTCCACAAGCGGTATGCAAGACGGTCGTTCCTGACAGCTTCTCTGTATTGCTTTCGCAACGCCGGCGATGGATTAACTCAACAATCCACAACTTGATGGAGCTCTTGTTTGTCCATGATCTGTGCGGTACATTTTGCTTCTCCATGCAGTTTGTTGTCTTCATGGAGCTCGTCGGCACCCTCGCGCTACCCGCTGCCATCTCGTTCACGCTTTACCTCATTATCTTGGCTATCATCGGTCGTCCAGCTATTATCCCTCTCGTGCTTTTGGCGTTGATCCTCGGTCTACCTGCTGTCTTGATTGTTATGACGAGCCGTAAAGTTGTCTACGTGGGCTGGATGCTAGTGTATCTCATCAGTCTTCCAATCTGGAACTTTGTGCTGCCTATGTACGCGTACTGGCATTTCGATGACTTTTCCTGGGGAGACACTCGCAAGGTTGAAGGCAACGAAAAAGATAAGGGCCATGGCGATAAGGAAGGCGTGTTTGACAGCAGCCAAATTGTCATGCGCAAGTGGAGCGAATATGAAAAAGAACGGCGCACAAAGCTGGCTCTGGAACGCAACATGGCGCCACCACGTTTTGTGGAGCGACCTCGATCGGTGGACATATTTAGGGATCCCATGTTCCTGTCAAAATACCAAAAGAAGGCCGGCTCCACCGGCTCGAGCGACAGTGAAGCGCCTCTGACTCAGACAGAGTACAATCCAAGGGAGGCGTCGCGATCAGCCACGACATCCTACGCCACCCGGCTGGCGGCTACAGCTATCGCCAACGAAAACGCACCAGTAGCTTCTGATGGATCATCACGTGGCAACGCGGAGCATACGCTGGCCGGAGAAGGGGTGCACGACGCACAAGAGCCAAAGAAACACGAGGAGCAATTGCCTGATAATGATCCACAGACTGTCATGCCAAAATCCGCCTCCCCGGATGAGCTCCATCATCGCCCTCTGCCGCCTGCCCCGCCTGCGCCACCGCCGAAAAACAACGTAGCTACTGGTGGCTTCACAGAGAAGCGGAAACAGTACGCCCCGAACTATTACACGCCCGCGTTGGCCAACAGTTGGAGTGGCGATAGCTGGGCCAACCCGGCCCCTCACCATTCCGATCAGCACGCATCCAGCGCGACGGCGTCCTCATCGCGTGCACGATCGTCTTCTGACGCCTCTTCTTCATCTACTTCATTACCTATACCACATTCCTCGCCGCCTGAGTCCGCGAAATAACTTGACACTTGCATAGCTGTTATCTGCATGTCGCATGCCATATCTGTATCTATATCGACGTATTGCGCAATTTGTATTTCGTTTCTGTCTCTATTCTCTTTCCAAAAGAAAAGCCAATGTACTTCTTAAATCTAATATGCTATACATCATCCTTAATCCATCATTTGTGCGTCCATGTATTTGTAGTCCGTAAGGCGCAAGTGAGAATATTGTTTCTTTGGGTGTTAAGTTTATGAGTTTAGTACGCCGTATTTGCATGCATATGTGTATGGAGATCGAAACACGTTTCATACATACTATGGACGTAGCATTAGTGTGCTTATGGTCATCAAAAGATCATATTATCCTTAGCATGATGCGATGAGCGGAGGACAGGTAGCTGAGTGCCGTATACTGTAACAAGCATGACGGATTTGGCAACAGGTTTGGGTATATCTTGTAACTGTTGAAACCCCGGCAGGCCTTTTTGTCAGACGCTTATACTCACATACGAACAGTTGTCCATGAGCTCCCAAGAACAGAGTGTGTCCGGCGCCGAGCTTATTGCGGCTACTTTAAAGCAGCAAGGCGTTGACTTTGTGTTTGGCATCGTCGGCATCCCAGTCATTGAGGTCGCTGAGGCATGCATAGCCGCCGGGATTGAGTTTGTGGCCTTTCGAAACGAGCAGTCCGCCGCGTATGCTGCTTCGGCGTACGGTTACCTGAGTGGCAAGCCCGGTGTCTGCCTCACTGTCGGTGGGCCAGGCGTCATTCATGCTCTGGCAGGTGTTGCCAATGCCAAGGTCAACTGTTGGCCCATGGTGCTCCTCGCGGGTTCGTCCGACACGGACCAGGTCGATATGGGCGCCTTTCAAGAGCTCGACCAGGTCGAGGCCTGCCGCCCCTATTGCAAGTATTCTGCGCGTCCCATGTCGATCGATAAGATCCCTATCACTGTCGAAAAGGCGATGCGCCACGCTCTCTATGGTCGCCCTGGTGCGAGCTATGTTGATCTACCCGGCAACTTCATTCAGTACCGTATTCAAAACAAGCAAGCCATTCAGGATGTTGTCTCCTCCGTCCGCCCCGTTCTGGCTGCGCCCAAATCTATGGCAGACCCTGTCTACTTGAACGAAGCGCTGCAGCTACTGCGTGGAGCAAAGAGTCCGCTGATTGTGCTTGGCAAAGGGTAATAGGAAAAGGAAAAAAAAACAATATGGCAAACCGATGGCGTGATCAACACTCACAGATTAAAAAAATTGATACAGAGCTGCTTATGCCCGCGCAGAGAAAGAGATTCAGCAGTTGGTCGAATCAACCCAAGCACCATTCTTGCCGACGCCCATGGGCAAAGGCATCCTGTCCGATACCCATCCCTTGTGCGTCTCCGCTGCTCGGTCCAAGGCACTCAAGGAAGCCGATGTCGTGCTTTTAATTGGTGCTCGCCTCAACTGGATCCTGCATTACGGCCAATCACCGCGGTGGTCGAACAACGTCAAATTTATTCACATCGATATTTTGCCCGAGGAGGCGGGTAACAATGGTGCTGACAGCCTTGCTCTCATTGGCGATATCCGCTCAGTGGTCTCCCAGCTGATTCAACAGCCCTTGCCGCGCCTAGATGCACAGAATGGATACCGCCAGGGTTTACTTGAAAAGGTCAAGCAAAACGTCGCAAAATCAAAGGCGGCTCAAAAGGCCCCAGCAGGCGATGTCATGACCTATCAATCTGCCTACACCGTGATCAAAGACATTTTACCCTCGAAGGATATTGTGTACGTCAGCGAAGGCGCCAACACCATGGACATTGCGCGCTCCTTCTTTGACGTTCATGAACCACGTATTCGCCTGGATGCCGGTACTTTTGCAACCATGGGTGTCGGCATGGGCTATGCCATCGCAGGTAATTTTTATTCTATGAGGATGACTAAAATATACTCACCGTGGAAAAAATAGCGCAAACGTATTATCGGAACAAGCGCGTGGTGTCCATCGTCGGTGATTCTGCATTTGGGTTCAGGTACATACATGCAATCGTATCTCCGACGCTGAAGCTTACTGGAATGGATACAGCGCTATGGAACTCGAAACCGCTGTCCGATCAAAGCTGCCGTTGATCATACTGGTCATCAATAACAATGGTATTTACCATGGACTGGACGCCCAGGAATTTGAGGATTCGCGAACGAGCAAGACCTTGCCGTCCACTGCACTGCTGCCCGACACGCGGTACGACATGATTTCTGTAGCCTGCGGTGGCAAGGGCTGGCTTGCCAGAAACCAAGCCGAACTGGGTGCAGCGCTCAAGGAAGCGCTTCAAGTCAAAGACACAACGTCGGTTATCAACGTCCTCATTCGTCCAGGTGGACGAACAAAGCTAGTAAGTTCCAAAGCAATTTTTATACGAAAATTTGTATATTGACGCGCGCGCCCAGGAATTCGGCTGGATGAACAAATCCGAGTCCAAATCCAAGATATAGCTGGAATAGTAATACTTAAACACTAAAGCTCTGCTATTCAAAATCCATATGCCTTCATCGCCTCTGCAAGGCTCTTTTTGTAAAATTCAACCGATTCTTGGGCGTACTCTTGGAACAGCGCTTGACCATTTTCACCGATGATTTCCGCTGAAAACGATGGAATGGTTAGCAACTTGCTCCTGACTGTAGACTTTCGGCTTACCATAAGGCTGGATGGGCTCCTGAGGACGAATAACATTGTTCGGAAGCGCCAGCAGGGTTTCACCTACAGAAAAGGAGGCCCGTTAGCGCATGGAATTCTCTTGTCTTTGGGATACTCACAGTTACGCTTGTCGTCTTCAACGAGGGTAAGTACTGCTTCCACGACTGTCTCAACCTTGGTGCGCGGTGAGTTTTCGACGAGCTTTTGGAAAGGATCACCGCCATGGGCTCGGTTAGAGAGGTCGTGGGCGAGGTCAGTTTCGACCCAGTACGGGCAAACAGCATTGACGCGGACGTTGCAGACCTGCGGGAGGAGAGAGAAACTGCGGGTCCAGCCCGCAACTGCAAATTTACTAGCAGTGTAGATTGAGACGGACCTACATGAAAAGGCTGTGGTTAGACGGTCGCAGCTTTGCCGCCTCCGGATATACATACGGGGAGGTCAGGAAACTTGCGACAGAAGCGGTGTTCACGATGACACCTCCGCCGCGCTTGGCCATATGCAGCACAGCGACCTTGGTGCCTTTGATCACACCCATGGTGTTGACATCCAGCATGCGATCGTCCACCTCGTCTATACAACGGTAAGTTGTGTGCCTCAGCTTGCTTTCAACACGTACTATCGAGAGGCATGAAGATTGTATTGGCGTTGCTACCGATGCCTGCATTCAGAAAGGCGATCTGATAAAAGAAGGAGAGTTGGTGAGTGAGTGACACAGGAATCAAGCGATTTCGGGGGGGGGGGGCGGGGCCTTACATCGACACCACCAAACTCAGACTCGGCGAACTTGAAAAGAGCAGTATTGTCCTCATACGTAACGACGTTGGTTTTGATGAAAGCAGCCACCTTGGAGCCAGCTCTTGGAAAAAAAAAAGAATCCGTTGAGAAAGCAGGTTTCATAGGAAAGCCACCACTCACTTTGCGTTGAACTCCTCCACTGTCTTTTGGCCTTCGGCTTCGAGCAGGTCACCGATCACCACCTTGGCACCGCGTGCGATCATCTCAGCAGCTACCGCCTTGCCAATGTTGCGACTGCCACCAGTGATTACAGCTACTTTACCGCTCAGAGACTGGGTCATACTGCTATTTGAATTCCGGTAAAAGGAAATGTAAACGAAAAGAAAAGACCCGTGAACCACTAACGAATAAATAGGGGTGAGTACTCTCCTACCTTGTGCTTATGTGCATGGGAGCGTACAGAGTTTACACTCACGCATACGTTCGGTAAACTTATGTCATAGACTATTTTCTAATTATAAAAACCTGCATACGTTCACGCTTCCACTTCTCCTCCGTGTCTCGCGTTGCTTTCAATCGCTGCTTATTCCCCTTCGTGTTTATCCGTTCTGTAGAGGCCAGCATAAGACGGTACACTGGTTTAATTTTATCCATCAACCTTTCATTTGGTCCAAGATATAAAACAAGCTAGCCTGGTCAGGAACCTAGAAAGACGGGCTGGGGCGGATGGGTCCATTTTACCGCCTAAACCTTTCTTCCTTGACACCCACGCACAGACCTTCCGTTCTGTGTGACGCATTACGTGAACTGGTACCGTTCCATGGCTTCCTGCAGCTCGCGCTTGTATTCTTTGACCATATCGACCTCGTAGGTCTCCATCGCTCTGTTGGTCGCATCATTGACCGAGGACTCTATAGCCAGACTCAGCTGCACTCGGTTTGACTGGTGGTGTCAACCCCACTTACCAAAAACAGGTGGCCGCGGCCATTCCTCCAAACCCTTGGGAAGGGCCAGAAGAGTGGAACCTAAATTTTGTGAAGCAGCAGTCAGATGACGCCTGTTTTCCCCCGTTAGTGCGAGCTTGCCAGTTTTTGTATCGTCGTCAAGTAAGGTCAGGAAGCCATCGACAACCGTTTGCATCGAAGCCCTCGGTAATGCGTCAGCGACAGGCCAGTAAGGTTCTCTGCCTCGTTCTCCGAAATTGGACAGCAGATCCGTTTCTGCGTGTGTCATTTTCGTCACAGTCTCAGTGTCTAGCAGCTTGTGAATTTTCTTTTGTTCTCTTACCCACCCAGGCTGGACACACTGCATTGGCATTCATAGTTAGTAATGTGGGTAATAAAACAAAGTTTTTCTTACCTGCGTTCACGCGAACATTGCACACACGTGGCATCCAATCCAATGTACGCACCCAGCTAGCTACGGCAGCTTTTGCGGCGTTGTAAGTTCCCATGGCAGGCGGTGTCTGGAAGCTGCAGGTAGATGCAGTGACTAGGATATTACCGCCACCTCGTTTGGCCATGTGCAGCACAGCTACTTTGGTTCCTTTGACTACGCCGTACACATCCACTTCAAACAAATGATTTTCGCGTTTGTCTGTCGTGCCAGCACTGGGTGAGGCCTAAAGTCTTCACACGTAGAGTTACGTACCGGACAGGGGAGCAAATATGGTGTTGCACGTATCACCGACGCCTGCGTTCAGAACGGCAATCTTAAAGCGGTCAAACGCGTGTGGGTCAACGAACTCTTAGAGGGGGAGACTTACATCGACCCCACCAAATGTTCTTTCAGCGGCTTGGAAGAGACTAATGTTGCCCTCGTAATCGGCCACGTTCGTGTGATGGTACAGTGCAACGTTCGAACCAGCCCTATATACGCCGTGGTATTCGGATGAGGATAATCGTACGTGGACGCGTTATGATCTTTGCGCACTTTTCGTTCATTTCTTTGACCACCTGGGCACCTTCTTCATCGCGTATGTCACCAATGACAATGTTGGCACCGCGCTCACGCAGGGCAAAAGCGACTGCTTTGCCAATCCCGCGACTTCCTCCCGTGACCACCGCGACTTGCCCCCTCAGGTCTTTTTTTGCTAGAGGCATATGTGCAGACGTTCTACGTATGGGGGAGAAAAAAATAGAAAAAGCAAAATGTAGAAAAAGTTTGAGGACAATGCGGTCGTCCACCGCGAATCATTTGTTTACATCATGATGATACTCAAAGCATGAAAATCGTGCTTGTAGCACCAAAAAAGCAAACAGTTTATGCATAACAAACCATTCTTGCATATCCAACAAGCTCTGCACTCTACTTCAAAGCACAATGGCAATAACTAGGGAGAACACATCATGAAGTAGATAAAAAAAAATCCTAATACTCACGTATGCTATACATATCCCTGGATTTTCAGGACAACCCCAAACAATTAGAGGGGTCTTGCTCCATTTTGCACAATCGCTCCGCCATTTGTTAGATTTAGAGTACATACACAGAGCTACCTGTTATCTGTAGAATAATATATATAACATCTTTGATGTCATATACATTGTTTACATAGACTCTGTAGTCTATAGATGCCGTTAGGTACGCAGCGCAGCGAGCCAGTACAGGGTAATCCATATATGTCTCAGATATTTGAAAAAGAATCGAAAAGATGTATATACTACATTTGTATTACATTGCAGGATAAGCTATAATAGAAGAAATAAGAGGCGCAAGGCTTTACCAAAACTGCTAAACTGTGTATCGGTGCTTTTGGATTATACGGAAGAGGTTGGGAGGGGGGTATCCGAGCAGATACTTTTTCGTATTTATTTGAGGAATTGGGTATCAACACCATGCGCAAAATCGTATTTAACAATCTTGGCGAGGTTAGAGCAGCAAATTACTCTGGCGTAATCAAACTGCAGATTGAGGACACTACAGGTTAAAAATAAGTTAGAAGTGTTTCTAACAAGACAAAAAAAGCAACATACCGGCCTTCAATGGCTTGGCTCAAGCTCCGCAAGAGACAGCCCTGGCTTAGACTCCAGATCCGCAAGCTCCCGTCGTAACTTCCACTGATAATTCGGTCGGCTTTGGTGTCTAACTGGAGAGTGCGAACCAAGTCGGTGTGGCCCGCAAGAGTATGGATGCACTCGCCGGTGGCGGCATCCCAAATTTTGATGGTTTGATCCCTCGAGCCACTGACGATGCGCACGCCGTCGAATTCGACACATGCGATGCCACGGCTGTGTGAATCAAAAGTGCGGAGACATGCACCGGTGTCCATGTCCCAGAGCTTGATGGTCCTATCGCCCGATGCAGACACGACCTGGCGGCCCTGGAACTGAACTGCGTTCACCGCCGCCCGATGACCGCGTAGGACTTTGAGTGGATTACCGTCCAGATCCCATATCCGCACCGTCCGGTCTTTTGAGCAGCTCACGATCCGGTCAGATGAGAACCGGAGATTCAGCACGCTTTCCATGTGTCCAAACAGGGTGCGCACTTTGGTTCCCCGCTCAATATCCCACTGCACGATCGTGGTGTCACTGCTGCCACTGATGATATACCGGTCGTCATATTGCAGACACAGTACGCTCGCCGAATGGCCCACCAGGGAACGACGACACTCGCCTGTCCGCATATCCCAGATCTTGATGCTCCTGTCGCGGCTTCCACTGATGATTTTGTCCTCGTCGAACTGAAGACAATAGATGCCCTCGAGGTGCATATCACCTGGAAGGGCGGAGGTGGGCGGGAACACTCGCATCTTGCATTTGCCTTCGCGCCAGCGCTTTTCAATCAGCGATCGGTTGCGATACAGTCGCCGCCAGTTGATATATCGCGTGTCGGACGCCTCGTTGTAATGGTACACGGCCGTCTCGTCATTTTTGATATGGCGTCGCGGCGGAGGTCGGTTGCGGAACGGCCGTTCGATGACAGAAGCTACTGCCGAGCCACGCGCGGATGCGTATTCTTTTGGCGACGTTGGAAATGCGGCTGTCGAGTGACTCGGTGCGGGCAAGCCGCGGCGCAGTGAGCTCGTAGAAGACGTCGATTGAGGCCGTGAAGAGAGCAGAGGCTGTGATCGGGAGTAACTGGTAGGGGAAGGGAGCGGAAGACGAAGCGGGGGCAAGGCTGTGGTTGTCAGGCGAAGCGAGGAGCTGCTGCTGCTGCTTGGGGTGGTGTCAGTGACTGTGTCGTGGAGGGGTTCTTCGTCTGTATGCTCGTTCTCATCGTGAGGGGCTGATGAAGCAGTGCCGTCATCGCTCGCTGTGTCGGTCTGGGCGGCATGCATGATCCGTCTTTGTCGCAAACGCAAAAACAGATCGCCAGGCCGCTTAAATGGTCGTAGTCGTCCTGAGGTGCTTGAAGGAGGAGCACCCGGCATGGTGGGGAGTGCTGCAGGGTCATAAATGGAAGCGGTGGTGCGCGCGAGCGGAACAGGTGCCAGCAAGGACGGATAATCGTCACGCAAAGAAGCCGAGGGTTCTTCGCTCACATAGCGCTGCATCATGTCCTGATCGTATCCCCAGCCTCGGTCAATGAACAGCTGTCGCCATAACGTCTGGTCCTGCCCAAGTTCCTGCCATCGTCGCGAGACCTGGGATATTTGGACAAGCGCAGGGAAATCAACAAAGCTCAGGACGTGCAGAGCAAGTTCGTAGGGGAGTGTCTTTTTTCTCGAGATGAGTATACAGAAAAGAAAAACGGTTTTAGTGTTGTATTGTTACGTACGGAGAGAAAGTCTCGGCGCAGTAAGGGCGTAAGGCGATCGACAACATTCGAAGCACGGGAGGTAGAAATGGTCAACAGCAGCTGATAGGCAAATTCTACGGATCCAAATTAATCAGAGTCACTGAAGAGGTGTGTTTCTTACCAGCTTTCTGCTCTTCGCTCCACGACGTCATAAACTCGGGCAGTTCGAAACGCTGCTCGACATACCCTTCGTCACCGTGGTCGACGGCTTCCAGCGTTGGAGCTGTATAAGCAAGTCATAAAGAGATGAGCCCTTGGCTCTAAGGCGATCGGATGACTTACAGGTCAATTCCTTGGATGATCGACTCGATGGGCGATGCATATATATTGAGTTTCGTTTGAGTTGAGTACACGGACTAGAAGGAAGGGAAAGAGTTCAGACAGAGCAAAGGCAATAAAAAAAGACGAAGGAAGAAAAAGACGACCCAAAGTCCGCACAGTGTGTTGCTAAAAGAGAAGAAAAGAGAAAGCGTGGACGCTTTTGTATTGGAAAAACATGACCCCCGAAATAACCTCCTTCCTTTATTTTTATCTGTGAAGAGATTTGTAAAATATGGGAGTAGTGCATGAGCTCTGTACTTGCACTGCGTATGCGCATCGATACGTAATACTGCTGTCGTAAATGGAAGGGTGTCCGGATCTACCCAGATGGATGGACGCCTGTTGCTTCTGCTATCTATAGCGTCGTCGAACTGCACAGTCATTTACGGCTGTTCGATCTTCCTAGCTACCTGTGTATGTATTCTCATCTACTGACGTATTTCTCGTTTACATGCTTCACAGTTTCATAACCTGACGAACTTTCGTGGATCGTAACATTTCATATACACAAAAGTCACTGCGTACCATTATGCTTGATCACTCTCATCTGTCTCTTCTATCGCTGGTTCAAGATGTCAGTCGTCTCTGAGAAAGTCTCTTTACAGATAGGCCAGGGGCTCAAGATGAGTCTAGTCATGCAACGGCCTGTGCAGCATAAAGCAGCGTGTTCGATGCCAATCACGAATTTAAAAAGATAAATCAAAAGGGAGCAGCATTGAGGCGGTGGTCTAATAATCTATCTCTGAATGGCCACACACGAGAAGGACCTGGCAGAGTGGATTGATGGATCGGCAAAAGAGCTCGCTGATCGACTGACACTGGATAAAGTGTCTGCAAACACAGTATGTAACTACTTCTCTTGATTCGTGTAGCTAATCCTGTCACAGCTCAAGCAGTGGGATCTTCAAGCCTTGCAATGGATGCAGCAGATTGAAGCAACCGCCGCTGCGACCTTCAAGGTATATCATAGCTCAGCGTGCGCCTCAATCATTCATTGACTGCTCTCTCTTTTACAGGCGCGCACCGAGTTTGCCGAGACACAGGAGCTTGTGCAGGCACTGAGAGAAAAGGACGACGCGTTACAACGCACCTTTGCCGAGATAGACCGACTCGAAGCGGTCGTCCAAACGGTCAAGGAGACTTACAACAAGGTGGCTGCCAGCGTAGAAGACATGGAGCGTTCAGTCGGTGCCAGTCTTGAATCACGCTCCTTTTCGCCTTTTTCTTTTCGTCTTGTAAGTGCGTATGTCGTCCTCTTCTCACCTGCTGACATGGCACATTAGACGCGAGACAACAGTCAGTCCCAGCCCTATTTCCCGCCCCCACTGCCTGTCGACATTTATCATACCCCCGATCTTTTCCCCCCACGGGATGAAAAAGAATAAAGTGTATATACATTAGCTAATATTGTATATATGTATGTGTATGTGTTCTAGTCAGTCTATATTAATTATATAGATATTTCTTTTTGTATCTATTCACATTGGATGAATCGCGCGAGGGTCGGTGCATAAAAGTGAGTGTGAAATAAAAAGGGAACAGTACTAGTAGAGTAAGATTTAAAAGGACTAAGTGGTAAGTAAAAAGCGCAGACCGACCATAGGCGTTATGCTGAGTATATGATGAAAAGAAGTGTGCGTTATAAAGAAAGCGTGCGAGAGTGGACATGAAGAGGAGAAGAGGACAGGGATAGACGATCGAATCGAGTTGAGCGAATAAAGGTGGTGGTGACGCGTAGACTGAACGGCGTAATTGCGTGTGCGTGTGTGTGTGTGTATGTGTGTAATCCCCTCGTTTCACCAGTCCAAACCAGAACGGCCTGCTTTTTTTTCCTTCCTTTTGCTTGGGATTTTTCACATGGGCGGTTTGCCGCCGTCTCCATCACCGCCAGCACCAGAGATATGACCAGGACCGCCATGACTCATGTTGCCCTCATGGGGTAGCTGTCCTTCAGACAAGGAAATCACGGGCGGCTGTTGTGTGTGTGGCTGCTGCTGCTGCTGCTGCTGCTGCTGCTGCTGCTGTTGGTGCTGTTGGTGCTGTTGATGCGGTTGATGGTGAGCCTGTGGGTGCTGTTGTACATGTGGGGGAGGGTACATAGGCGATGATGGGTAACCTGGTGGCACCATCATGATGGGTTGCTGGGAGGGTGAGGACGGTGCGTATGGACTGTAAAATCCGAACTGTGCATATCCTTGTGGCACATTCCCATATGGCACCGGCATAGGAAAACCAAAAGGCGCACCGCCCGTCGGTGCGCTGTAACCGTATCCTATTCATAATTCATCAAGCGGATGCTCTGATTTTCTTTACGTGTGGGTTGCTGGTAGCTGGGAAATGAAAAAAAAGGAGGGGGGGGCCAGGAAAAGAAGTTTTCGTGCTTACCTCCACCACTCATAGCACCCGATCCTACTCCACCACCTCCAGCATCACCATATCGACTCCGTCCGTCGTAGCCGCTGAGTCGAATAAGAAAGGGAGAGCCTATATGAGCACAGCTATTTTTTTGGTGTGCTAAAAAATACCGCTTACTTGTGTGTGTTCCGCATGTAAGTCGCGTATGGATCTCCGCGCACAGGCACCCCACCGGGTCCAGACACGTTCGCTGCCTGCATGCCCTTGGGGCCTTGCACCAGATCATACTCGACCTGTTTGACACGTTCAGTTTGCTGGACAGTCCTTTCTTCTCCACCTTTTTTATACTACTGACTTACCTCTTCGCCCTATAAAATGCACATGTACATTCACGGTAGGCGTAGGTGCGTGTTTTTGATGGATGGATGGGGTGGGGAAATCCACACAGAAATGAGTCTTTTTTTTTGCCTAAAACCTTATTGCCCAACACCCAGCTGATTATACCTCGCTTAGGCTTTTGAAGCCACCAGAGTTGTAAATAGCCGTATGATGCACGAACACCTCTATAAATGTAAAAAGTGTTAGACGCTCTTTCAGAAAGGGTCGCGTGCACGCGGGTAGCAGGAAGCGCGGGTTGTATGTTATGTAGGTGTATGTATATGTATATGTGCATGTACGAAGGTATTTTGTACATGCCTTCGATATTGGGCTGTCCGGCCTGGTCGTCAGGAATGATAAAGCCGTATCCTTTCGTCGAGTTGAAGAATTTGACACGGCCTGTCTGGCGAGATGTTGCAGCGTGCGATGCCATAATCGCGATTAGGAGAGGAGTGGAAGGGAGGAAAGAGAAACAGGAAAAAAGTTTGCAGCATGAAACCACAATTTTGGACTTTTTTTTTTTATATGCTGCCGATTTACGCAAAAAAAAAGACTCGAGCGCGCACGCGCGCCCTCTGATATGTGTGCTGTGTGAGTATGTGTAGGATGAGCACACAATCACGCACAGCCCATTCGCGTCCGCCCGCAGCACCCCCCACCCACTCTCTCTCACTTGGGGTTCATTTCAACTCTATCAATTGTTAAACATACCCAACCACAGCACGCGCTGGCTTTGAATCTTACCATTGTAACCAACCCACCGTCCGCACACGTACACCGCACACGCACAATGCACACGCACACACATCCAAAAAGCGGCTCCGTCCGTGGGTTTTCGGGTTTGTTTGGTCTCTTATGCTTTCGCGGTCTACCCTTCTATGCTTTTCTTTTATTTGTATTCGTGGATTTTGATACTCTCCCTCAACAAAGTGTCCCTACATATAAATATTTTGCTGTTTCTGTAAAGTGTATTCTCTGCTCCATGGTAGCACAAAACAACCCGATAAAACCTAAAAGCAAACAAGACACCCGCGATATGCAGCTTATGCTATCGTATGGAGAGGCCCGTTTTCTGTCCTCTGCCCTTCTATAACGTAGTACTTACTACTTGCCCATCATGGCGGTTCTGACGGCCAAAATTCCCAACTATCTACCCCATGCTATGTATACATATATAAACCCATCGATACATATTCTTTCGGAAAAACAGAAGTGTCGCTGGTGAGAGGGCACAAAACCTTCTCTTTGCATGCTGCATGTAACTGTGTTATAAATGGGACGATTGGTCCGTGCTTTTTCATTAGCCAGAGACATCATACCAAGTTCTTTTTATTTGCATGTCTTCCTAATAAAACGAGTGTGGCGGCTGTCATTTTTGCCAGCATAAAATTCACACATGGACGATCCATTACTTCGGCGTTGGTACGGGTGGTCCTCGTTCAACTTTAGTCTTGCACCTTTATCGGTTACTCACATTATTTACGATCCAAAAGCACCATATATACATCGTCGAGACGCAGTACATTTTCAAGAAAAAGGTAAGCGTATGTCAATGCTGACACAGGGCAAAAGCAGTAGATGGAATGGGTGGGGCTGAGGAAACCCAAAAAGAGTCGGTCTGTGCGACTCTTTTCCCGTAGTAAGTTTGTCGATGCGTTGTTGAACTAACTGCACTGAGTGACGTGCGTTCGTGCGCCCCAATGATCCGTCATGACCTTAGAAGGCACACTTTCCTGAGTTTTAGTGCGTTCGTGCTGCTTTTTTTTTTTGTTTTGGCAAAGAAAACATGGCGACTATGGATACGTAGGTATCCGTAGTGGATGCATCGGACACTCCCAGCGAATGCCCTTTCTGTCGATGCATTCTGACACTATCCCAAACAAACATTCTCTCCTGTTGTCGTGCCAAAGAGGAAGTTCACTGATCCAGTCGAGCAAACATTTGTGAAACAGCGTCGTGTCTCGCACCACTTTGTGATGTATTTCGGCACGTACAACCAGCCGCTTGTATCTATACATGTACGCTAGGACATCACGCATGCGAATTTGTCCGCTTGATACGAGGATGCGCAGAAGATGTATGAAAAACTACATCCGGCTGACTATACAAGTTAAATATAGAAGTCCAGTGAGATAAAATTGGAGACTTTGTTGTTTCCATGCAAACTTTAAACAGCAAGGTTATACTGCACATATGCGCCATGTCAAAAAGAAATTACTATCCTAGCGAGAGTCATCTGGAAAGTACTGTACGCAGCATACGTGTGAATCATAATATTGAATACAACCTTCGCTGAAAATGTGTTTACACTTTCATGAAGTCGGCCGCAAGTTCCCAAGTCTGGGGTATAATATATGACGGATACATTTGTGTTTCATAAACTGTGCTGTTCGATGGCAGCCAGTTATCTGCATGCTATAAAAGCCATACGTGTCAACTGTGCTATGGTGTAGTATAAGCCAATCTGTCTATATCGTAGACACCGGCTATACTTTATATATGAGAAGTGACAGTACACTATCTATAACCAAATAGGCTCAGCCCGTAACCATATATTCTGTTCCAGCTACTTTCTGGTCTTCGGGTTGCTTAAGCGCTTTCAATGCCATAACAGTAGCATGATGACATCTTCACAAGTGATACATAAAAGCGAGTTACGACAAGAGACTGATACTCGACCTTTGGATAAATTGTGAGCAAATATGTCGTTTGTTGCCCTATGGATTACCATTTCGAGGAAAGAAGATCCGACACATCCTCAACGTCGATCAACATATGAGTGGACGGCGGGAAAATGCAAATTACTTTATCTACATTTTTTTTTCTCGTCCCTTGATTCACTCCATCTCTACTCATCCAACCCGATTTCATGGTGACTGGACCATCTTATCAACGTCTGGGAAACCACGGCGATGCGGGTGGGCTTATATTCAAATACAAACTCGCCAAGGCTCTCACGATCGTGAGTCTTGTCGCCGTCGTCATGATGGCGATCGGCTCGCTGATTTACCCTCGTAAGTTTCACTTTATCCGTTTATAAAAGGCAAGCTATAAACATGCTTGGCACCAGAATCACCGCACAATACTGTCCATGAAGAGTCGGTTTCTTCCTCGGCCTCACCTTATGGTGGTATGGAAGACCTAAGTGCACCACCGGCACCTCCAGTCGACGGCCACTGCGAACTGCCCTCGGCCTTGACGATTCCACAAAGCGAGGATGGCACCTACACGCCTCCAGGACCCGACGCTACCCTTCTCAACGCTATCAAGAAAGCAGGCGTGGCTGACCGCGACAGCTACTGCCGCAATGTGTACGACAGCAAGTATGGCTTTACAGACGTTATCCCGTACGACCACAACGGCGAATGTGGTGCATGGCAAGCTCAATACAGGGCCTTGCACGAAAAGAGACTCAAGCAGCTGCGTGAGCTCAAGGAGACGGGCCAGTTCAGCCCGAGCGACCCTCCGCTGTTTACGTCCTACTTGTGCAAAGAAGTCGCTACCGTCGGAAACCGTGGTTGTGGCGGGTTAGCCGACCGTATGAGCGGTAAGCGACGGAATCGATAGATGGGCGAGAAGGGCTATCTGCTAAGCCATGGCCTTCTGTGTTGTGTTGATAGGGATGATCTCAACCTTCTTTTTTGCCCTGCTGACCGACCGCGCCTATTTGGCCCACTGGGCGGACGAGAATCCGATTCCGCTCGAGATCTTGTTTGAGAAGCCGAACATCGACTGGAGCTACGAGCCTCAAGAGATGCGGTCGCTCTTTGACAAAACTGATGGACTGACGTTCCAGGCCGTCGACACTCTGAACCAAAAATATCCCTCGTTGGGCGAGATCATTTTTCGCGACGGCCCCATGCAGGACTTCAATGACCTGTGGAACGGCTCGGTAAGTGAATTAAATATGGTATAAAAAGAAGGGGAAACTGAAACGCGGCACAGTATGTCGAGATTCGATCCAACCGAGCCTACATCATTCGCGTGTTTGAGGAGTCAAAACTATACCCTGCCAAGTTGGCGCAACTGGGACTGACCAAAGCAAACGCGCACGGCTGCCTGACCGACTTCTTGTTCAGACCCACCCTTGGTTCGCGCCGCTTCATTAACGCATACCGCAATCTGTTTGAAATGGACAGTGTGCTCAGCATCGGCATGCAGGTGCGCACGGACGACAATGCACTCGCCAACCCGCAGGACGACGCCAACTCGCTTGAAAAGTGGAACTACTTTTTGACATGTGCGAACCAGCTAGCTCAGGTCCAGCGTAAGCCGCACCACCAGCGCATCGTCTACTTCATGGTGACAGACTCAGTGCGACTCCGCGATGAATTCAAGAGCTTGAATGAGGACACAGCGCTCGCCAAAAAGTACCTAGGTCAGCATTACATGGATACCTCGACGGTCGTCACTGGCCTCCCCGTGGAGCACATCGAGCCAGACCAGGTTGCCAAATACATCAATGTGACGATCCCAGTCGAGGTAACACGCGCGCGCATGACACCGGGTGTCAACAGTGCTGTCATCGAAAACTGGCTTCTGGGCAACACCGATTTCCGCCTGATCAGCCCGCAAGGCTATGGCAAGCTGGCTGCTTTCCATTCTCGATCGGAAAACTCGACGATTGCCCTGCCTCGCGCAAACCGCAAGCATACTGCACCGGACTGCTCCAAGCCCGGTGCCTTCACCACCTTCCACTGGCTGAGCACGCAGTGGAGTTTAGGTTAGATTCCATATATATGCATAGATGTCCTTCCCTCATTCCACTTGCAAACTTCCTTCGCTTCTCCTCCTTCTTACTTCTTGCATCATATCCCTTGCCGCCCCCTTCCTTGCAATCACGCCACTCACTTGACCCCTTTCTTGTGCGATTCCTTGTCCCCCTCTTTTCTATTGTTAATACGCAACCACTTTTTCTTTTTGCATGTAAACGCATAATGGATACATAAATGACGGGTAAAAGGTGGCATGTAAAGTTTTGTGGCTTACATAAGCCTGGAAGGATCGACATGACATCGAGTCTTTATGTTTTGTTGGGCTGCATTGTTGTTTTGCATAATGAGTGTGTTATGAGGGTGGTGCTGTCATTCGCGGCCAAATTGCACACATGCAAAATGTATGCGGAGGCAAAAATCATTAGGCAAATATATAGCGCTCTGATTCTTGTCGTACCGTGCCCCATGCCCCGCCCAGCCGCGCTGTGCTTGCTTACTTTGTGCTGAAATTGTTCGGGGGGAGGGTAGATGTTGGGGGGAGCTCAGCTCACGGGTGCCGCCGCAGCAGGGTAAAGTAGACAGTCATAATACCGTATTAATTAAGACAATAAGGTAATTTGAACTTGGAGGTTGCATTGAAACAGGGCCGTGGCTTGTTATATTCTCGTATACACTACACAATAAGGGTATGTGTGTGTCTGTGTTTGTAATGAAAGCAGGCACGGGGATAGCATTCAGACATCTTGAGTGTATCTGTGTGGGAACAAACGCACGGTGTCACGGCAACAACACACGCACACGATGTCGGAAAAGAAAGGGGCGGGCGGCCATGTGGCGAGCGACTGATGCTCGCGGTCAGAGCACGTGTTGTCGACCATTAAAAACTTGCCCTCTTGATTTTTTTTTTTTCTTTTCCACTTTGTCGTCCTCTTTTTTCTTTCTCTTTCTCTCTCTCACACGCACGCACGCACGCACCTTCTCTTGCTCTTTTCAGCTTTTCTTTTCTCTTTTTCCAAGTGTTTCTCTTTCTCCAGTGTCGTGCTGTCGATTATTATTGTTGCTTTCATACCATGCTTCTGACCAACCATTACTCGACACCACCACACGATACGACAAGCCCAAGCCCAACCACAGCGGCAGCAGCAGCAGCAGCCCAACAGCAGCAACAAGCAGCAGCAGCGGCCGCAGCAGCAACAGTGACGAGTGAGGCACCCAAATTGCCAGCGACAGCAGAACGACGTGGGTCGCTCGACCCGGACTCGAGGACGCTGTACCCACTGTCATCGTTTCGGCACCGTCCTTATGCACACCTTAGCACAGCTCCCAACAGCCCCTCGAGCTCACGGCGTGGCTCTCTGACCGACCCAGCCCTGCATGCCCAGCTCACTCGGTCGCCGCCACCCTCGCCATCCCAGTCCATTCGCCCCTCTCAATCCGATCACGCCGATCTTTCGCATCGCTTCCTCTCGCCGCCCCCACCAGCTCAGGAACACCATCACCTCGCTCATGCCACGACATGGCGACGCGATTCGCTGCCTTCCATATCCCACTTGACCTCTCGCAACGACCCTTTCCACCCTCCTCAGCATACTCAACCATCACCACAACAACCACAGCAACAGCATCACCATCCCCACCAACCACAGCAGCAGCCACAGCAACAGCAGCCACAGCAACAGCAACAACAACACCATGCTCTATCGGGCATGTGGCTCGACGGACCTCAACCACACAATGAAGCACGACGACATTCGATTGCTGTGTCGTCGTCGTCTCCTTCACCGTCGTATTACCCTTCCTCATCCTCCACCAGTTCGTCGCCTCGCCTCCAGCCTCGCCCTTACCCTGCCCGCCAGCGCCACTCCTCGCTCGTCGGTGTCGCGGCAGAAGCACAGCAGCATCATGCTGCAGCAGCACATCCGCATCAGAATACATCCTCCAACCCCATGTCTGAACCTATGGCCCGCCGCGCCAGTCAGTCCATGTACTCGCGTTCGCCTGAATTACGCGTCTCGCACAAACTCGCTGAGCGCAAGCGCCGCAAGGAAATGAAAGATCTTTTCGACGAGCTGCGTGATCTTTTGCCTGTCGACAAGGGTCTCAAGACGTCCAAATGGGAGATCCTCAGCAAAGGTAATTTTACTTATTCCATCCAGTCGCCTGTCGTTTGACTCATTTTTTTATTTATTTTTTGGATAGCGCTTGACTACATCTCACTTCTGCAGCAGCGTGAATCGCAGTGGGTTCAGGAAAAGGAGGAGCTTTGCAACGAACTTGCTGCTTTGAAGCGTCTCGCCTGAGCCTCGACCTTTCTGTCTATTTTTTCTTGTCTTTTTTTTTCCCACCCGCCCGCGCTCGTCAACTCAATCCGCATCATTCTATTTTTTTATCTCACTCCTCTCCTTTCTGCTCTTTCTTTTTTGTCTGTAATTCAGCAACCCCCCAAAAGCCCGTCCTCTTTTCTTCGACCCTTTATCTTTGTACTCAAAATGAGCTTAAAAATCATGATTATACCCAATACGCACATTTCTTTTCTGCTTTCTTTCTTCCTTGTTTTTTTTTTTTTTTTGGTTCTTGCGGGCGGCACCGAGGAACCGTATCCCACGTGCTGCTGATTGACTTTGCGGAGCTGGAGTGTTGCACAGTGACACCCTGAGGCTCATTCACTCCATTTACTCTCTTCCTTTTTTTCTCTCGTCGTCCATTGCGTTCTCCGTCCAAGGGCGATCCTTTTTTTATAAAGTGTGCACAACCATGTGATGATAACTTTATATATGCTTATACGGAGATGCGCTCTTACCGCTTGACAAGACGCGTGCTATGGCATCAATAACAGTCATTTGTCAATACCATACATTACATCTGTAAATACTGTCTTCATATCCGCGTTATATCTTTTTTTTTGTTACTTGCGCACAATCGATGGCGGCAAGAGATGTGTGGGGACAATTTTAAATCTCCGTCCGGCGCGCGTCTGTGTACCTCGATAGCTTTGTCCGCTTTGTGAGTGGAACAAAATATCATCCATTTACTACCCTGTTTTTATAATAAAAATAAGGCCCAACCCATACACCAATCTTCCTGTGAATATGAAAGGCTCTCCTACTGTAAATATGACAGGCAAAGGGGATATTTCTCACTGGTATTGTCATGTTTGATGCAAACTCTCAGCACGTGTAACATAGTATGTTGGATAGACCGTGAATAAAGACGGCATGCATGGAAGGGAAGTCCCGGGATAGAATCGTCCTTCAAAATAATTTTAAATTATGAGTATATAATCTCATGCCGACTCTCACAGTTCAGCTTGCTTTATTATAGCAGCTAAGCGTTTGTAATCGGCTAGAAGCTCAGCGACTTCGCCAATTTTGAGCTCCTCAACAGAGCGCATGTCCAGAAACTTCTGAATGGGTCCTTCCCTGATCCGCGGATTATTTTTGTGGATCAGCTGCGAAGGTGCCATCAAAAGTGCTTGAAGTGCATCGCCACGGGTCTATTTCGACAAGATACACGGAAAGAAAAAAAATGAGAAAACATGCTCATTTGTTTGGTTGGAGGGAAAAACCTTATTCGTGTGTCGATCCTCTGTAGCAGCCATGTCCTTGAGTTCACTCTCAGCGATCGAGGATGCCCGTACGCGATTGACCTGTCGCTTCATTTCTTCCATCATGCCGCCGCTGGTGCTGCTATTACTCGATGAGGACGGCTTCATGCGCGCCCCTACCGCGTCATTGCGACCCTGCCAAAATTTGCCGAGGCCGTCAAACATCTTGTACGAACTATCGACCATCTCTGACATAAGTTTCATGCCGCTCGTGGCTGCAGGGGCAGATTCTCCGCGGGTCGAACTACTTGAACTTGCAGAGCCAGCCTTGGGAGGTGTTGCAGGTGCATTGAAATCCGTCACATGGCTATACATGGATTGTGTGAGAATGTTTGCATTCATGAAGATCAGAAAACAAGATTGCCGTCAGTACCACATGACCGGCCTACGCGTCCCACACGTACCCCCTGCACGTATTTCTACATGCCTCGATAATTTTCACTTACCTGAATACGCGATCGGCAGATAAACCCAGCCCCACCAAGTTGGTCGTCTCCAGAAATGACGCA
Source organism: Syncephalastrum monosporum B8922 (assembly GCA_000697355.1). NCBI lineage: Eukaryota > Fungi > Mucoromycota > Mucoromycetes > Mucorales > Syncephalastraceae > Syncephalastrum > Syncephalastrum monosporum. The sequence continues at coordinate 104,100 of JNEN01001278.1, forward strand.
GCTGCCATCTATAACGGTCACAAACACGAGCGTCAATCATGACTGCACTCACGCTCGACACGTGTGTCATAAACACTTGCCATGTTGGTAAGACAGTAGCTGGCTTGGCCAGATATCTGTGAAGACCGTCGGAAGCGCTGGATAAAGCGAATATTGGAGAGGAAGTTGGTCGGATTGGCTTTCACAATGGTAAAGATCAGAAGCGGGAGGAGGACGTCAGCACCGGCGGACGTGAGACTCGGAGAAGCTTCAGACACGGCGGGTATCGGTGGCAGCTGCTTGTGAGGCGACCCGATGTCGTCTTCCTGCGCTTTCTCGTCTTTGCTTTTGTTCGACTTGGTTTCCTTGTCCTTATCCTCATCTCTGGGTGCCTCTTGCTTTTCCTCTTCCCCTTCTTGTTTATCCTGGTTAGATGCGTCTGTTTGCAGAGCACCACCCGTCGTGATCTCTTGTACCGCCTTCTTCAGGGCATCCATACTCGCTTTGCTCGAAGTTTCGGCGAAGGCTTCGATCGACTCTTGTGGCATCATATGAAATGAACATGTGCTCCCTTTTGTTCCTTTTTTCTTGTGAATCTTACCCACAATGATTTGATGCGTGGCCACCAACGTGCTAAGCTTCTCTTGGGCAGACGTGATCAGATTCAGTTGTTGCAGCTTTTTACCAGCGGCTTTGACCGCTTTTTCGGCTGCCTCGGCTTCCGCAGGGTGCTCAACCATGACGCCCAAGTGCTCGAGGTTCAAGTCCAGGAGGTTCAGCGCGGCTATGCGGGACTGCAGCGCCTCATCCTGCATCGACTCGTCCCCACTCGAGCTTGTGAAGAGTCTAGACAGTACAATGAGGGCTTGATACATCGTCATGCGGTTAGCTTACAAGTCATAGAGCTCCTGACAGATATAGCCCTCCATGGCATCCAAACGCGTGTCGATATCAGCTTGCTCGGTGTGTCTTTGCTGCATGGCATGCTCCATGTCGCTCAGAAAATCATTCACTATTTCACTGGCGCGATCCAGATTGCGCTGTGGCCGGCGCCGGAAAGTTTTGAGGAAGCTAAGCGACAGGATCAGCCTTTGCATGTCGTTTTTGGTAGAGACCTTCTAGTTACTCTTTGACACGTGGGGCAAGTGGCTCGTTCGGCGCGAGTTCGACGGTCTGTATTGTCTCTTCTTGTTGCTGCTGCCGGCTCGTCGCCCAGTCGCGGATATCAGAGCGCGACACAGGCTTTTGAATAAGCATGACGGATATGGCCTTGTCGCCGCGCACAGGTAACTGCACGTGACTGGCGAGGATGGTGTACTTTGGGTGGTCGGCTGTGATGGAAGTTGGATCTAGACTAAAGGAGTCGAATACAGACCTATTTTTTTTTCTCAAATATGAATGGACTTATCCACGAAAGAAAGGCACATTGATGCTTACTTTTTGGGATTCGGTACTGTCTCGCCGTCGGGCTGAGATAAACCCAAGGCGACAAATTGGTCGCTAAATGGAAGAGCAATAAGCAATGACGGACAACGGGTAAAGAGAGGCGTACTTTTTGAATATGCCACGTATGCCACTGAGCGAGGTAATGTCATGTTCGCCCAGATAAAAGACGTGATCCTCAATAAAGTCGCGATCCATGATAGCGGACGGATGAGACGGTTGGGAGACGGGTAGCAAGAGGACAGTCTTAGGCAGAGATAGAGTTGAGCCACTGTGTAAAGCAAGTAGCCTTCTATACCTTGTCTTTTGCAGTCAGGATGGTGACAATGTCGTCCAATTCTGTTTGGTGTGGGTCTTGGAGACGCGACAGGGCGAGCATGCCCCACGAATTGGCAGGCATGGGTATAGAGAAAGATGACGACATGGAGGAAGCGGTAGAAGAAGAGAAGCTAGTCTGCAGGCTAGAAAAGCTAGGACGTTTCGCAAGGGGGGCGGTAAAGAGACCGTCCGCACTGGCCATCCGCTGTAGAAAGTTGGTTGGCGGTCGATTGCTGGATTCAGCTTCGTTGTTGTTTGGACCTGCTGTTGGCGTTGCAGTTGCCGTTGCTGCTGCTGCTGCTGCCGGTGATGACGGTGATGATGTCCCTTCTCGACGGAAAGAATCGAACCGAAACATGTCAGAATTGAGGAAAACGGAAGAAGGGAAAAGCCAGGTGTGTTCTATCCATTCCTTTTTTCTTTTCTAGACTCAAGTCACACACACTCGTTGCGCAGACACCTGCATGAATCCCGCTTTTCACGCGTCGTTCAACTTCGCTTGAATAAGCATCCTTGGGCTGTATCATTTGTCTCTTTACCTTAATATCATATCCATACTCATATAGATACACCAATATATGAGCAGCCAACAAGGCTTTTCTTTTTATTATAAATGCTGCGAGGGGTTTGTTTAATATGGTACCGGATAACAATTTCGACGCGGGCGTTTGAAGAGCAAGAACACGGGTGAACGAGTAACATTAATGCGCTCGCCATTCCAATGTTAGTTATATCGTGTCAAATCTGTACTAAAGCAATGAAATGACAATCGTGACGTGCCCTTCTCGACAGACTTCCCATACTTTTTTCACCAGGATTTCAGCACTTTGTGCAAACGTAGTAAATAAACGTGCATGGGAATCGCATAAAGTCTGAATATGAAGTACTCCAAAATGCCCGTAGGTAACACCGTGAGCGCACGGACAACAAATATAACGTAATACCCTCATAGTCAACAATTTTTATGCCGTTCATAAACAGGTCGCGCACCTTGAGGGGCCAGAACGCAAGGGCGGTGAATATGAGTAAGATGGTCTCGCAATGAAGAAATGCTTTTTTGTTTTATCCAAGATGGAAAGGAGGAATGGAGCCAGGTGCATAACAAGCTAAAAAAAAGATCATGTACAGTAAGAAGCAAGAACGTGTGCAGTCCGTGGCGCAGATAAAGTTCGAAGCGGTCTTGGCTTATATAGCCGGAAGTGGAATGAGGACAGAACGAAAGGCAACAAAGGGACATATAAAAGCACAGCACAGCATAGCATAGCGCAGCGTAGCATAGCATAGCATTGATAGCATAGCATTGGTTTATCGAGAGGAGTAACCGCCTTTGTAGCGTGATTTTGAGCCGGGCTGTCCGCGACCGCCATGAGATAAAGCGATGGTACCTGATGAGCTAGGCTTGGGTAGGTTTCCGCCACCATTGCCCTGGTTACCATTGCGTTTCTGCTTCTTGCTCGGAAAACCGATAGACATGGTGCCGGACCGTGTGGGCTTGGGTATGGATGCTGAGCGTGACGGGCCACTCTGATTGCGTTGGTTTTGCTGCTGATGCTGGCGCAGGTGGTGATGTTGGGGTTGATTTTGTTGCTTTTGTTTCTTTTTCTGCTTTTTGTTCTGCTTCCCCATGCTGGGTGGGCTGTTCCCAGGCGTATTGTTCCTCCGACCGTTACTGATCACATCACCATTGGCTTCAAAGCGCAAGTGAGCATTAGGAGCCGGGGCCGGTGGAGGTACTGGGCGTCTTTTTGCAGGTGGGTGCGTCAGTCTGCTCACCAAACATTGCTTTGGTATGTCAGCACGTTCGAAAACAGATGTGACACGCGGGTAAAATTGCGGACAGTCCTAACTCATAGAGTCAGTAAAAATGTGGCAATTCCTTTTTATCTCCTGCACACTTACGCCTCCTAAATGGCCCTGTTCTCCACAACTGTAACAATAGGGCACATGCTCCATATCGGGCCGCAGGACGACTTTGTTATTTACGAACTGCTTGCAGTACTGCAGGTGTGAAGAAGGTTCATAAGCAAGCTCTCGAATCGTTGGTACGACTTACCGATGTGATGTGATCACTGCTGCCACATTCTTTGCAATCTGTTCTCATTTTGCGATACGGACACTCCTGTTTTGGTCTTTAATTTTGACCATCCCAACATGGAACAAAGTGGACTTACACTGGTTTCATGACCCCGTACCAGGCAAGCGTCGCAGTAGTATTTCGAGCAAGAGTCCTTGTGACTCGAGCCGCATATTCTGCACTTGAGTTGGAGAAGGAAAGCGTCAATAAAGAGCACACGGTCCAACAATAGGACTCACCAGGAAACAATACAGGGCGTCGTGGCCTTGTTCACCACACCGCGTGCAGCTCCCTCCCCTGATTCGCAGCATGTCGATCTAAGCTTAACATGAGAAGGTGCGTATTTCACGATTCAGGACGTACGCGTAGCCGATCGTGTGCTTTCTCGGCGTCGAAATGGTCAATGTCGTCTTCAGACTCTTCACGGCTCAAGTAGCCGTCTGAGCCTGAGCTCACACTGATCGCGATTCGACTGTCGATGGCGTCGTTTTCGTCGTCTGTTGAATCATCAATGTAAATTGGAAGTTTGCGCTTTTTGCCACGGTGCTCCTCGTCGATGGAGGATTGTGATGACAGATCGATTGTGGTCACAGGCGGTTGGAGGTCGAGCGAATTATAGCTTCTCGATGGAATGAGTATGGCGCCATGGTATGGACATAGCAATAAACTGTACCTTTCTCCTGAATCAGAGACAGAGTCCTCGTACTGTCGAAGGAGCTCCAGCTCCTCTTCATCCTCGCGAAGCATGACTCTATTGGAACGAAGCAAAGCAGACCTCAAACCTCCAAAGACGAAAATTTTGATTTAATTTGATGTCCAGCTGAGAGTAATAGAAAGTAGATAGCGCATGATACATTCTTTATCACCGTAAATTAGTACTCATGCAATGTTATAGTATAGAGTCATTTAATAGCTTGGAAGCGTGCTTATTCTCTCTGGTATGGGCACGAAAAAAAAAAGAAGCTGACACGCGCTCCTGTTGATGACGAAAGCCCACCTTCAGCTAGATTATTACAGAAGCTCGCCACCTTGTGCAGCATCAAGCGGTATGGCTGTGTTATGCTATGCTATGTTATGTTCTACTGAGATCTCTATAGTATAGATAAATACGGAACAGTAGACTAATAATAATAAGACCAAGTGTTCATAACGTATCGTATGGTAAAGTAAAGAAGTAAAAGGAATAAAAAACAAAAAGAGAGAAGGGAAACAAAAAGAACCGGGTTCACTAGGCCCAGATTTTGAGGAGATGGTCCCAGCTCCCGGTGCAGAGCGCTTTGCCGTCACTCGAGACACCAAGGCAGGAGACGCGATTTTCATGGCCGGCGAGAATGCCCACGCGTTCAGCGCGCAGTGTATCCCAGACATGGCAGTTGTAGTCGTCGTAGCCGCCAAATAGGAGCCGGCCCGATATGGAGAATGCAATGGAGGTGATGCCACAAAAGATTTGCTCGTGCGTAAAGATGTTGAGTTCGCGGTCAGCGCGCAAGTCAAAGAGACGGCACGAGGCATCGTCTGAGCCAGTCCCAATAGCGTTGCCATTGGGGAAGAATTGGACTGCGTTGATGTCGGACTCGTGCCCACTAAAGGATTGCACGCACTTGCCTGACCGCATATCCCAGACTTTGGCCGTCGCATCACACGCGCCTGAGCAAAACACGTTGGGGTTGGGCGATATAGATAAACTACGAAGTAAGACGTAAAGGTCAGTATGGAATGGAATCCAAAGGGGGGGGGTCGGCAGTATGGGCAGGAACAAAATATGATAGGATACCTCATGACATCGCCTGTATGGTCTGTGAATTCCGTGAGTTTCTGCGAGGCGGTTATATCCCACAGGAGACAGGTGGTATCGCCGCTGGAGGTTACGATGCGCTCGTCCGAGGAGAAGCGACAGCAGGAGAGATAGCCTGTATGAGCAATCAGTTCGCGGGCGGGGCGGGTGGGGCCCTCGCGTGTGCGTAGATTGTAGATGGAGCAGATGTTATCCAATCCCCCGGAGGCGACGTAATCCCCGGAAGGAGCGTAGGCGCAGGTCATAACCCACGAGGAGCGCAGCGGGATGGCCGTGACCTTGTTTGTCGTGTATGCATCCCACACCAGCAGCTTGCCGTCCTGCGAGGCTGATACGAGGTGCTGCCGATCGGACGCCCAATACATCGCGTATATCTTGGCAAGGTGCCCTTTCAGCGTGCGCCGTACTTTCATCGTCAGTCGTGGTATCGGGGGCGTATTTTCGGCTGCTTGTGTCACTGCGCAAAGAAGCCAAGAGTCAGTATATGTGCGTGGTACTAGATGCTAGAAATAGGTAGTGCACGGATCACTTGCATGTGGTATCTGCCAAGGCATCTTTCTTCAGCTTAATCTTTTCCTTTAATCGCTCCGCTTCGCGCCTTGCCGCCACCGTGCGTTGTGCAATGTCGTCTTCTGAGGTCGGAGAAGGGCTCATGAGCAACCAACAGTTAATGCAATCCCGATCAGAAGCAGGTCTCTTCTCATTCACTTCGAAAGGATAAAAGAGCCCCAAACAAGACGTGGAAATATCATCCCCATAGGAAAAAAAAGATCCGGCATTGCTTTTTTGTTTGTTCAACCACGTTTCACTTTGGGCCAGCTTGCCGTCTTTGGCAAATCAAACCAGAGCGTACAGTCTATCTACCTTGTATTTCGGATATAAGCTCTTGCCCAAAAGTTGCCCTTTCACTCCACCCTCATGGCAAGACACGATGGGCTGTAAACATATACGACTATATAGAATGGACTGCTGCTTTATTATTTACAGGGGACAGCAGAAATGAATAATAATAAAAAACGCTAACCAGCAGCGTCCTTTCTAGGCGTAATGGGACGAAGGGCTGCTGCCTATGATGGAGGGCGGGTAAAAATGAGAGCCCCGGGTCGGGCTTGACGGGGGGTCGATGGGAATTCCATTGGGGTGAACAGAGGACGACGAGGTCGAGGCACGCGGTGTAGGCGAGTCGTGGCCTGGGTAAGACGGGCCGCGCGAGATGGCTACCGAGCTGCTATACGCTGAGTGGGGAAGGAAAGACGAGTTGGAAGGTGGATAGCGGCCGTTGGCGGGGTAAACGGAAGAAGACTTGTAGGAGGAGCCGAGCGACAGGGTGGATTCATCGGTGAAGAGCGTATTGGCGCTTTCTGTTTCGTTTTGTCAAAAGTCAGTCAAGGCCGACGCGTTTATATGGAGCGCATTCACCTTTCAGGTGGTCACGGACGGTAAAGGAGTAGGCATAGTCGGCAGCGGTAAACATGAGCCTGTTTTCCAAATCGACGTTGCATCCTCGTGACTAAAAATAAAAGTCATCAGTCCACTAAGCAGGTAGCTGGGCGCCCCCGTTATATGTATCTACCACAAGAATATCCATGACAGTTGTATGACCCCATGCAGAGGCGTGGTGCAGCGCAGAGTTTCCATCATTATCGACATGGTCAATATCAGCCGAGATGGACAAGAGATACTACACATCATTAGTCTTCGGCGGCATAAACATGACCCATCCGTGAGTGCATCTAAGTGCATGTACGTACTGAGACAAGGGCAGCATTCCCATGCTTAGCAGAATAAAAAAGGGCGGTCATGCCATTTTTGCTGATGGCATGAATACACTCAGGGTAGCGGGCAACATAGCGATAGAATATCTAGAGGGTGGTGTTGGCATATGACTTTCTATGCATAAAGGCAAATAATCTTTGATTACCTCCTGATGATTGTACATGGCTGCAATCATGAGGACAGTGATACCATCGTTGTCCTAATCGAATAAGGTCAGGCGCATCCACAGAATAGAAGTTGACGTGTTTGCTTTTGTTACCATGGAAATGACTTCCTCCTCATGACCCATTTGCAAAAGGAGCTCGACGAGTTCGACATGACCGTACCGCGCAGCATACATGAGCGTCGTACTGGAGTAGCACCGTTAATAAAACTAGACAGCATCGAGTTATTCAAACGTACTATCCTGTCTCTGGGTCCGGGTTTTGAATGTTGGAGACCTTCTTGGCCAGGCGCTTGACAGCGGCGATGTTGCCATCTGCTTGAAGGTAAGTCGAAGCATATAAGAAACATAAATAAAAAAGGTACCTTTGGCAGCCTTTTGTAGCCGCACAGCAGGACTTTCTCGTATGACTGCTTGGCGTGGCAGGTCAAAAAAGGACTGATTGTTGGCTAAGCTCTGGGCATTCATGGTGAAGAGAGAGCCCATGTTGAAGGAAGGAAAGGGCAGTGGATGGTGTCCCTGAAATAATCCCAGCGCTTTGGCTGTGCGGGGTAAAAGCGCTCTGGCTGTAAGAGTATGCGTTTTCTCGCTGTGTGTGCAATTGTGCTACGCTTCAACGCAGAGCACCTTTTGTCCCGACCCTTTATTTTTTTTATTTTGGCTGTTCTCTTTTTCTTCCTCTTTATCTTGTGCTTTCCACCGGCCCCATGGAAGGAAGCGATCCCGGCGATGATGTCTGTGTTTCACAGACACGCACCCATTTCAGTCACGTCGACGAATTCAACCTTTTGATTACCGAGATTATCAGCGGTCCACCTGAGACAGCCGCCAAAGCATTGAAGCGCGCGACTGACATTGTAAGTACCTCGCGATCCGCAGCTGAATCTCACACTTTGTGTAGTTGAGCTTGTACCAAGAACAGTCGCATTTGCTCGATCCTCATCTCGAGACGTGTGTCGAACCTGCTGTGCAGAAACTCCGCGAGGCAATCGAGGCACACCAACACGAACAAAGCCATGTTGTCTTTCGCTATCTGTACCTGCTGACGAAAACACGAGGCTACAAAACCATTGGTAGGTTCAGTATTCAATAGAGTTTGAATGATAAAAAGAAATGCAAGCTTATTCGGGATTGCAGTCAAGTTTATGTCGCATGATGTGACGGACTTGGAGCCCGTGTTTGCCTTTCTCTGCGAATCAAACGACGCGCCCTGGGAGACGCGTTATATCTGCTTTATCTGGCTCTCCTTGATATGCATGATTCCTTTCGACTTGAAACGCGTCGACAGTAGTGCGTCGGATACCTTGATTGACAGCATGCTCGCCATCTGCAAGCAGTATATCAAGTCCACAGGGAAGGAACGTGACGGTGCCAGTCTGCTCATCGCTCGCCTTCTCAGCAGGTAAAGACGAAATGTAGAGTAGCATAGCGCTCTTTCGGCTAAAGCTGGCATAGACGCGATCTGTGCAACGATCATCTTGTTCCCTTTGTGGAATGGTCCAAGGAACGCCTTTGCAGTGACGCAGACGTTTTTGAGGTAGAGAACACTGCGTAAAGCAAACCCGCATGAAAGCTCATCTTAGATAGGCTACCGGCATACTATCGAGCTTATGCACTGTCTATGTGCTCGCTCCGCGGGATACCCTTTTACCCTCTTTAGACGATACCATCATGCCTTTGCTGAGCCTGCCCTTCTTTGAAAAGTACGCCAACAATACCTTGATCCGGAAGCTGCGGGTCAAACTCACGCAACGCGTGGGCCTTTGTTTCCTCAAGCCAAAGATCGCACCGTGGCGGTACCAGCGAGGTAAAACCTACTTTGGGAAAAGGGGCCATTGAGGGCTGATGCAATATCAGGAAAGCGGTCTTTGCGAGAGAACCTGGAGAAGACTCCTACCCAGATATCGGGTGAGCACACCGCGTCGTCAATGGCCCAGGACGAGGACGACGAGGACGTGCCGGAAAGCATGGAAGAGATCATTGATATCCTGTTGAATGGTCTTCGTGATCAGGTAGGAGGACATGGTGGTGGTTCCTGGTCAACAACAGGACGAACTGAGCTCCACCCCCCCCCTTTTATAGGATACGATTGTGCGCTGGTCCGCGGCTAAGGGCATTGGGCGTATCACCCAACGTTTGGCCGAAGAACCGGCGAGTGATGTCATCCAATGTGTTTTGGACCTTTATCAAGACAATACGCTTGTACATCCCTCGACAGGCGCGCTGGATATGAGCGCTGTGTCGGACAGTACCTGGCACGGCGCATCCCTTGCCATTGCTGAACTGGCACGGCGCGGTTTGTTGCTACCCGAGCGTCTGGCGGAGGCAATGCCTTGGGTTATTCGGGTAAGCGAGGACTCGCGTGCTTGTGCTTTACTATGTGCCAACAGAACCGATCGTAGGCCTTGAAATTCGACCAAAAACGCGGCTCTCACTCGATCGGAGCTCATGTGCGTGACTCAGCGTGCTACGTCTGCTGGTCGTTTGCGCGCGCCTATGCTCCCCACATCATGGAACCTTTTGTGCGTGAGCTCGCGCAAAATCTCGTCGTGGTCTCTGTGTTTGATCGCGAAATCAACGTGCGCCGTGCCAGCAGTGCCGCCTTTCAGGAAAACGTCGGCAGACAGGTAAGCATAGAAGAAAGTTACTTATGCGTATAATAACCGTCCTTTTCCTCCTTTTTTCCCTTCAGGGCATCTTCCCTAATGGCATCGAGATCATCCAACTGGCCGATTATTTTGCAGTGGGCAACCGGCAGAATGCGTTCTTGCATGTCGCATTTGAGATTGCAAAGTAAGACAGTTCGGTTTCAATCTATCATGACTGATGTCTGTGTAGATTCGATGAATACCGCCACCCACTGATCGATCATCTGGTGCACACCACAATCCGTCATTGGGACAAGGCCATGCGTGTTTTGGCGTCCAAAGCTCTGCACCTTCTAGTGTCTTTAGAGCCGGCTTACTTTGTGGATACGAGCCTAAAGGCCTTGGTAAGCAGGACATGTACGCACAGACGAGAGAAGTTGACATCACGCATGTGCAGGTTCCATGCACGGGGTCCTCGGATATGCACGTTTCGCATGGCTCCATGCTCGCGGTGGCCGAAGTATGCTTGGCACTCCACCAGTTCCCGAACGAAATGACGCGTCTCTGCGAAAGCCAGACGGACACCGCGAATGCCATTACCTCTTTTATGGAGAGATTACCACCAAGACACCTGACGACCTTTGGCTCCGAGCACATTCGCGAGGCCGCTTGCCGGCTCATCGAGTGCCTGGCCCTCATCCAATGGCCATCCCAGACTGCATTGGAAGCCTGGAAACGCGTGGTACACTCGTCTCTGGAACGTAAGGAGGAGAATGTTCAGCAGCACGCAGTGACGGCCTTTAGCGCGTTGGCTGCGACGTATGGTATCGCCCGACACGAAATCGACCTGTGCTTGGAGAAGATTGTTCCTTCCCACTTCATCTATGCTCGGCGCGGCTACGCTCTCGCACTTGGGTCATTGGCCTATACAACACCGGAGGCCATTGGCTGGCTACCAGATATCCTAGATAAACTCTGCCTAGCCACGCAGGTTCAGGTACGCTCCATTCATGACATCTGTGTGCTTTACTAATGTATTCTGGTTCTATTTCTAGCGTGAGCATCAATTAAACGATGCCGAGTCAAAACGAAACGCAGTCGAAGGACTGACCATGATCATCGTCAGCCTGGGCGACACGTTTGAACAAGGTAAATAAATCCTGTAGCAAAGCATGCCGTCAGAAAACTCATGTTCCTGAATTAGCTATCTCCCGTCCCGAGTTTGAAAAAATTCTGGTAACCTTGTTGGACTGCCTGAACGACTACAGCACCGACCAGCGAGGCGATGTTGGATCATGGGTGCGTTCGGCCAGCATGGCCTGCTTGTTACCCTTGCTGCAGACCATTGCCCAAGTGGACAGTCGGCACGAGAAAGATCAGCGTTATCTGACAACGGATGCTGCGGGCGCCGTCATGGGAGCACTCTTGAAACAAAGCGTGGAACGGATTGACAAGGTCCGGGCACGTGCAGGAACAGTGATTGACAGCCTCCTGTATCAGACCCCACTCGACATACCCCACCGAGAGACGCTTGAAACCTATATCCAAAGGTAAGAGGTGGTGATGATGATGAACACAGTCCATCGGAAGAAGCGTCACCTAAAATCTGTTCTCCCTATTGCCGCGTGGGTTTGACAGAGAAGTGGCGTGGGCCGCGCCTTCCGAAGTGTACCCGATTATGACACGCGTGCTTGTGGCACAGCCCTATCGGTTCCCACTCTTGACGGGGCTGATCACGAGCGCGGGCGGCATGACCGAGTCGCTTGTACGCCACTCGAGCACCTGTTTGATCCAATACCTTGACGGGTTGTCGACAACAACCGATCCATCCCTGGACGACATGGCGCGCGTGTTTGTAGCCATCTTTGAAGCTTATGCGAAGCAGGATCGCGTGGTATTGCCGCTGATGGATGTGATTGGACTTCTCTATGAGTCTGGAACTTTCGCCAACGTGTCCGATGTAACCTTGTAAGTGTTTATATTTTTCTCTTCCTACGCCATGCAAAGATGGTTGCTCACGTGGATCGCTTTTTCTTTTTCTTTTTCTTTTTTTTTTGCTAGCCATACGAAAATTTTCACGTGTACCAAGAAAGAAGTGTTCAAATCCAAGAATGTCAAAAAGCTTTTGTCTTCGGTCAAGCTGTAAGTGCATGATAATGTGAAGGAAGCCAATTTTTAATGTTTTCGCTTCTTCTAGGTGTGTTGGCCTGCTCTCATTGGAAGGATCACCGGTCAAGATCAAGGCAATGCAGCAGCTGCTCACGTACCTCGTGCATGCTTTTCCAAGAGTACGTTCACGTATTAACCGCGTTTAGCTGTGATACTGACTTTTATGAAAGATTCGAAGTGAAGCGGCCGATCAACTGTTTACTTTCCTTTCCATGGCAGATGATGTGACGGAAGGCTCACTCGAAGCCCAGGATATCCTGTCCGGCACAGATTGGTAAGCGACGAAGATGGAAGCGACGAAGATGGACCCTGGAAAACATAGGCTGAATGGTAAAATGACATAGGTCGCTTTCCTTGGACGAAGTGAAGCCGATACGCGATCAATTGTATGGCTTACTCGAAATACCCAAACCGGTGTTGAAAAAAGCAGCACCGACCAACTAAATAAACGCACTCACCCTATGGGGGACACCTCTACAGAAGTGTCTCTCTACCTTATCAAGATGCATGAAATGGAAACATTGTATTGTAATGAAATGAGACATGAAATAGAGATATGCATTTATTCGTCGTCGTTGTCATCCTTGTCCTCATCCTTCTTTACTCGCTTGTTCTTCTTTTTCTTGGTCAGCAGCTTTTCGCGTTGACGATCCTTCTTCTTTTCGATCGCACCAATGCGAGCCTTTTCACGCTCTTCAGCCATGGCTTCCTTGCGGACAATGATGAAAGTCTTTGGCTGGGACGCCAGGATCTCCTCGTTACCGCCCTTGCTGACACCGGTCTTGAAACCGAGAGTACGTCTGTGCTCGTATCCGGGGTAGAAGCTCGGATGGAATGCGAGAGTGGTCTTGATGGCAAACTCGCCCGTAGTCTTGGCAAGCTTCTTGACGTCCCAGAGATGGTAAGGCGCACAGGTCTTGACCGTGACGTGAATTTCACCCTCGGCAAGCGTCTCCTCCTCAATCTCGGGGCCCTCCTCTTCGTCTTCGTCTTCCTCTACTTGTCCATCCTCTTCCTTCTTCGCGCTGCGTGGTATCCGGTATTTGCGACCCTCCTCGGCCAAGAGCGGCTTGGCGGCTGTCCAAAAGTTCTTGAGCAGGAGCTGGTTTGCACGCACGTTGTGATCCTGATCCTTGATACCGAGGCCATGATGAGGAAAGTTGAAGATAATCTTGGTGAAATAGTGGCCCTTGAGCTTCTTGTACTTGTTCAGGCGGGTAGCATCAATGCCAAACAGGACAGTGCCGCCCATGCTCTTGAACGCCTCGACGTTCTCTGTGCCTTCCTCACTATACTTTTCGCGCATCACTTCGGGCTTGTCGAAGCTGGTTGCCACGATACGAGAGGCATCGCCGTCAAAGTAGTTCTCGGCGAGAGATCGTGCAAAGGAGAAGTTGCCTTCACCGATGAGCAAGATCCGGTCGATCGCCACATAATCGGGCTTGACAGGCGCATGGATCTGTTTGTGTTGTTCGATCGCAGCTTCTTTCTGTGCCTCGATCTTGGCCCGTTTCTGCTCCCGCTCGGCTGTCGCAAGCAGCTCTTTGAGTGATGTCTTGAGCTTTCTCTTTCTCGGCGGCGGTCGCTTTCTCGGTGTCATTCTGCTGGGGAAAAGGAAAAAAATAAATTTTTAAAATCGTCAAGCACGCTTGGACAGCCGAATTACTGCACCTGCGGACACCGCAAGTTTGAGGCACCAAAACCTGTGACCATCTTCGTCTTTTATCAGCAAAAGAGTGATGCATCATATATAATAGATCGAAATAAATAGATGATATGATCATGAGAGAGACAGAGACAGATAGCTTATGCTTACAAGCCGATGTCCCCCCTTTACACGCAGATCAGTGCCATAAAACATGAGACGATGACACCGATTCAGACGTTTCCATTCGCCCTAGTTATTGCAAGATCAGAGTCAACAGCTTGTGGATCAAGCGGCCCAGCACCTGCTAGTTAATAAAGCTGCTCTTAAACCACACCCGATCCCGGATCTTTCAAGACCTGCCTACTGGATCGAAACATGACGAGCATCTCTCTGAGGAACGACGAGAACTGGTTCCTTGACGATGTTCAGCACGCCACCTGAGTGTTTTGGGCCATATCCTCTTACAAGTAACCCCCCCCGCCCCATCCCCAAGAGAAGCACCCCTCCCTGCAGGAACCAACCCTGTGTAGTCTGCTGCAGTCCAGTGAAGGCGAACACAAGAAAGAGGGTCGCTGCAATGCAGAAATGACAGTATCCCTTGGCGCGCCTTGGTAAACTACGTCTGCTGCGACGAACTCTCCGCATATACATATAGCGATAGCAAGAGCGGCCGCATCACCACCCGTAGGTGCAACTGGAATGAAAAATCCATGCATTCTCGCCATTTGACTAGGAGCCTACACAATGGTAAGCCCACTAGGAGGAAAGGAGGAAGAGAGGTCCTATGTAACAATGTGCGTGCGGCTCTTCCACAAATGGAGCAGTGCTTTTACGCGTGCTTCGCTGGACAATTTTTTTTTATATCTACGTGTCCATCAATCTCGCTCGTCAGAGGAAGGGTGTCATGAATAAACTATAAACAGCAGTCGGGACAGTGTCACGCCAACGTCTGCACATAAGTGGTCAATCATATGCTGCTATGACAATATTAAACAGCTATCTGCAGCTTCTATTTGACAGCGCATCCGTCTCCTCTATGTAAACACGACAGGATATTTGGGAAGGGCGCTGACTCACTTTGCATCGCCAAAACCTCTGCAGTATCTTTGTTTCCTTCGTACATTATATATTTATTGGATCAAGACGAGTGATGCTCTACGTTTTATAAATTCTCATGCCATACCCATTTATTATCTTCCTACTTTTAGAACACGTCGTCTGACGACGGACTACATCTATGGTGAGGCTAAATTATTCTCCTCTATGTAGAAGGACGAATGGATATTCAAGCAAGAATATATTAGAGCAAGCGCAAGAAACTGGGTCACTGACTACACCGACGTACCTTGAGCATCATTATATTTAGTTTTCTCAAAATAAGAAAACTGCCAGTGGAGAAGCTTGATGATGCGCATACATGCAGCTAATGTCTTCTCATCGGCGCTAAATCACAAGCTCCAGAAAGTAATCTTGCCTACATATGTGCGCCTTGCATAAACAAATAAAAGAACAAATGTAATTTACTTAATTAAACGGTTTAAAATAGCATTCAAATGGTGAATGTCATTATGCCTTCTCTCATGCAGCATCATAGGGTGTCCCGCCACCACTTGTTCATGTCATCAATACCTGTGCATATGCAAAAAGTGTTGTATAATTAGGGCAGCCTGCCTGAGCGAAAGTCGTGAAGTATCATTTCAAATTCACGATGAAAGCCTTTTCTTGCTACATGTAGCTACAATACACACATTATATATACGCGCAACGATGAATATTATGGAATCGCTCGTCGTTATGAAGTGAAATTAGTTAGTCTGCAAAGACATAATGCTGAAAGTCGCCGGATCAACAATGTACGTATGCCAGTCATATCTCGTTGAGTACGATGTTATGCCCTCACGACGTTTTAACACCTCATCCTCGTGAATATAGATCACTGCATCAGCATTAACGTACTGCAATACCGCTTAAATCGATGACCCTTCTTTTTTCTGTGTGTACTTGCCAGATAAGCGTGATTTAGACTGGCCAATTTTCTCATTTCATATCGAATACTTATTTCGTGTTAATATGTGGCCTGCATCCAGACAGTGGCGATGTGAGAAAGGGGGACCTTGGAAGACGGGGAAAGGGGGAAATAAAGGATATGCGCGCGCGAGAGCGCGGGGTGATGGGGATCTGCATGCCTGTCCATATTTACTCTTACAGTGCCATGGACATGCACGGCCCTAAAGATAGGGCAAATGCAAATGGAATGGGTTTCCTGATGGTAGAATACCAGCGTATGGCTCATTCGTGCGTCTGGCCTTAACGTGTCCTTGTCGCTGTCAGCTCCGGCCTAAGGCTTTCTTTGGGTTAGCATCCTTGTTACACATGCGAAACGAGCCCGCCAGTCGAGAAGCCAAAAAGTGAAAGATCCGATCGTACGCATCCGACGTATGGCGGTCTAGGTACCCATGTACTGAATTTGAATATAAAAAAGAAAGGTATGCACCCACACATTGTCTGCACATGCCGTGGTTTTTCTTTATTATCGCTGTTAAAAAAAGTCAGCAAAATAGAGACGCGGTCGATTCTGCGAGCGGGCCGAGCGTGTAGAGCAAAAATGATTTGTTTTGATATCCGGACGATGAGTCGTACTCGGTAGCACATGCACGAAAGACTTTTTTTTTCTCTTGTCTGCTCGTGGCACGACGGGACATAGGCCGGTCGGTGTGTCCACTTTTTAGAATCGATACAGTAGACCATAAATACAGAAATGTGTATACTGTATCTATGGTTGTGCTCGCGTGGAATAGGAGAGTTCGGAACGCAGTCCGAAATGATGAAATAAGGCCATCAAAACAGATTTTCGCTGTTCCCATGACTGTGAAAGAAGAAAGCTACTCCATCACCTGAACAGTATGAAAAAGTTTTTGGTACTGTATGTGCGCGCCTGCTCTTTCCTCGATACGAAATAATGTAAAATGGGTTGTTCTTAAATGGGCTGCGGAGCGAACCCGCATGTGGGGGTCGGTCCGGTGGCCTTCCTTTTCTTTTTGTGTCGTACAGCTTCGATCGTCTCTCTTCTCTTTCTCTGTGTTGAATCTTTTTTTTTTTTCCTTTGCTGCATCTTGTATTTATTCTTTCTTTCTTTCTCTCTTCTTTTCTTTCTTCCCCTCTTTTTCTCTCTTTTTGTTTACTTTCTACCTTTTGTACCCTCACATAGATTCGCTGCTGTAGTATGACTTCTACTGCTGTGAGGTGACTAAAAATCAAATCCAGACTGGCTTTATACAGCGACTGACTGAGAAACTGACATACCACCACATATATCCAGGGTCGGCTTACGAGTACGGCCGCTGACGCAGAAAGAGCACTTGAGCAACTGCAGCGAATGCCTGTCGTACGTTCCGAATGAGCCTCAGATTTTGATCGGCACCGACAAGTCCTTCACATACGATTATGTCTTTGATCAATCAACCACCCAAACCAACGTCTACCAGTCCGCAGCTGCTCCACTGATGCACAAATTCATGGATGGGTAACTTATCTACGCTTTGTGACATTCAAGGGAGCTTACATTTCTGTTTAAAGTTTTAATGCTACTATCCTTGCTTATGGGTACGAAATTGCTTCCGTTAATGTTCGGTAACTCATATTTCCATAGACAAACAGGATCAGGCAAAACCTACAGTATGGGCACCGGTCTCGACAATTGTGCCGAACCTGAAAATGAAGGTCCGCTATCCAACCCTTCACCACCACTTTGCATACGCTTTTTTAATGCGGTATACTCACCCACCCCTCTTCTTTCTTTTCTTCCTTCTTTTCTCCTTAGGTATCGTCCCGCGTTGCATTGTCGAACTTTTTGAAAAACTGCAGCAGCGTGCAGACGAAAACCCCGAATACAAATACAGCGTCTATGTCTCCTTTCTTGAGCTTTACAACGAAGAATTGATCGATCTGCTCAATCCTGCCAACGCCCAGAAACGACGTAGCAACAGTGGAACCAGTCCAGCCCCTGCCGAAGTTTCCATTCGCGAAGACATTGCTGGAAACATCTATTGGAGTGGCGTCAGGGAGGAGCAATGTGAGAGCCCTGAAGAACTGCTAGGGTAAGGTTTTTTAACACGCTCTTGGTACCTGTAACTCATGGTTCCCCTATGTTTCTCCCCTACCCACAACAGCTTTCTCGCCAAAGGATCCCTTTGCCGTACGACTGGGTCCACAGAAATGAACACTGTTTCGTCTCGCTCGCACGCCATTTTTTCCGTCATCCTCAAACAAGACCGACCACAGGAGGAGGATCCGTCCAAAACAGAGTCATTGACGAGCAAATTCCACTTTGTGGATCTTGCCGGCTCCGAACGTGTATGTCTTGTTGTCTTTATATATTTATCTGGTATATATCTACGTATACTCATATCCGAGTCTAGTTGAAACGCACCCATGCACAAGGCGATCGCGCTCGCGAGGGTATTGCAATCAACTCGGGTTTGCTCGCACTCGGCAATGTGATCTCAGCCTTGGGCGACGAAACCCGACGCACGACCCACATACCTTATCGCGACTCGAAATTGACTCGGTTACTCCAAGATTCTTTGGGTGGCAACAGCCAGACCCTCATGCTTGCTTGTGTCTCCCCGTCTGACACCAACTTTATGGAAACGCTCAACACTTTAAAATACGCCAACCGCGCACGGAATATTAAGAATCGTGTGACCGTCAACCAGGACTTTGCTGGCAGCTCCATCGAAGTCAATCAGCTGCGGGCGCTTGTCTCGCGACTGCGTATGGAGATTGCTTCCTTGCGAGCGGATGGTCACGGCGACAATGGATTCGGCTCCATCCAACGTGACGACGAAGTGCGTGCACTCCGGAGCGAAGTCGTCCGCCTTCGTGATCGTATTCAGGACATGTCAACAACATTAATCCAGACGACGAGCGAGCGCGATACACTTTTGATGGAGAGGGATCTCGGCGAGTTTTTGGAAACAGAACAGCAAGACGAGAATCAACCGGCGAAGTCGCAGGAGCACAAGACTCATCCTATCATTGCTCAGTATCAAAAGACGATTCAGGATCTCAACAACGAGCTGGCAGATACACGCGATCGCTTGCAGTTTGTCGAAAACACGAGACCTGCCATGATGGCCGCCCATCAGAAAGAGTTCTCCAATACACTTTCGATAGCCAGTGGGCGATCACGGCCCGAAGTCAGCGGATCGGGTTCGGCTCGCCGCCGCCGCACGCGTCGACGACGCAATGGTCGTATCAGCGCCACGTCGAGCAGCACGACATCGAGCACAGTGCGGAGTGTTAAGGTCAAGTCAAAGCAGAAGATGCGCCAAGCCGATGTCCCGAGCAGCATTGACGAGGACGAAGGCTTTGTTAACGAGGACGAAGATATCCGTCAAGAAGTCAAGGACAGCATTGCCAAGGCACGCGACGAGATTCGTAAGGGCATGGAAGTGCTCGAGCTGATAAAGGTAAGAAGAGTTTACTTTGTATCTTTCACATGCTGAGCATCGCAAAAAAAAAAAAAAAAACTTTAGCCTTTGGACGACACCGCCCAGGCATGGGAGGCTGAGCTGCGAGCCTTCGAGGAAGAGGAGCAGCGCATCCACGGCACACACCAAATGCAGCGAATGCAATCCGATGAGGGTCACTTTTCTGCTACACCTTCGCCCGTCTCCAATGAACTGATGGATGAGATTGAAGCCCTGGCCGTACCGAACTGGGATGACATGTCCGTCCGTGCGCCGTCCTCAGCCGACCAGCATCCCCAGCGGCCGTCTTCCGCTGCCACTGATAGCAGTCAGCCCCAGAATCCAGAGGCGATGATGGCGGCCGATGCAAAGCACAACCCTCAGCTCGTGCGCATGCTGCACCAGATCCAGTCCGATATCAAGGTTAAGGAGCAGCTGGTGCAGCACCTCGAAAAGTCCGAAACGGAATACAATTTTATGCGCCGCAAGTTTGACGACAAGATCATGCAGCTCCAGTCACAGCTCGCCGAGCTGCAGCGTGAGCGTGACACGGCACTGATGCGTACGCGTACCCGGTTCGCGAGCAAATCGGATGCGCATGTCCAGCAAAAGGAGAAGCAGCAGCTCGTCGAGATTCGCCATGCGTATGAGGCCAAGATGAAGCACCTCCTCTCTGAGATCCAGGAACTGCGCCGCAAATACGAGCACACATCCTCGACGATGCAAGCAACTCGCAATCAGAACGAGACGCTGTTGCGCTCGCTCCGTGTAAATGTCGAGACACTGCAGCTCGAAAAGAAGCGGATGGTGAAGCGCATGAAAGTTGAGGCAGAGCGCGTGCGCGAGCAGATGTCAACCCAAGAGCGGCGCATCCACCAGCTTCAGCGACAGCAGGCTGAGGCCAACATGGCTAAGCGTCGATTGGAGCGCGAGCACGAGAACCAAAAACTGATGCTCAAGAAGCGCAACGAGGAGATCTTGGTTAACAACACCCAGCTCAAGCAGCTGACAAACGTGCTCAAAAAAGCCGTGCGCGAAGGGGGTATGCTCGACGAGCGTCTGCTCAGTCGTGTGTCGCACATTGTCGGCGGAAGCTTTGCCGTGGTAGCCCGGGGCGGCCATGGTTTCCCGCGACGCGTGCGCAAGAAGGTCAACCCAATCCCTGTCAATGTGCGAGCGACACGCAAGAAGGAGTTGCTCGACAAGGCGTTGTGCCAGTTTATCCAGAGCAAGCAGGCCGTGGTTGAGATGGAGCAGCTCTTGGTACGCCGCGAACGTTTAGCGAACGAGAAGCTCGAGCTCCTCGAGGAGCGCAAGCACATCTTCTTGACGGAGACGGAGCATACCGAGAGCACAGGCGAGCCCATGGACACCATGGCGTTGGAGCTCATGGATGAGCGCATCGACCTCATGTCGGCCGAGATCTCGTACTTGTCGGCACGGATCCGTGCACTACAATCCGAGGCCGCAGGTGACGCGATGGCCGCCGAGGAGCAGCAACAGACGGTCACCCGACCGGAGAAACACGTCATGTTTGCGGACGAGATCATCACGAACCCGGCCCCCACGGACGAATGGGCTGACATGGATGCGTTTGAGGAGCAGTACAGCGTGCCCAACAATGCGGCACCCGAGATGGCATACGATATTACTACCAAACTCCTAAAGTCACTCGAAGCCGATGAATGCAAGCGCATTGCTGAGTCCCTCGTCGACGATATTATGAACTTGCGCATGAGTGAGTGCAACCGCCAGGTGACGATGCAGAACCTCGAAAAGACAGTGATGGACCTGCGCCGTACGTTAATTGTCATGAAGCGGGCTGCGATTGCGACCACGGTGGAGAACGAGCGCCGGATCCGAAAACTCGAGGACCGCAGCAGTGTATCTGGCGAGAACGCGATGGATGCCAAGATTGAGGAGTATATCAACAGCGGCAACACTATCTTTGACAAGATTTACGAAGACGGCCTGCGCGGCATGATCGCGACGCCCGAGCCTGACGAGTCTAATGTGGATGCGGCCTTTATTGACGAAGTACATGCATCGCCGCTGACCTCGCCAGTGCTCGATAGTCCGAATAAGCTCAAACCGCCCGTGCCACTCAACCAGCAAGTGGAGCTTGACAACACGAGCCGGACGCCCTCACCTGACCGCTTTTTCAACATGATCCAAAAGCGACTGTCTTGGCAACAGCGCTCTGGTGGGTCCGAGTCGCCTGTGCCCATCACCATGATCAGTCCCGCCGAGTTTGCACGCTACGCCGCCGACCGTGATTCGTCCACTTCCTCCATCCGGAGCAGCCACCTGCGCAGGTCCTCGCTGCAGTCGGACTATTCCTCTTCGCAGAACTCGTGGAACAACACCACTTCCACAGCCAGCAGTACCGGCGGTGGCGGCAATCGAAAGCGGGCCCATACACTGCAGCAGCCCTTGTTACGCCAACGCGCTTCGCTGCGTGAACTCGAGCACCAGCATCAATTGATGCAGCAACAGCAACAACAGCAACAGCAACAGCAGCTGCAACCCCACGCAAGCCAATTACCTCCCCAGCCACCATCTTCTCCCTTGGCCAACTACTCGCTCCAGCGGCAGCAGAAACGGGCGACCATGCCACCCAGCTTGTCTTCGATGGTTGAAACACGGCCCCCGTCGTCTCAGGGCAACGTGTTTGACCGACTGTCACAAACACCCACACGTGCCTCACGTGCCAAGATGGCACGCCACAGCAGTGGCAGCGTTGACGAATTGAAGCGCCGTTGGGACGGCGAACAATATCATAATATGGACAGCCCGTCCTGTTATTAGATACCCCCCCCCTTTTTTTAAAAATCCTCTATACATATTTCTGTCTATCTATAAGGTTTCCTCCGCCCTGCTACGCATCGACTCCCGGAAGAAGCAAAAATGTCGGGGCGCACAGACACTCGCAGTCCGCGCGAAGAAAAGGAAGTTTACAACAATGGATTGTACTATAAGTTCTATTTTGAAATTGCAATTATTATTTACAAAGAGAAAGAGTATGTGTTTGTACTTGTTGGGGCTGGGTGGCAATGGATATGATGTGGATTAATAGGGTTATTAGAGTGAGATGCTATTATTAGATGGTGGAAGAGGCGCGAGTGGAGCGGGTGCGCGGTGTGGGAGGGGAAGAAGCAGCCGAGACGGCCGGGGAAGAAGCGGGACTGGGCTGACGCATGAGCGGCAACCGTTTCCGTGGCAGTTCGACAACCACACGTTGACGGCGCACATTGTCACGGCACGTGTCGTTGCAGTACCAAGCACCCGAGCTTGGCAACGCATCTGAGTGGCATTGTTCATGGACGGCTTTGGGGCAGCCTTCACAGCGGACGAGGACGTTGCCTTCGTACGATTCGGCCCGATGACAGACATGGCAAAACAGCTGGAGCACAGGTCGCTCGCGGTCGGTGACTGACTCGTGGAGAAAACCAGTCAGGTCGAGTCTTGGCAATTTGCAAGCAAAACCGTAACCCTTGTAGTCGCAACCGTGCTTGTTGCACAGCGTGCGCTTGCCCCAGGGGCCTGGTCGCCAGTTGACACCTTCCGTGGTGCCGCAATACCGACACCAGTCCACATTGGTCTCTGTTAATTTTTCGTAGAGGGTTGGGCGTGCGGTCGGTCGTGCCTCGACGAGCGGACTGATTTTTGATGTTAAAAAACAGCGGATATAAATAACACAATTTTTGAAACATACCCATCCACACAAGACGGATCGGCGTCAGTGTCGTCATGGTCCTCGTCCTCGTCGTCTTCATCATCGCTCCCGCTTGTGCTGGAGCAGGACGAGTCGGTAAAGGCGGAAATATCATCTTGGCAGTCGAGCATGTCGGGCATGTCTTGCTTCATCTTTTTGATGGAGGGGACGAGTTTCTCTTGCTGCTGCTGCTGTTGTTGTTGTTGTTGTTGATCAGCTGGGTCGTCCTGGAGCTTACGCTTCTTGCCCGCTGTTTCATCGGGGTCTTCAAAGTCGAGACCGATAAAGAAAAGCGGATCATCCTGGTCGTGCAAAAGGTCCGAAGGAGTGATGTCAGAGGCGTCTGACTCGCTCAAGGACGAGCAAAAGCCGGGGTCGACTAGGGCTTGCGAGGAAAAGAAGACGTCCTTAACGAGCTGGTTGGGCTGGATGGTCATGGTATTATCATAAGAGATCGTGGCGTTCTCGAGCGTATGGTGAATGGGAGGAGGCTATACATGCGCATACATAAAATAAAATAATTAGATACGGATTCCAGGAATTACTGTTTTTGTCTGGCTTACCGAGTAACGCATCATCACGGGTGGAGATGGCTGAGGCGCAGGTGCAGGCGGAGGTGCAGCCGCCCCGGGCGCCGCGGTTGCCGTAGGAGCAGACGCAGGTGCGGCAGCAGCGGTGGAAGACGGATGATAAGAATGCGGAGAGTGGTGGTGGTGATGGTATTGCTGGTAATAGTAGTAGTACGGTGACATGGACGGGACGACGACCTGAGGTTGATGATGATGGAGCTGGTGAGGATGGTCGGCCATGCCAGCAGCAGGAACCACGGGGCCAAAGACTTGACGATAAGGATGAGGGACAGGAGCAAAGTTCATTGAAGGACAGGAGAACCGAGGAAGAAGAGGAGGGCAAAGAATTAGGAAGCGAGAGAAAGAAGAGAGAATGAGAGAGAGTGAGAGAGAAGGGGAAGAGATAACAGACCATCGCAGAACATCATAATTTAAATAGATTCCCGCCCTTGTGTCGTGTATTGTGCCCACTTCCAGCACGCTTATCCACTTTTTCCAGGCACCCCATAAAAGGAATCCGGAGGGAACACACGTCCCTCTGACACGAACCAAATTAGGTTTGGCGCTGGGTGGGTAGAGATGTGTGTGTGTGTTGCAAACTTCACTCACATAAAAATAGTATCACACTATTACCTTGCCCGAGTCCAGTCCTCCCCCCCCCGATGTACCACTTTGGATCTCCTCCCATCCCCGTCAATCCTCTCTACCTACACATATTGCCGCACGTGCTCCATACGAACAAGATGCTCACGCCTGTAAATGTATGAGATAACTTTTTTGGTGTGACGTAATCAAATTCAAAATAAGGTCGATAATCTGATAATGAAGACCAATATCAAGACGCCGCTTGGCAAATTCTGTCGGCCGACATCGAAAAGACAAGGTTGTGGGAAGTGAGAATGGGAGCGAGTGTGAGAGATAATGCGGAAGGGTCGATCTCAGTCTATTGACTTGCCCTGAGCCATAAATTTTTGTTGCTTGGCGTTTCACGAGGAATTTTTTTCTAAAGCAGATCCAACGAGAATGAGCGATATTATGTGAAGCAATAGACATGATAAAAGGGAAATAGCGGGGTGCCTGGCGGGGAGAACGGAGCAACAAGCAGAGCAATCCCTGTGCTTCTATCTGTCTGCGTCTGACCCTAACATTAGATAAGCGATCTTTTTTTTTTTTTTGTATGTTTGTTACATGGGATGTATGTGTACGCGCAAAATGGCGGGGATCATCATCTTGAATTTCCCACCTCAATTAAAGACAGCGCAAAAGTAAGTTTTTTTGCTGCATCCTATATAATCTGCATTCATCAACCGACTTGCCTTGTTTTGCACCATCAGCGCGCACCGGGCGGGAAACAGCAGTCCATTTGATCGTTTCTATATCGCGCGGGAAACACGCTGAATTGCTCAAACCCCCTGCATCCTTTGCGTTCTTTTAATGTATGTCTATTGAAGCTGCTTTCGTTTCTTCCAGCAAGCACTTGTTCCCGCCGGAAACGGAAGAAACAAGACACGCAGTTGCGTTTGTACGTGTGTTACTCGTTGCCATTCTATTCTAAAGTGATTTTAAAGAGCATCAGGTGAGGAAATAATGCCTAGCGCCCTTTTTTTTTATAGATGATGCTCACTCCTGATAATGTATGATGTCGAAAGACAATACTCAGGTGAGCTAATTAGTAGACGTCCCATTGTTAGCAAAGTGTCACTCGGCTGTGCAAAGACACACGGAGCATCATTTACGCAATGCGACCAGGCACTGCATACAACACAGACATATATTTTCTGAGTATTAACAGGGACAGCCATTCACATGAGCGCACGGGCTCTAAATCGCATCACCCCTATCGGTCATGATGTATATGGTTCTAACTTCCCCCCATGAGTCGCACCTAGGCCATCACCTCTCGATTGTTCTTCATCTTCATCTCTCTTTTATCAGGGACAAAAAAATAAATTTTAAAGTACCATTGAGCACGATCATATTAAAAAACTCCACATACACATACCACCACATGGATATGCAACATGCAATACTAATTTGAACAGGCTGGTGACACTTGTTGTGATTTAACTAAGCAGCTGTAGCTGCAAAGTGAGAGTAGCGGAGAAAGGGATTATAAATATACTCGCGCAGGTCGTACATCTTTTTTCTTCATGATAGTACGAAAAAGTATATATCTTAGTTTATCACTCAGGATTCTCTAGCCTAAGCCAACATATATCTCTTCTGTTTTTCTTTATGTTTGTTGTACAGTCAAAACCTAGGACTGGCCGTCTTTTTTCCTATAGGGATGGGAGGCAAACAGTCCTGCAGGAGCTTGAGAACGACAGTTGCAAGTAGACTATGACCTGTTATAATATAGTTCTGTCGGCGTTTACTCTATAGAAGAGCGATCCTGATTGCCTCACGTATGCTAATTTTTAAAAGTGACACCTTGTTAAACCTTAATGGCCACATGTAATTGTCTTCAGCAAAGAATACCACGAGGGGTGTGTAACGTTCATGGTTGGACTTACACAAGCACTTACATGAGCGTGTCACATCTAGCAGCGGCGCGCGCGCGCTGGAGACAACGTGGCAAACGAGAACAAAAAAGAACAGAGGATATCCAAAAGGGAAAAAAAATCATAATCTTATGCTATTACGAATATTATTAAATAACTACTATGGTACAATACATCTACTAGAAGCACATGAACTTGTTTCTCTTGGTCATCAGCTCCTCCATGCGATTTTCCAAGATCCGCCGTGCTTTCTCCGCCTTCTCCTTGAGCTTGCGCTCCTCTGCGAGCTGACGCTGCAGATCCTTGCATCGGCACGACGCGTCGTCGTCCAGCACCTGTTCCTGAGACTGGCTGCTGCTTCGTCGACTGGAACTGGAGCTGTTGCGGCTGCTATCGGGCGGCGTCGCGAGCTGCTGTTGCAGCAGGTGCTGGGCCTCACGAAGGGATTCGATCTCCATCGCATAGGTCTGTTTCTCGCGGTTGAGGGTATCCATCTGGCGCTTGACGTCGCGCACAGCATTTTCAGAGCGCGTGAGTTGCGATTCAAGCTTGGAGATAACTTCCTGGTGAGCGCGGACGTCGTTATCGGCGATCTGAACTTTGCGCTGCAAGGAACGCACGATCTTTTCATACTGCTCGGATGTAAAGTTACCGTCGATCATGTGGCTCATGCTGTGCCGCGAAGAAGCTGTCGAATCTTGGCGT
The DNA here is from genome assembly GCA_000697355.1 of Syncephalastrum monosporum B8922. Taxonomy (NCBI): domain Eukaryota; kingdom Fungi; phylum Mucoromycota; class Mucoromycetes; order Mucorales; family Syncephalastraceae; genus Syncephalastrum; species Syncephalastrum monosporum. Next base: position 131,014 of record JNEN01001278.1, read on the forward strand.
TGGAGCAACAAGGGGGTCGACATGGAGCGGGACGGCGGTTGTGGTGGTGGTGACTGGGGAGGTGGAGAGGCAGGGCCCTGCTGTGGCTGCTGCTGCTGCTGCTGCTGTTGTTGTTGTTGTTGTTGTTGTTGTTGTTGAGGGATTGGAGGCAGGGGGTTGGTCGGCGGGGCGCTGGGTGGCGGCAAGTGGGTCGATTGTGCACGGCCACGCAGTAAGGCGGATGACGAGGAGGAGGAGCTCCGGCGGTGATCGTCGGCCAGCGAGCGAAGCGAACCTGATTTGGACAAGGTCGAAAACCGATGGGGGAGACTGACCGAGGCCTGCGGGACGGGTGACGACATTCGCGGGGTCTGTGGCGGGGAGGCCGCTGTAGTAATAATCTCACTCAAGCTTGCCGTCGCTGTTGCGGTGGCCAGACCGCCGTGGAAGCTGTGGCTTCGTGGTATCGCCTGTTCCATTTCTCTTTCGAGTCGCTCATTGGCTGCTGCCAGTTTTAATACCTCAAGTTCCAGGTTCTTGTTCTCGAGTTCCAATTGGCTGCGTTGCAACACCAGTTCCGCTTCGAGCTCACTCACGCGGGCTTCCAGCCTCTTCTTATCGCTGTCGTCATCCTCAATCGTGGCGTCGCCGACAGTGGCGGCGGTAGTCTCTTGCTGGCTTGGCGCAGAAGGGGGTTCCTGTTCCGGATGTGGCTCGATGAAGAGTTCCTCAGCGCTGCTTGTTTTGGAAGACCGCCCGCTTGCCAGGAACTGGTTTTCTTTTTCAAGCTCCTCGACCCGTCTGACGAGATCAGAGACACGCTGCTCGTCAGGAAGGCCGCTGTCCCTGTTCGAGACACTTTCTTCGAGCGTCAGGCGTCGCCGCCGCGCAAGCTGGTCCTGCAGATTCTGGATCTGGTCTGTCTTTTGCGAGTGACTCTGAACTGCCTCCTCGAGTCGTTCTTGTAGTGTCCGCAGGGTGTGCTCGAGTGACTCAATGACCTGCCGCTGCTCCTTGTTCTCTCGTCGCAGATCCTGCTCCTGCCGCTGCCGCTTTTCATCTGCCGCAGTACGCTCACCCTGGGCCAAGTGCTCCTGAGCTTCGACGATGGAGCGCAGGCCGTCCGCTTTTTCCAGCGCCAGGGTCGACTTGCGATCCTGCTGTAGAAGGACCGATTCGAGACACCCCATGTTTAGGACAAGCTCTTGGCGCTCCACGCCCATCCGCTGCATGTCCCAAAACACACGTCTCAGCTCACTGTGCGCATGCTCTGCCCACCGAGTTTTTTCTGCGTGGGAAGCCTCGAGCTCCGAGATTTGCTTGTCTCGCGCCTTGATCTCGCCGCGCAGGTCCTCGACGAGACGATCCATGGCGGCTGTCTTTGCCTCGAGGAGCTCGATCAACGCATCCTGCTTCGCCTGCAGCAGCGCGAGGTTATCAGCTTCGCATTGTGCTTGCGAGAGCGCTTGGACGCGCTCGTGGATGGCCACTTGTGCGGTGCGTGTCTGTTCCTGGATGCGCTGCTCGAGCAGGGCCGCATGCGCCTCAGCTTCACGGAGTTGATCCTGCTGCACCGCGCGGGTTGAGGACAGGGTCACGGATAGATCTTCGACGGATGCCTGCAAGCGCTCGATTTCTGCACGGGATTCGGCCTGGTATTGCGCGTGAGCCTGGCGCTCCTTTTGCAGGTCGTCGCGGCAGGCTCCGAAATCCTGGGTGACCGAGGTCACGACCTTCTGCAGTCGCTCAATCTCTTGAGCATGCTCCACTCGCTCTTCGTCAAGTGTGCGGCGGAGGGTGTGGATCTCTTCCAGACGCTCTTCCAGTGCCTGCACCTGGGCTGTCTTTTGGCGCACCTGGTCTTCCAGCTCTTCGATCTTGAAGTTGCTCGCCTCAATGGCCTCCTCCACGGCCGCTTTAGAATCACTGCAAGGGGTTTCTGCGGTTTCTTCTGCGTCTGCATCTGCGTCTGTGATTTTTGGGGCGTTCTCGATAGCCTGGGGCTCTGGCTGCGTATCCGCAAGGCTCTTCGACGTTTCTGCTGTGGCAGCCGTGGGCTTCATGGCAAGGCTCAAGGTGGCGAGTTCCTGCTCGAGTTCTCGGCAGCGATTTTGAGACTGGTCGAGCTCGGCCAGCAGGAGCTTTTGCGTTTCGTCGGCTTCACAGCGCGACAGGCGTCGCTTGATCTTCTCGAGATGACGCTCCTGTTCGGTGAGGCGTGCCTGAGCATGTTCTGAAAGGATCACGAGTCGTTCGCGCTCGTCTTCCGACTTTGCGAGCCGTGCTTCAAGGTCTTGAATGTACTGCTCCGTGTTTTGATCCGTCTCTTTGAACTTTGTGATTTTCTGCTTCAGGTCGTTGAGTACTTGCTGGTCGCGCAGCGCTTCGTCAGCTGACTTGGCGAGACGGCCTTCGAGTTCATGGACGTAAGACTCGGCCGTCTGCTCGCGCTCGACTGCTTTGGCCAGGCGCGCTTTGATTTCGTCCAGAGCAGCGGACTCCGAGTGGCGTAGGTTCTCAAAGTAGGCGATCTTCTCCTCTTGCTCCGCAAGCGCCTGGTCCGAATGGGAAAGTGCGGCGCGCGCCATGGCAAGCTGCGACTCGAGGGCAGACACAGACTTTTCGTACTCTTCGATCACGGGCTCAACGAGGTGCTGAAAGTTGGCGTCCGACATAGAGGCGCCATTGCTGACCGCGGCCTTGGCCTGGCGCAGTTCGCGTTCGACGTGCTGGTTTCGTTCACGCGTGACGGTGACCTCGTTGTTGAGCTCTTCAATCTGGCGTCGCAAGTCGGCTACGAGGGCTTGCTGGTCAATTAGATCCACGTCAGGCACGGTGATGGTCGTGGTGGCCGAGGACGAGGGACAGGTGGAAATCTGAAGACGTTCGGTGTCCGAGAGGGAAGACGAAGGTGACACATTCGTGCCGTGAACCGAGCCGTGGTTTTTCGTCTTGAGAAGACGCAACTCGCCCTTGAGCTTGGTGATCATGCCTCGCAAAAACTCGGGGCTGTCGTTGGTCATCCATTCCTCGGCTTCGTTGCGCTCGGCCTTGTTTTTGATGCTGCGCGCGCGATGCGCGTACTTGATGGTATTGATCGTCTCAACGAGGTTGACCTCGGCCGGGCTGATACAGGCGATCATCAAGGTGGTGGCATTGCCACCCAGGGAATCTTGCAGAAGACGCGTCAATTTGGAATCACGATAAGGGATATGCGTGGATCGTTTGGACGGTTCAGCCAGGGCAGAGATAACATTGCCTAATGCGAGCAGACCGCCGTTGATGCTGATACCTTCCTTGCGGCGGTCGCCTTCGGCTGCAGTGCGCTTGAGGCGCTCCGATCCGGCAAGGTCGACAAAGTGGAATTTGGAGTGACTGATCACCCACTTGCCGTCTTCATCAGGGCTCTGCGTTTGCCGCTCCATCTGACCGACCAAGGCGCGGACGCTTAGGGTGCTGGCGCGCCTGTTCCCGACGGTCGAGCGGGATGCGGTTGGTGATATGCTATTGTCACGACCGTGCGAGCCGTTGCTGCGGGTGCTGTGGGAGGAGGTGGTGGCCTTGGGGGCAGCAGGGACCCACTTCTCTTGCCTGAGCGTGACAGAGAAAATGGCATGTGAACGCGATGACTTCGCGTTCATATCAGTGGAGCCTGTGGCGCGATTTTGGGTGCCCATTTGCAGAAATCTAAGCATAGGATGAAGCATGCGGCCCGGGATAGTTTAGTGTCACGTCGGTTGCATGAGTTCTCCTTTACCGTAAGACATCGCCGACGCTTTCGACAGTGACCTCCTTGACGCCTGTCCAGTAAATCTGGCCTTTCGTGTCTTCACGGATCGTCACAGGCGGGCGATCGGACGGTGGAGCAAGGTTCAATAGGTCGACGAGGTCTTCGTTGTAAATCTCCACAAAGGACACTTTCACCGTGAAGCTGCCCGTCTTGCCTGCATCTGCAGAACCAGAAGGAGGAGGAGACGACGGTGCCGACCCACGTCGCGCAGCGGAAGCTGCGTCATTGTTGTTGTTGTTGTTGTTGTGGGAGGGAAGCATGGACATGGGACGCAGCCGACTGCTCGTCCCCGCTTTGGTGCTGCGTGGTGCTCGCAACGAGGATGACGAGGATGCCATGACACTTAGAGGCCGTTTCGCAGATTCTTTGGGTGGAGGCTGCGAGGGTGGTTCGTTGGGTTGTAGGCGTTGAAACAGAGCCGACATGGCGCGCGGGATGATGCCTGCACATATATGAATACATTGCACACTTTTTTGACCAATGATAGTTGGACGCAAAAGGGAAGAGATGTAGAGATGTACCTTCATGCTCCTTGTCGGGATTATCATCGACTTCGGTGCCCATGGTGTACGTCTTGCCCGACGACGTTTGTCCCTGTTATTCGTATCGTAAAAACTAGATAAGCAACCTATCCGCAGAGACATGACGTATCCATCTGTATGTAGGTTCTATATAGTACATACATAAGCAAGTATGGTGACGTTATAGCCTAAGTCAAATTGGCTGGTTCAGTACCGGAGAGACAACACGAAAGCTTAAAAACGAAACTCACCGTCAATGAAGCGATCGACGAGATTACTGGCTACTGCACCGAATATCTGTTTCTGTGTGCTGTTGGGTCCAAAGACATGGTCGAAAGAAAACGTTTTTTGGTGCGGGACAATAGTCACTGTGTTTTCGACCGGTTGAATGACATCGTTGGCGGTGGATTGAGAGAAGCGCGGCTGCGCTTTGTCCTGGCTGGTTAAAGGTCGTACACGTAATGCTATTGTACCATGACAATAATTAAATAAAAATATTCATGTCCCAAGTCATTGGACAGGATAATTGCTATCGTTTCTCTTACCGACTTGCACAGGCGTAACGTCTTTCTGGTGAGATGCCGAGGTAGGGCTGTGGATGGATGCGTTGGTTGAACCGTGGGCCATAGCTCAAGGACGGATGTTCATACAAATTCTGGTCGAGTAGAACGATGGCCGAGGAACATGAAACCAGAAAAGGCCAATGGACGTAATATAACAGAAAAAGGACGAGGAAAAGAGTGAGGAAAAGAAAGAAGAGGTGGCGGTGGGTGATGTGATGGATGCGAGAGTAGGAAAAGGGAAGAACAACAAAAAGTCTGTGTATCGAAAACAGGTAACGTTAAAGTAGGTGGGTAGGTAATAAGGGGTTAGAAAATAGCGGGGACGGATGTGAGAGACCCGGGCGTCGTGCTATCAAAGCAAGGAGAGAGGGGAACTGAGGGGTTGGGAGACCCGAAACCAGAGAAACCGAGATATGTAACGAGGATGCAGATCGAAACAAAAAAGAGGTTGTTGCTTCGCTCTGTCTTTTTCTGTTTCTTTTCCTGCGTGCCGCTGCTAATGCACAATTCACCCTTGATACAGGAATAGCTGGACCTTTTCAATACAATGGGGAGAAAACACAGGGCCAGACGTAGGAATGCCAAACTGTGCAAAAACAAAAACAATGGTAAGGAGTGGAAGGGTTCAGCACAATGCCGTTTGCGAAAAAGAAATAAAGAGAAAAAGAAAAAGATGAAAGGATCTTTTTTTTTTGGCGTCTCTGCACGTAAAAGATATACGATGGAATGAGAGATGGAAGCATAAGGCGACCTGGGTGTTGGGCACATGAAAATGTGCCAAATTAAGCGTACCCGTCCATGTGTGGTATTGTTCGGTGGGTTGTTCTTGAATACCGAAAGCGTGGTTTTGTACGACGCATCGCCAATAACGGCTTGCTGTTCATTTCCCTGACACGCGCTAAAATAAAAATAAGATGATAGAGAACCGGACCTTCATATCAGTTTAACATAAATATTCCAGTCACATCAGTAATTGCATGTAATCCGTTTTATTCCATTCTTTTGGTAAAAATAGAGAGTGTGTATATCCTGCCCTTGAGGCCCCCTTCCTTCATGGCTTCATCTGGCCGCCGTTGTGTGTAACATTGCCTTGGATGGTAAAAAAAGAAATGCAAACATAAAATTGCTGAATGCTATTAATCTCTCTCTCCAAAGTAGAAGTTTTTTTATTCTTTTTTGCTTCACCGGTACGTGAGACAGTCGGTCAAATGCGAGTGCGTATCATTTTGATTCTTATAGTGATAGAGTTGCATGTGGTAGCGTGTTACGCGTGGATGACTCCTCTAAGCCTCTATGGAAAGGTGCTTCTGCAGATCCCCTCGCTTTGACGTTGCGAGGCTAACTTTAACAAGTACGCGGGATAATTGTTGTTCGCTTGTCTATAGATTTGGGATAATTGCGCAGTGGGTCGGGCTTACTGCTAACAATTCTGAAACCTGTTCAATCGCAACGTCTTATTCGTCAGCGTGCAGGCACGTTTGGCCCCTTCCCCGTTCTCCTTCCCCTGCCTTCTTTCATCGTCGTACCAAGTTTGCCCTCTGACCTGTATCTGTCTCTCTGTCTGTCTACTTTGAGGGCAGTAACAGCATCATGATCATCTGCAGAGTTTAAAAAACTGCATTGCTGCCCAACAAGTAACCAGCTGTGAAATTCTTCACCTTCTCTTTTTCTCTCTTCTTCTTTCTGGTTGACTCTGCGCAGACAGGTCACGACAGAACCCAGCTCCTCACTTTATCTCACGAGATAAAACGAAGGCAATGATCCTGATGGCGGGCACGCAATATCTGACGGTAATCAGCGTATTGCTCATCTTCGATCCTTACCTTCATGCTATATTTACGGTAATGTGACCTCGGCAGATTCAAGACGTGTGAAATAGGACCAGCGCACCCGCATTAGTTCAAGCGAGAGATGGATTATAATAATAGGTCGTTCTGCGGGTAAAAGGAACGAATTTTGTCCATTCAGTTTCATGCGCAGGCACAGACAATTGTTAATGTAAAACTTCCTCTCTCTCTCTCTCCCTCCCTCTCTCTCAAAAACTCCCATACTCTTTCGCTCTCATTGTCTTGGTTCGGCCATTCTCTTTTCCTGTTGTCGACCGTCTTCTCCTTTTCGTTGTCTCTCGCCTCTTGTTTTTATTTGTCCATGCTCATGCCTTCATGGCGTCCCAGCAGTCGAAAGAGAACCATCGTGGATAGTCTGTCTTTCTCTTTATTGCTCTTTTGCCTATGTATGACAAGTGTACAAGCCCAAGACGGCGAATGCACCACCGCAGCACCTTCCAACTATAGCGACTTTTCTGCCATTCTCATCCATGAGGACGAAATAATCGTCACGGGTGGTTCTTCAGTGCGTATGCAACCCCGTCAAAAGCATGTTGCCATTGACAATGACTGGTTTCCGTTATTTCTAGAGTACACTTGAAGTGTGGTCGCTCGACCTGACCTCGGGCATGAACACCCAATGCCCTTCGTGGTCCCAGCTTCAGAACAACGAAGACTTGGGTACAGAAGGAGTGCAATCTTACACTGACGGCGTCGCTTTTCGAGGTATTCAGGACGGAACCATCAACGTCCAAGCAGGCGACGGAGGCACTACGGCTATGGACAACATGGTCACATACAACGTGTCCTCTCAAACGTGGGAGCAAACGCGTAAGATGAAGAAAGCACAAGAGACGAGTTAGACATTTAATTCTCATATTGCCTATTGTATATTGTGTATTGCATAGCCATAAACCAAGACGGTCCGCTTCCGGAGTCCCGCTCACAAATGACAGCTACTGTCAATCGAACCACCGGATTCACTTGGTTCTATGGTGGACGGACAGCACACACCTCAGAAGCCCAGACTCAGGAGAACTTTGTAAGCTTTTAAAAAAAAAAAAAAAAAGGAGAACACGACCTCAGATTCTAATTTTTTTTTTTCAGTTCAATGATTTTTATAGCCTTGATCTCTCAACTTATACCTGGAGTTGGCCTGCTGTCAAGTACGCCTGGGGTCAGCGACCGGCACGTTTTGGGCATAGTGCTACCATGGTGTAAGAGGATAACAGAAAAAACAAAAATATGCCCACACTCATCTAACTTTTTTTCCTCGTGTCTGTAGTCAAGGCCAGCTGTTTATCTTGGGTGGCAAAACAGCGGTGGTGAATGGATCCAGCAACGATTGGATTATTAAACCAGCTGATTTTCAGAGTGTCCTAGGTATGCAAGGGCATTATGATCACGGCTAGGACCCGCATCTAAACACGTGTTATCTATCATAGTATTTGATACCGAGGAAAGCAAGGCTATCACGATGGCGACGATCGGCGACCCGCCTGATGGGACGTTAGGGTACTGGAAAAAGAAAAAATACGAAGTTATGCTTAAAGTAAACTTATTCTTACGCTGGCTGCGTAGTTTCTCTGCTGTGGCTGCACCTGACGGTACGTCGATTGTTGTTTTTGGCGGCCATAACCCGAACGCCACCGAATTCGCACCTTCCCAAGATGTGTTCTTGTTGGACACATGCACCCTCAAGTGGTCGAAACCCACGGTGGGCGGGAACCTTCCAGCTGCCCGAGCAGGTCATCAGGCAGTAACGTACGGTAACTACATGCTGGTCATGCTAGGTATATATGCATCTCGAGACAGAAAAAATCAGGGATACAAGACTTCCATATTTTCTAACTGATCTGCTTAGGTTACACCGACTTCAACGCCGACTTGGGCAGCAACGATGGTCGTATATACACGAACGATATTTCTATCCTTGACATGTCGACATGGCAGTGGGTGGATACCATAGAAACTCAGACGGTTACGCATCCTCCGACTCGACCCAGTTGCCGCTTCACGATGCCACATATGCCAGACGACAGTGGCGACGGCGGCGGTGACGATGGCAATGAGCTTCCGTATGATCCAACCGTCATATCCAATCCCAATAATTCCAACGTCACAGCCAAGGCCGTGGGCGCATCCCTCGGGGTGGCAGGTTTCTTGTGTATCCTAGGCGGCTTTGCTTTTCTGCTCTACCGACAGCGCAAGAGCTCCAGGACTCCCAATCCTCGGTGGTTGCCGGGCGCTCTTTCACGGAAAGCCGGCAAGGCGCAACACGACGGCAAGGAAACCAGAGCTCCTTCGGCCTATCAGAGCAACGAAGTTTCTCAAGCAGATCAGCAGTCTCAAAAGAGCACTGTACCATTGACGCGCCCTCAGGCGGTTGTTTAACGCAGCTACTCTATTCTCCCTTTCTCCTTTATCCCTCCACACTGCATCCCGCCACTTGTACCAAATTTGAGCAACCTCTCTCGATTTGCACCATTCGTCCGCAGATCACATCATTTACGCATAATCTCGTACATTCTTCTTTTGCATACCTCTGTCATTAATCATTTATTAAATACACTCTCAAACTCGCCGTCAGTTCCGTATAATGCTCGGTAAGCTCTGATTATAATACCATGGTGACACACAACGTCTCAATTGACCGAAAACAGTCGGAAACTTTGTTTATCTTATGTCTGTGCCCGGTTGTTGGGAGAAGATTTGGTATACGTATCAAGTACATACAAACAAACAATCATGAGCCGTATGTAGCAGATGTGAAATAAACGTGGGGTCTGCCTTTCGTTTTTTTATATATATATTGTTGGATGCCAAGCGTGCCTGCTATCCAGAGGGCAAGTGGTAGATATGTCAAAAGGATAGGTCAAAAAGTTCAGTTCGTTTAGTGTGAGTCGCGGATATATTAAGCTAAGGCAGGGGAATGAGATTTTCTATGACGTATCAGTGACCAGTCCACCTCGCTTTTGATAAGACGATGATCGGACGGGCGCATGAATTTTAAACGCTTTTTTGTTTCCGTACGATGATGCTGCTTTCTAGAATACCGAAACGCCTCTACTATGTGCAGCCTATGCTGCCTTTTGTGAGCTGGCAGATCAGCATGGAGAAACGCTATCTGTCCGCCTTCTCACACATGTCAGATAATGACCCGCATACATTGGAGAAGGAAAAGAAGAAGCAGCACAAGAAAGGACAGAGCGAGTGGAACGAAACGCTTGCGTCACAGAGTGAAGCTGCTGTAAGTTAGAAACGATACGCAAAAGGCGAGCGAAAAAAAAAAACAAGAAATAAGATATTAAATGGGGCATTAGGTGAAAGCGGATCAATCAGCTGACCGTCCCGTCAAGGAATTGCAAGAGGAAACCAAGGAGAAGCTACGCCGCAAGGAAAAGGAAGACGCAGAGATGGAGAGTGGCACATGAAAGAAGGGAACAAACAAATAAATGAATGTGAATCAATAGTCATGCAATGATATGATATGATCCCACGAGTGAATGGGGTCAATGAGTGCGGGCAGCGTGACACAAGATGGTAGCAGAAGATCCCAAAAATCCCGCCGGCTGAGGAATATCCTACTTTATGGATAAAATAAAAGCATACATTTTTTTCCCTTTTACTTAGTTTTCTTTCCCAGCCCGTGTTTGAAGAAAATAGGTCATGTCCTACATTTCGACTCTGAACCTGCTGGGTGGCGAGTCTCCGGGTGATATCTCGGAGGAGGCCCTCACCGAAGAGCTCTCGCTGTGGGCCAATGCACAGTTCACCTTCGACACTGAGCCCGGTTCCGCTCTGCTTGACGACCTCCATGAGAAGCCAACCCAGCAGCATAACCATCACCAACAGCACCAGCAACAGCACCAGCATCCCTCGCATTCCGCTGATCTGTTGGCTGCTCTGACCGATTCGGACGGTAAGCCCTCCCTCTCTTATGCCTTCAGTGCTTAATCCACTTCACACACAATGACAATCGACAAGTGACACTACACTGATACTGACGCTCTACCCGCTGTTCAATAGCCTCCCAGGCCAACCCGCTCCATTACATGACGCCGTCGTACCTCATGCAGTTGCACCAGCCTCAGCAACAGACGCATCCCACGACCCAGCAGACCGAAGTCCGTCGTGGTTTGCCTCGTCTTGCGCCTGCTCCGTCTGCCGCGGGTGACCTCAGCGCTCCTGGCACGCCTGCCATCACCCCTTCGTCTTCCACCACACACGCCACCGCTCCTAACCCTTCCATCTCCCGCAAGCGCAAGCAGTCCGCTTCCTCTTTTGCTGCGTCTGCTGCCCTCGCTGCCGCTGATTCCGAAAGCAGCGATCCACAGGACAAGGTGGCCGCTGAGGAGGACAAGCGTCGCCGCAACACCGCGGCATCGGCTCGTTTCCGCATGAAGAAAAAGCAGCGCGAGCAAGCCCTCGAGCAGACCGCCAAGGAGATGACTTCCAAGGCCGAAGCCCTGGAGAAGCGCGTCAAGGAACTCGAGATGGAGGCCAAGTGGCTGCGTGCCCTTGTGATTGAGAAAGACCCCAAGCTCGTCAGTTTGGTTGAGAAGAACAACGTTGACGCTCAGTAGAAAAGATTAAACGCTTGTTCTTTAGCTGACGCTACTTTTGTCTTTTCATGTTCTCATATCTATTATGCTTTGTTTTCTGTATGTTCTCATTCTATGTCTCATATGACTTATCCATACATTTCATTTCTTTTTTTTTTTATTTTGTTGGTTTGCCCATATTTTTGCCTATTACTCATTCACGCCATGTTTCCATGAATTTGCGTGATTACGGCATCGATTGTGATTGGCCCAAGCCTGCTTTGAGCGCCGATTTTGACACTCATGAGAACCTTACCCGCCACTGATCTAGGTTCTCGATCCTCTTGTGCAGTATGCAGGGTTACCAATATCTTTCTTACCTTTTTCGTCCATCCTTACCTTTAATATCTCCAGAGCGGAGCGAATGATCGGTCGTCTTTCGCCACCGTCTTGGAGACCTGCCATCATTTTCGTCTGTGATTGAAACAGGGCCAATGCAAGCGGCATTCCAAAGATGGGAACCGATAAGAGAATCAGCCACATGATGGATGAGGGTTACCTACTTACTGATATGATAACTATAGATATCATGTATACGTGGGCGCGTGTCATTTTTTTAATACATAGTACCCGCTATAATAGGGTGTATAAATTGAATGGGTCACCACAAGGGTTTGTTAGCACTTACATTTGAGCTTAGCATTTCAAACCGCGTGATCACATGTCAAAGCATTTCAAGGTAGCACAAGAAATGATCCGTGCACCTGAATAAAAGACCATGATCAACCCTCTCACCACTTCCGTGCACAGAGTGAATGAGAATCATACATACACTGTTCCCTTGTTGTTCGGATAATTTGTATGAGTATGGGAGACATTTTAGGGTCCAAATAAGATCATATTTTGCGATAAGTGGGGCTTGCAATACTTTGTGCCTGAGGTCCTTCTTGTATTCCACTACGCAGACGAGGTAGTAGTCAAAGTGTCTTGAGCACATATAGATTATCCTGGCTCAGGCCACTACGGTTTTTAGACAAGTCGAGCTGTAGTTCACGAGAATTGGTCTCGAAACGAAAAGCCGTAGGCTAAGTTACAACATAGTATACATCGCCCGCACCGTAATTACATTAACCTTCAACAAGATCAATGAAAATTCTCGTTTGGTCTTTGAACGTACGTGCGTCTCACATAGTTATCTCACCCGACTTTACTATCTGAGAAGATGAAGCATTCAACAGGGCTGCTTTACAAATAATTGCTGTACGTTGTCAATGCATCGCGTAACAAAGAGTTTGATACACGACGTTTGTACCACCTGTCATCCCCCCTCTACGCAGTACCAGAGTGATAGATCCTATCCTTATCTCCCCACTTCCTACTGAGATCATGCATCCGTGATCATATAGAAACCAAAAGGCATTACCACACCAGCTGCCCGAATGAGGCCATTGCCCACCATATACGCCTGCACATACAGCCCACGTCGTGAAGCTCGCCGCCTGACACACATTTTCTGGGCCATGTGCTGAATCTGCTCTCATGCCACGTATCATTCTTACAAAGTCATGGGTGCAACAGTTGGCATTACCTTTCCTACTCATCCGTACTATTGCAAATGCTACACGGCACGACTACAGGGAGCAAATTGAGGGTTAGAATGCCCATTCTAAAACTTTCCTGTTTGAGTTTCTACCCCTGCCGGATCTCATAAACACATAACTCGACATCTTTCTCTGTGAAACCTGCCATTACAGATTATAAATTACCACCAACGCTTATAAAGACACGGCCATATAGCAAGGCTTGGTCAAGGAAAGGTACATCAGCAGTGGTTACAGTTCCCAGAACGCGAGCATCAACAGCAACCAAATTTTAGGAGCAATTTCTGCTGATGGTCCAATCACTTGTTGCCTCAGACTTCTTCAGCCTCCAGCCAGTAAACATACCCGCATCATGAGGCAACTTGAACCGTGTGTACCAATGGGAAAAAGAACCCAGACAAAAAAAAAAGACTCTGATGCATACTGACGTCGAGTTACTATCGCGTTTAGAGAGTTCATTGCCCTGTTTTGCTATCATGCAGTCCACGTTTATCGACGGGGAAGAAGGATCGTGTGAAAGGGTGCTGATACCATATGTGCTTCGCGGAAATGGTGTATCAGATAGCAAGAATTCCGTCTGCGTTCAATCCTGACAGACGAAATCCTCAAATTGAAGTGGGATGAAACAACGGTGTCACTTTTGCCAGTGAGAAAAGAGGCTGTTGTCAAGCAAGACGTTCACCGCTTATTGATTTCAGAAAAAAGAAACAGGTATAAAGATAATTATGGAAGGTTGATATAATACTGATTTTCTTTTTTTTACGTGATAAATAGATGACCAATTAATCAATGCATGTCTGCATATAATTCTAATAAGTCATCACTATCTATAATAGCACTTATTCCGATTTGCGTTCAGCGTTGCCTTCGCAAAAGAGCACTTGTATGTCCCCTCGGCCTTGTACGCGAAATGTTTGGTTCGGTGGCTGTGGTTTCCTATGGTGCAATACATAAGTACCTATGAGTAATCGTTGATCTATACCCCCACCTCCAGTCTGCTGATAGAGAGTCACTTCCTCTTCGGGTCCTTTAAGCCTCTTTTTGCGCAGAGAAGCTCATACTTTGCCAAACGGCGTGCACGGCTAGCACGCCTTTTTTTTGTCCAGAGTTTTAGTCCTTTCTTTGCCATGAAGGCCTTGTGCTTTGACAATCTGCCTCTGCATAGATGACGTTGTCTCTCTTCTCCTTTTTCCGATTTCCTCTTCAAGCGCCTCAATCTTGGCCTCGACCGACTTGATAGGGTCGACGCTGCTGGGCTTCTGCTTGATCCAAATTTCACAGCAATTTGCGACCAATTGCCTTTGCTACGTTGGCATTGGCAACTTGCAAACCCGGGGTTATGTGCGCAGCCGCTATTTTTAAGATAGCACTCAAGCCCTTGTTACCAATCACAGGCATGACATCCGCGTCACCAAACATACCGAGAAGATCACCGAAAATTTCTGGTAGAGAGCTGGTAGTCGGGCTGGTTGTGCGAAGTACGGCGGCCGACACTAGCTGATCAACCGACACAATAGGGTTGCTCGCGATATGACTGCAGAAGTGCCATCATAGTCACAGATGGTCCAAATTGTGTACGGGCGGAGGTGGTCGTAGTTTGTATGTGGCGCTAGTGACCGAGTGAGAAGGTAGCTGGTGTCGTGATCGAATTTGTACCGGATCTGCTTCAGTTGTTGACAGCGTATCATGGGTGTCATAGACATAGCTAAATCCGCGCATGACGGCTCCACGGCTATTCGACTTTGTTTCGACTTTTGTTCCGACATCCGTCTTTGTCGCACCTAGAACCTCCTACGCATAGAAACTGAGTATACATATGCCCGGAGAACATCAGTATCGGTGTGAAGCGCGGGATACAAGGTTGACAAGAGGAAAACATACTCTATAGTAGGGCTGTCTGTGCGCTGGCGAACATATCCACGTGATGTGGGCCCCAGCGCTGGTCGATCCATTGGAAAGTGGCTCGGGGCAAGGACCATTCCACTTCCTTGGTCATCGCTCGAGACGGAGCGTCGGCCGGGTTGAACCGCGAAGGGACGAACAATGTCGAGAGAATTATGCGGTGGTGGAAGCAGTGACGCCATATCTGCATGGCCAAGGTGTTTAGAGGAGCAGAACGTGTGCGTCCGAAGTTGTCTAGGTAAGCTTTGGCTGACACGTTGTCGAGGCAGACCTGAAGATAGGAGCCTGGTGGTAGTGGGAATAGCTGGAGAGCTTTCCAAACCACCAGCAATTCCTTGTGATTGATGTGGAGGTTGTGTTCGGACGGGAGCCACCGAGACTGGTGTGAGCGGTCGCCGATCACGACGCCCCAGCCCGTGTTGGAGGCATCTGTGAACATCTGATGCAGAGGAGGTTGGGGGACTACCTGGCGACCATTCCATTGCTGCATTTGGGACAGCCACCACGTCAGTTCGCCCTTCATGGGCGGGGTGATGGGGCAGGCCTGACGTAACGGGTGATGGCGCCATAGGTTGATCTGATGGAGGAGATGTCGGGTGCGGAAGCGGGCTTGGGCATTGCCGAGTTGTGTGGCCAGGGCCGTGCCCACAAACGAAGTCAGACGGGTCCAAGAAGTCGAGGCTTGGTAGAGGAGATGGTGCGCTAGACGACGGATGGCGCGGATCTTCTTGCCAGGGACAGAGATGGACATCGAAGCAGAATCCAGGCGGAGACCCAGGTGTTCTATCCGCTGGGAGGGCGTGAGAGAGGATTTGTCCCGGTTGATGACCCATCCCAGGGATTCCAGCTTGCTGAGGACCAGCTGTGTCTGATAGGCCGATTGGGCTTGGGAAGGGGCCAGCACCAAAAGGTCATCCAGGTAGGCTGTCAGACGAATGCCCCGTCGACGGGCCCATTTGAGGCCTGATATCAAGACCTTGGTAAAGACCCATGGCGAGAGGGAAAGACCGAGCGGAAGGACGCGGTATTGAAAAAGTCACTGAAAGCGTAGAAAACGCCGAGACGAGGGATGGATGAGGACGTGGTGGAAGGCGTCCTTCAAGTCGATGGATGTAAGGAAGTCTCCCGGTTGGAACATTTGGCAGATGGTAGACATGGTCTCCATTTTGAATGGCCGATGTGGGAGATATTGGTTCAAGGGCTTCAGGTTGAGCACTGGGCGGCGTCCGCCGTCCTTCTTTGGAATGACGAACATGGTGGAGAGGAAGCCATAGGGGTGGTGGGATGCGCGGACGGGTTCTATGGCGCCTTTGGCCGGCATGGACTTGACGGCTTCGTCGATGCTGGGCTGGTCGGACGAAGCGGGGAGGTGCGAAGTGATGGTGGGAAGGAGCAGAGGACGGATCGGTGGAGGAGAAGAGAAACATAGCCGAAAACCGGCCTGCACGACGGAGAACGTCATGGCCGGGAGGTCTGTGGGGAATTGCGGCCCCCAACTGCGCTTACCTCAGGGGACGGATGGAAGTCGGACCCGGGATTACGGATGGTAACATTGGGATCCGTGGAGAGAAAGGCGCTGTTGGCGTCTCGTTCTTCCAAGTGGGCCAGACGGGCCAAAAGGGTTTCGAGGGGAACTTCTGCATCCATGCGGGAATTGATAAGACGGTAGATGTTCCAGTGCAATCAATGTTCGCGAACGAAGAAAAGATGATTTAGTAACTTAGAACTGTCAAAATTTTTTTAATTGTTCGTGATTATGATAACCCAACTAGCCAGCAGACCTCGAAGTGTAATATCTGCACCGAGTGTCCCAGCCAAACGAATTATCTGCACCGGCCAAAAATTATCTGCACCGAGTGTCCCAGCCAAACGAAGTCATCTGCACCGGCCAAAAATTATCTGCACCGAGTGTCCCAGCCAAACGAAGTTATCTGCACCGGCCAAAAATTATCTGCACCGAGTGTCCCAGCCAAACGAAGTTAGTCAATTGGTCATAAAAAAATTTTTTTTTACCAGCACTTGCGCCTTGGTTATATAGAGTATGTTTTCCTCTTGTCAACCTTGTATCCCGCGCTTCACACCGATACTGATGTTCTCCGGGCATATGTATACTCAGTTTCTATGCGTAGGAGGTTCTAGGTGCGACAAAGACGGATGTCGGAACAAAAGTCGAAACAAAGTCGAATAGCTGTGGAGCCGTCATGCGCAGATTAGCTATGTCTATGACACCATGATACGTCGTCAACAACTGAAGCAGATCCGGTACAAATTCGATCACGACACCAGCTACCTTCTCACTCGGTCACTAGCGCCACAAACAAACTTCGACCACCTCCGCCCGTACACAATTTGGGCCATCTGTGACTATGATGGCACTTCTGCAATCATATCGCGAGCAACGCTATTGTCTCGGTTGATCAGCTTGTGGCGGCCGCCGTACTTACAATCACGAATCCTTGTCGCTTTTGCAAGGTAGCGCAGCAATCATTGGGAGCATATGTGCAAACTCAAACGCAAGTACCTGGAGCAACAGAAAATAAGGAATCGAATAGCGATAACCCTGGACCATATGATCGGTAAGGTAGCGAACAGCTGAAGAAAAAAGACGTGCAGAAGCTTATGCATTTGCAAACCAGACGGTTTGTCAGCTCTCTGCAAGAAATCGTCGGTGATCTCCTCGACTTGTTTGGTGAAGCGGATGCATTGCGTGTGAAGTATAACAAGGACTGAATGCCATATTTTATAATCGATGAAATGGTAGAATCACAAATTGATGATATAGTACTACCAACACCTTCTCTTCTCGAACCTGATGACTTTGATATCACAGTGTTACTTACCAGTTACTACCCCACGTGCTTCGCGACACACATTTCACTTCTTCCACCATACCCTGCATTTGTCTAGACACCAAGCGCGTAACGTCGGATGATCTTGTTTAATGAAATCTTCTGCAAAATGAATTGCACCATGGGGAACCCACAAAGCCGGCTGAGTAGCCGATTACAATGGCGAAATAAAGTACATTGGTCGGGAGAGGGGGGTCTGCTAGAGCGCATATCCTTCAAGCTGCAAACATGCCACCACGTAAAATATGAGAACGATAGTTATTACGTATGCTGAGTCTATACAAGAGAATGTGCTTTATTATGCAAAAGATAAAAGGACTTCTTTTTTTTTTTTTTAAAAAAAAAAGGAAGAGGAGAGAGCGAGAGGCAAATGGCAAAAGTGAAGAGAAAAAAATAAAAAGAAAATAAAAAAATTTTGATTATTGGGATGCAACAAGGGGCTGCAAGACCTGGAAGGAGCCGGTACCGGCCTCGACGACCTTGCCCATGACGATGCGCGCAGAGGGGGATTCGAGCGTGTCATAATCACCGTGCAGGGTTGTGTCGGTCAGGAACTTGCAGGTGGACTCGAAGGACATCTTGAGGAAGGGAGACGTGTTCGAGGCAAGACCGATACGGTTGAACGGCTTATAGCCACCCTCAAAGGTCATGTAGTCTGCAATAAGCGTCAGATGGCGCCGGTCGACTGTGATACCGTAGACGGCGAACACGCCACCGATTTCCTTGATGATGGCATTGCGCGCGGCCTCAACACCGTACGTCTCGAGGATGGCGGCAATGTCGTTGGTGTCGATACAGTTCATGTCGATCAGATCATCGTGCTGCCACATGCCCTTGAGGTTGACACCCTCGGTCTGCAACCGTTTGGACGTATCGTTCTCGGTCGGGTTGATGTATTCAAAGCAGCGCTGGATGCCCTTGATCTCGTGGAGGACGACGCTGGGTGTGACGCGCTCGATTAAGCTGACCATCAGGATCTTCTTGGTGTCGGCAGGGAACTAGTAAAGGGAAAAGCAGAAAGATTAAGAAAACACAATTTCAAGGAATGCGGCTGGCTGTCCACTTACTGTCATCTCCACCTCGCACCAGGAGCCGTGCTTGTCATCAAACTTCCAAGACGTCACGTACTGGCTCTTGGCCTTGGCAACATTCTCGAGCGATCGGGCCTGGGCAGGCTCGACCTCGACCATCTCGTCGTCCGAATCGTCACCGCCAGCCTTGGCGGCGGCTTCGAGCGCGGCCTCCTCGGACTCGATCGAGTCCTCGACTGCCTCCTCGTCTTCATCATCGGGCTCGTAGCTGGCAGCCTCCTTTGTCCGCGAGCTCAGACGGGCATCGGTGGCGTCGCCATCACCGTGGTCAGACTCGTACTCGGCCTCGACCTCGGCCGAATCGTCGATGAGCGACTCCTCGCCGCCAACCTTTTTGCCGGCAGCAATGTCATCCGACATGATCTTCTTGCTCGCCTTGATGTCTTTGCGGATGGCGTTCTCCAGCTGCTGAATGAACGTGGTTGCCAGCACCTCCTTGACCTGCTTGGCCCGGGCACGGTACTCCTCCTTGTACTCCTCCTCGCTAAACAGGTTGAGTCGGATCGAGTACACCTTGGAGCGGCGGTTGTTGTTCTCGAGCGAGCGGGCCGTCATGCTCTCGACCACGACCACGTTATCAATGATTTGTGACAGCGTGAGGCGCGATGCACGCTTGCAAAAGTGGCTCGACTGCTTGGCGGACACGTCCGGTTTGAGGGGCAGAAGCATGGTCGGGGTCTTGATGACACGCGCGGCGGTCATGATAATCTCACGCAGACGCGGGATACCGAGGGTGACGTTGGCAGCACCGTAACCAGCGAAATGGAACGTGTTGAGCGTCATCTGGGTGGAGGGCTCACCGACGGACTGCGCCGCGAGGAGACCCACGGCTTCACCGGCGTCGACCAAGCTGTGCAAGTATTTGAGGTGCATCAGTGCGCGGAACTTGCCCTTGCTGAGGTTGGAGAACCGCTCATTGTTCTTGGTGATACCGGTCTTCTTGGAGAACGGCATGTTGTCCGGGTTATCCTCGACGTATTTCTTCATGCCGAGCGCAAAGCTCTCGGACACAACACCCAGATGCCTGGACGGGCTGTAGACGGACAGTGCCGGGTCGTATTTGCTTGGCTTCTTGAGCGCCTTCTTTGTGTATTCTTCGCCGGTCGTGGTATCAATGGTGGCAAGCGCGGCTTTCGGGTTGTACTTCTCGGACAGCATGGCATAGTTGTGTGCAGAGAAACCGAATTTGTTGAGATATTTGGCCTTGGTCACATCGAGCGAGTCCTCGCCATAGTTGAATTGCAAGATGGAGCCATCCGAGTCGCGCACGGTGTGATCGTACTGCACACTCAGACCTTCAAGATGCTTGATCAAACAACGCTGGAGGTAACCCGAACGGGAGGTCTTGACAGCCGTATCGATAAGACCTTCACGACCCGCCATACAATGGAAGTAGTACTCTTGCGGGCTGATACCGGTCAAGAAACGGCCGCTGACGAAACCACCCGCACGTGCAGCAGTATCGTAGGGCATGAACGAGGGCAAGGACCGGCCGGACATCATGAGCGGCACACGGCGACCTTCGAGTTCTTGCTGACCCAACATACACGAGATCTGGGCGGCGTTGACGTTGGAGCCCTTGGCACCAGACACCGTCATCATTTGCATGTCGTTGTGAGGGAATTGGCGGACAAGGCCGTGCGGCAGACACTTTTCGGTGACGGACGACGTCAGCTTGTTGACCTTCGACTTCATGGCGTTGTCAAGACCAGCCAGTTTGTTATCGTCACGTGCAACCTCCTGCATGCGAAGCTCGAATTCTATAGCATGAAATGAGCATACTCCTATAGATTTATATATCCGCGCAGAAAATCAAATGTTCTTACCTTCTTGCAGCTTCTCCTTGGACACCGTCTTGGCCGTCTCGGCCAAGCCGAGGTACTCGAGATGGGCTTCGCGACCGAGGTCCTTGCCGTTGTCAATGAGGTCACGACGCCACTTGTCACCCTCCTCGGTCAGGATCAGATCGTCCATACGACAGGTGAAGCCGTGGGTCTGTACAAAGGTGATGAACAAACGGCCGAGGATACTGAGCAGCTTGCCCGCCGACTCGGCACCGTACAGCTCGTAGACGGCGTGCACGAGACCGTAGGCGGTCGCACCAAACTGGGACTTGTCGAGCACACCCGTGATGAGCTCACCATCCATGACGAGCACCTTCTCTTCCTCCTTGGCGACGGGGCCCCAGAAACGACCGGGGACCTTGCTCTTGGACTCCATGTTGAGCTGGGCTTTGCCAGTGGTCAGATTGAGGAGAATCGTCGAGATGATCTGCTTGCCAGTCCAGAGCGGCTGGGGCTTGATGACGGTGGGGGGCATGGTCAGGACGCGGCCGTTGCCGGTATTGTCCTGCTCGGGGCGCAGACACGCGTACAAGAGCTGATGGTACTGGTCCTTGGTGAAGAACGAGTTGCGCGAGGTCATCCACACGCCCGAAACGACGTGGTCCTGGATGAGACCACGCAGCGGGTTACCACTGGTCGGGACGAGGTACTGGTTGTCGTTGTTGGCGATAAAAGACGCTTCGGCGCGGGCAATCTCGTTTTGCGGGAAATGCATGTTCATCTCGTCACCGTCGAAATCGGCGTTGTACGTGTTACAGTTGGCGTAGTGCATGCGAATGGTCTTCTCGCCGGGCAGGACGCGGACCTTGTGGGCCATGATGGACGGCTTGTGGAGCGTGGGCTGACGATTCATCAGGACCATGTCACCGTTCCGGATATGGCGCAGGACCTTCTTGTTGATTGTCTGGGTGCGCGTCGCATAGGGGTCGCTGGCGCCGTGCGAGCTGCGAGGGGCCAAGAGCGAGTTGGCGAGCGCGACACGCGACTCCATCGTGAGCGACGACAGATCATCGACCGACTGGTCCTCGTGCTGGACGTGGGTGGCACCGGGCCACTTTGTGGGACCGTTGATGACGGCCTGGCGCACCTCCTTGAAGTTGTGGGCTGTCACTGGCTCGGGGTAGGTCAGCTTGGTGGCAAAGACCATAGGCACGCCAATCTCGGAGGTCTCGATATACGGATCGGGCGAAATGACGGAACGCGCAGCAAAGTTGACGCGCTTGCCCATCATGTGCTTACGGAACAGACCTTCCTTCTTCTCGAGGGCCTGGCGAATGCCGGGTGGCGCACGCGAGGCGTTGCCGACGTTATCAGGATTCTTCGTCGAGTCAATAAGCGAGTTGACGCGGTGCTGGAGCTCGATCATGGCGGCAAGCATCATCTCGTGAGCGCGCGTGATTTGCTCTTTCTCGGTGGCTTCCTGGAGGCGGCCCGAGATCTCGGACACGCGGTGGCTCGCCTTGAGAATATCGCTCAGGAGCTGGTTCTGGGCCGATTCAAAGACCTTGTCGCCCATGACGGAGGGCGGGCGGAAGCGGGTAGGCGACACAGCCAGGGTCTCGATGAAGAACATGGTGAAGCGGGCCTTGCGGGACTTACCGGCCGAGCCCGGGGTGTTGGCGCCGTAAAGAAGGGTAAGGACGTCGGTCTCTTCTTTGAAGAGGCGTTCCATCTCCTTGCGCACCTCGAGCGAGGACAGATATCGCTGCTTGCCGGCCGGTTTCTTCTTTGGCTTCTCCTGCTCACCATCCTCTTGGACGGCATTCTCAGCCTCCATTGTCTTCTGATCCTTCTTCGTCAATCGCAGCTGGAAGAACTTGACAGAGCCCTCGCGGCGCAGCGGGGGCGAAATGACCTGGCAGCTCTGGCAGCGCTTGGTGCCGACGCAGACCTTCAAGAACTCGGACATGACCCGCTTGCGTACATCATTGATGACGGTCACCTTGTAGTTGGCGGCTGCGGTGCGGCGCGCCTCTTTATCGTCGAGACTCTCTCTGAGGTAATTGTCTAGGGCAAACGGTCAACTTTTTCATTCGTCTCTCACTAAACGCCCTTGTCTGGCATACCGAGTTTCTCGAGGAGGGTGGTCTCGGCATCGGTCGAAAGGCTGCCTGAATCATCCTTCTTTTCTTCTTCGCCCTTCTTGGGCTTCGTGTACAAGAAAAGGTCGTCGACGTCCTGGGCCTGCTGCAAAAGGCCACGCTGCAAAAGCTCGAGTTTCACGATCGTCTTCCGGACCTAGTGCCCCTTGAATAAGTAAAAGCCAAAGGCGAAGGGGCATGGTAAAAGAAACGTACTTCAAATCGGGTGGCCTTGAGTTTGTGGCAGTGGTTACATTTGGCGCGCAGAAGGGCATAGAGCGTGTCAAAGAAGAGCGGGTGGTAGGTCGGCATGGGCAGCTCAATATGGCCAAAATGGCCAGGGCACTTGAAGTGGTTCTGCGAACATGTACCACAGCTGCATATAGGTTAGTCCAGGGCTTATAAGTAATTGTGTGTCATTCTTGTCTGTTACATTTCTGATTTGCGGAAGGGACCTAGGGAAGGGTCATAAAGACCGCCTTTGGTGGGGTGCCCAAAGTTGTCAAAAAGAGTGGGGTTGGTGATTTGCTTGACTGAAATGTTCCGAATCTCCTGGGGATCATAGAAGGAGAACGACACACTGTCGATTTCGGAACTAATGGGGCGCGAGATGTTCATGGCACCAAGAACAACTCTTTTTTTTTTTCGGTCCTCCTGTCAAGTAAAGCAAAGCGGAGCTGTCCGTCCCAAGAGGTTTAAAAAAATGTGGCCCGCAGAAAACGCAGTAACATGAACAAAGCCACACATAATTTCAAATTGCCTCCCTCTTTGATTACATAATGTACGCTTGTATCCCTGTGCAGTTGTTTCCATGAAAAATGAAGCCAACTTAAGATTGATTTTGTCGGTATGTTGAGTGGTCTGAAAAGCAACTCAATGTAATAAAAGAAATGTCCAAGTGTACTGCACAGCACCGTACAGTCTGAGGATATTAGAGACAGCTACCTTGCATCGAGTCGATGTAGCGTAAACACGGTATGTGAATGGAGCGTATATTGTAGCGTGTGCCTGAGGCAATATGGACTTATGCGATAGATGAGAATGTGTATGTATACACGAGCACTACATACTGTATGTGCAAATGAGCGAGGCGGTTTCCTTTTTTGAGTGATCCATGCTGAAATCTTTCAACGCAGTGGCACAACACGCTTGCTATTCAAACTCCTTCTACCACCCTCGAACAGAATGGTCGCGGTAGGCGATCGCATCCAAGTCGATCAGGACTGCGCGACGATCCGCTTTATCGGCCCCGTCGCGGGCTCCAAAGGCGAATGGCTCGGTGTGGAATGGGACGATCCCAGCCGGGGCAAGCATGACGGCACCCATCAGGGCGTTTCTTACTTTACGTGCAGGTACATCCCCCAATCTGTTCCTTGTTGTCTAGTCACGCACCAACGCCTTGTATCCTTCTGGCAGTTCACCCACCAGTGGCTCTTTTATCCGGAATCACCCGGCCAAAGTGCTGACTGGCAAAGAATTCTTACCTGTCCTCGTCGAAAAGTACCTCGACCAGGTCGACACGGGGGAGTATGATGCTGCCAAAGACCGCGGCGAGGTCGTCTTTGGTGCCAATCGAGATATCAAGGTCGAGACTGTAGGCTTCGAGAAAATCAAACGGAAACAAAGGTCAGTGAATGCACCCGTGACAGTTGGTTTCGAATTCGATGATCTTATTTTTTATTTTATTTTTATTTTATCCTTGTGTTCTCGCGTCTGTGCAGGATGCTGAGTCAACTTGCTGTCGTGGGTCTGAGAGATCTTCAGGTCGCACATGCCGGTCCGTTTGGCAAGATTGCTGAGCAGAAGCTGGGTAAAGTGCTGCATATTGTTTTTTTCTTCTCTTTGACTGACAACAAAGCCCAAAAGGCATTCGGGACCTGGATTTATCCAAATGCCTGATCACGCACTGGGATACCTTGGCCGACATTGTGGCGCAGTTGCCCCACCTGAGGGTTCTACGTCTCAAGTAATTGATTTGCATTTATGGTTTAATGAATATCAAGGCCAACCTATGCATACTTAGTCAGACCCGCCTTCTACCGCCGCCCAATGATCCGGTGCAGCTGCACCGCCTCGATCATTCGCCTTTTGCTGACCTCACCACCCTCGCCTTGAGCGGCACACGCACCACCTTCGCCGATATCCTCCGCCTCGAACCGTTGTTCCCCCATCTGGAAGACTTGCAGCTTGGCGCGTGTCAGCTTTCAAGTCTAGAGACGGTTCAGCCGCATCAGCTAAAAAAACTAAAGTGGCTGAATCTTGAAGAAAATAGCATTGCAAGTTGGGGAGAGGTTGCCAAATTGGGCCAGCTGCAGAGGTACATAAAACATAAACACACACAAAACTCGCCCTCAATGGCTCACACTATGTTGACGAATGCATATCCGACTCAATTAGTCTTGATACCCTGTATCTGAATCACAACCAAATCTCACAGGTCCACGCTATCCCGAGCGGCCATTTTGAGCGGCTCGAGTTCCTGCGCCTTGATGACAATGCTCTCACAGATTTGCACAACCTCGATATGCTCAACGCGCTGCCGTCGCTGACCAAGCTCCGCATCAAACGAAACCCCGTATTTCACGGTATGAATGTCACGGGATCAATGAATGTTTTTGTTGCTTTTAGCTTTTTCTCCTTTCCTCCACTCATCATGCGCTGAACAGATATGAGTAACACCCAGGCGACAGCAGAGATTATGGGTCGCATAGCCCGTCTCCATATGGTCAATGGTACTACTGTAAGTATTGTTTTGGCAAGTTTCGCAGCAATTAAAGTCACGCGACCCCTATCATATATAATAGCTGACGAGCCGCGAACGCGATGACTTTGAGCGGTACTACCTCAGCCGCTGCGTTGCGGATGGTGCAACCCACGACGCTATCGCACAGCATCACCCGCGTTACCGAGAATTGTGCGCCAGTAAGGACAAATATCTGAAATCTTATCATGCACTCATTCGTGGGCAGAGCACGGCGAACCCGATCTTGGTGCCAACGCCAAGGAGAAGAGCGCAGCGACTATGAATGATCGGCTAATAGGTATGTTATGATTCAGTAATTCTATCATGATATGGAATGACATGCGTGCGCGTGCGCGTCGTCGTCTTTTATTTGCTAGAGATTACCCTTAGTCTGAGACCACGTGTGGACGTTGAAGAATTGACCGATCCGAGCCAACTCCCCCAAGCAACGAAAACCATAACGCGCCGGTTGCTCGGCACCCTGTTAGTCCGCAATTTGCGGCACATAATACGTAAACTTTTCAACATACCCGCATCCCGACAGCAACTCTACGTCCTGCAACGCAGCGAGGCACGCCATGTGTTGATGGACATCACAGATGAGTTACGCGACCTGCGCTTCTACGGCATTGGTTCTGGTGATGAAGTCATTATCTTTGAACAATGAAACACGCATGTGTGTGCGCTCACACCCGAATTATCTAAATATACATATGAAAAATCAGAAATTAGTGCTACGCTTCGAGTCATTGCTGTTAGCATCGATGCAATAGGATTTACATTGGTATATGAAAAAAGAAACAATGAACGCAGAAAGGGATAAGGGGTTAAAGAGGCAGAGCGGGTGACCGTCTGTGTCCTGCAAAAAAAAAAAAAAAAAAAAAAAAAAAAAAAAAAAAAAAAAAAAAGAACGTAAAAAAGGCGGCAGGTGTGTTGAGGAAAGGGGGGGGGGTTATGAGGGGTTGAGGTGGAGTGAATGTGGTGGGATGCTCAAACCTTAACAAGCGTATATCTGCTCATCTGAGCATTTCTGTGTTTGTGTATGGAAAAACGTGCATCATTCGCAGTCAGGGGTCCCTTCTTCCCCCACTATTTCCACGCGCGGTCATCTGAAACGGTTGATCCCATGACAAGATAGCTTGGAGGCAAACTCACTCTCCATACATACGCACACACACCAGCATACCCATCTTCTTCTGCCTATAATACCTTTCTTTCTTTCTCTCTCTCATCTCTCTCTCTCTCTCTCTCTCTCTCTCTCTCTCTCTTTATTTGTTCTTCTTCTCCTTCATACTCTCTCTCTATCTTTTTCTCTCTCACCTACACGCCTTCATTCATAGCACCACCATGTCCTCGGGTGAAACGCAAGTCTTGCAGCAGCATCGCCTTCCTGATATCCGTCGGCAATGTTCAGATACCGTGGTGTTGCCGCCTATGCAGCACTTTATAGACACACATCATTATACCAGGCCCTCCTCCGCATCTCCTCCTCCAACGACGACGCCTTTCCAGGCGCAGTGGCTCTACTTTAGCAACGCACGCTGGATCCCGCTCGATACGCATAATCATACCAAGCTCGAACGGACCCTTCAACTCGGTGGCGTATTTGTCGATATCCAGGATAGTCACTTCCCAGACGTTCAGCGAATTCGTGTCTTCCCCGGAGCCGATTATTTGAGCTACCTCGGCATCCGCTATCGTATCAGTAGAGTCTTTCTTCCCGCCTTATGATGTTGCTGTTGATGTTTTCTCGTGCCTGTCTTTTTTATATTGTAATTCATCCCTTGTTTCTTCTTCCTTCTTTCTTTTTCTTTGGCCCTGATTAGCCTAGATACCAGTTTACGTACCCCATTAAACATCTATTCTTCCATTTAAAAAGGACCGGATGGCTTAAGAGAGTGTATGGTTCGCACCGTATGCAAATTTTTGTATATTATATGCAAAAGTAGAACTGCGCGGGTGTATGCCATGTTTGTTTGTCAAGAGAATATGAGAAACGGGAAAGTGCATGGCAGTTACGTGAATGGTCCCTGTCCATCAGCATGACCTGCTCTATATTCTATCGAGTGATACCTCATTCATGCTCACGCGTCATTTTTTTTTTTTTTTTTTGTGAAAAATCAAGCGTCCAATGTCAGCCTGCCACCACCCACGACCACAGTGTAACCTCTCACCTTTCTCTTACCTTTTCCGTTCTTCTTTTGTCCACTCGCTGCTCCCGGGCTCTCCTGCCCCAAGACTCACTTGACAAAAACTCATACGGAGGATGAACTCATTGTACAATCATGCACTGAAGCAAAGTCACGCCTTACAGAAAGATCTCCAAGGTAGACCTTGAGCCTGAGGACCAACCCAACCGCCCATCTCACCATCTCCTTTCCTTCTCGATGCAGCCTTCGCTTCGGGGCAAGATACCTCGGCTGGCTTACAGGGTAACACGCATCAGCCAATGGACATGAATAAGCTTCCCTCTTACACGACAACCTGTAGGCCAGATCTCTGCGTCATTTAATACGATGCAACGCGCGATTGACGACTATGACAACATGGCGAAGCGAGAGATGGTAGCGGTCAAGAAAGAAACAGCCCTCACGTAAGTTTTCAGACAGAGCAGCCTGCGCTGTCGTGTCTACTCACCCCCATGCGCCACAGACGGGTATCCAAGTTTCGACAAGAGCTGCAAGAGATGCGAAAGCAATTCGAGTCGGTCAAGGCCCAGAAAGAGGCCCAAAAATACGAACAGAACCGCGAAAGTTTGCTCGCACGGCGAGGCGGCAGACCCTCTGATACATCTGTCGTAAGTCAATGCAAATGTAAAGGATAAGACGCACTCTACAATCATATCTCATCTAGCCCGAGAATCCGTACCAACCGATGACCCGCTCAGAATTCGCCATGCGAGAATCAGCATTTCATGATACCACAGACACACAGCTCGACAGTTTTATATTCCAGGCCCAAAACCTTCTCGAGAACCTGACGGACCAGCACAATGTACTCAAGGTAAATAAAACCCTATGTTGTATGTATATATATATATTGCATCATTATTCAACAAAGCATGCAGAAAACACAAAAGAAACTTTTGGACGCAGCCAACACTCTTGGATTATCGAAAAACGTGATTCGGTTTATCGAGTTACGAACGGCTCAAGACAAATGGATCTTTTTTGCTGGTCTATTGATCACTTGTCTGTGTATGTGGGCCATTGCTCACTATCTTGGATAAATATATACGTATTAGACTTTCTGCATCCAACGCTTCACGCTTCAATCTAATTGTCACCTGCTGAAAGAACCATTGAATTGTATCTTGCTGTTGAAATATATGACAGTAAATCAAATAGAAATAGGAGAGCAGAACGCGTATTCAAGGAATGCAGAAAATGGGCGGTGTCTTGCATGGTTGATCGGCGTGTCTATTCAGAAAGAATCGTAACTGTCCTATTATTTATTGTCAGCGGATGGATTTGTAGCATGAAAAATAAGCCGTTGAGTAATAACGATTCCACATCCTCCTGCATCTATTACGCCTGCTGGCATCCGCTTGTGTGTTCGGATATGCCGTGCATGAAATAAGGCAGCCCCAAGCGCTAGCTAAAAAAAGGATCAGAATTGCACATAGTGAATACAGCACTGTATGTACACTCGCTCAAGTGCCAACCAGAGAAATTCTAAAACTGTAGGCGTTTGTGTATGGGTGGGAAACAGACATAAGTTCTGAGCTAATGGGGATGACGAGCATCCTGAAAATCAGCCTTTCCAATTGGAGCGATCAGTTTTTCTCTCGGTTTTGGATTCGTGCCGATTTCGCCCTACTCTCACCTCTTTCCTTATATTTTTTATTTTTTTATTTTTTTGCTCTTTCTCACTTACTGCGTATCTTGTAACGTTATTGACCATGCGTGTACCCATTCTTTCTACACTCGTGGCAAGTCTCTTCTATCAGGCCGCGATGACTGCTCCTGTCCAGCAGCAACAAGCGTTCATGGCCGCTGACCGGCATGGCGAAATCTGGTCGCTCTGCGGCGATCCTTCGACACACACCCTAAGAGCTTACGAGGATGGTGTTTCCATCTCGCCTGCCATTCCCCAGACAGGCCAGGATATCAATGTCAAGATCAACGGCAACCTACGTATGTCTCTTTCTCTCTTGCTTGTCTTGATCTTCTTTTCCTGCAAATCTATTTATATAACACTCACGCACGCATATTTTATTACACCACAGTGTCTGATGTGACGGGCGGTAAAGTGTCGATTCACTTGAAGTTGCTTTCAATGATCAAAGTCGACAAAGACCTCGACTTGTGCCAGGTCCTGGGATCCGATGTGATGAAAGGACAGGAATGCCCTCTTTCGAAAGGGGATGTTGTTTTGGACGCATCAGGTAAGAAACATGAAAAAGAAGGTTTGGGGATTGCCAGTGTTTGTAAAGAAGCAATGACATCATAACACAAACACATTCTCCTGTGTAGCTTACATCCCTCGCGAGATACCCAAATTGCCACTTGAGGGCGATATCCGCATTAGCGACCAAAACGATAACACTGTCACTTGTATCCATCTCAACTTTGCCCTCCATTAACCTATTCTTTATATACCTTTATCCAGTACTCATCCTCCTGTCCTAAACATTAATGCTCCCTATTTCCCTATTTCTATAGTAATAGTTGCGTCTATTGTCTATTTTTATTTACTATATTCGTTTCGTCATCTGTTCTACCCTTTTAACGCAAGGATAGGATGTGTGCTATGTACAAAAGTTGGATGGGTAAAGGAGCTCAGTAAGTCATCTTGGGTTTTTCAGCCATGTCAAACTTTTGGCGAACACCAAGCCCGGATTCAATGACTTTCATCTTGGCCTTCATCTTATCCTTGGCGGCGAACATATCTGTCTTGGGGCAATTGTCGCTTGGAAACGCGTCTACCAATTTTTGCAGACCTTCCAGATTCTTGATCGCTCTGCAAACCATACTCTTTGGTTATAACACCGTTCCAGAGAACAAGAAGAATTATACATTCATTATTCCTTACCTGCTTGAGATTTTATCGGGATGCTGTTCGGCCAGCTTCTTCCATGCCTCTGCACAGCCAGCGTAGAAGCCAATCTCACGTCCTAATTCAAACGACTTTTCGCAGCCAAAGATTCTGCCTTCGAGTTCACCCGATTGCTCCCCGTCCCGGAATCCGTCTTCTCGTCCGTACTCCTGAAACCTAGAGAATAAGTATTAGGATGAATACCTTCAAACTGCTGGTCTCTTGATACTTGCATGTTCTCTAGATAGCATAATGACTCGAGATCAACTTTGTCTACTGTGGCCATGATTACAAAGATTAGGGAAAAAAAAAGAAAGCAGTGAAGGCGGTTTAAGCAACCCGCGCTCATTTTAGTTACAGCCCAACATAAAATAATTTACAAAAGCGGTAAAAATGTACATTTACAAGGAACAAGTGCGTGTGTGTGTATATATCTACTCAGCTTTCTTCGGTTCTTCGGCTGCACCGGTGGTTGGCAAGCCGACATACACCTTGAAGGTATCATAAATCAGCCACTGTAGTGCGGTCAGGGTACCGATCATAAAGATACGCGGTCCAAGACCACGCCACACTCCCTTCCAGCCCAGGTCCTTGGCGATATCGGTCACACCCATTTGCTTCTCGCCTGGCGCCACTTTCGGCAAGTTGTTCAGTTTCGACACAATGACATCGGCCGGGTGTGACACCGTCGCACACAGGATGCCGGCGATGTAACCTCCCGCAAAGCTAACACCAAGCTGCATGGAAATATAAGTAGGTCATCCTATTTGTTTGTCATGTCCACCGGCTTACCTGTTGCATCTTGTTGTACTCGGACTTGGGCTTGGTCAAGAAGGTCTTGTAGATCATCTCGACGGTGCCTTCAAACGAAGCAAACTTCATCATGGTATATGGGATCTGTCTGCCCCAGAGTGGGACGATGCCCTTGTAAAAGCCGGTCAGACCCTCGGCCGCCTTCAGCTTCGTGAAGCCCTCGACCGTGTTGCGTGCAAAAGGTGGGTAGGACGTTTGCGTCCTGACCTTGAGAGCTTCCCAAGGACACAAGAATATGTCGGCAATGAACTCGGCCGATGCGGACGCTGCGAGATAAAGCACAGCGCGGTATTTGTGTGCCACCTCCTCACCTGCCAGCTGACCGTACTGATACTTGAAATATTCATACAGGCCGTATTTTCCCGCACCTTGGAAGGAGTAGCCGATCGCAGTCGGTCCCAGACCGGTGATGATGCCCCGGAACCCTTCTTTGCTGAGGATCGTCCGCCATCCATCAAAGATACCCTTGTACAAATCCGGTTTGACCTGTCGACGCGTATTACTAAAGTGTTATCTCTCTTTTCATTCCTTGCTGCTCACCTGAAGTCGGCATTTTACAAGGTCCAGCGGCGTCATGAGTGAATGGGTCGGGCTAGTAGTAAGGAGTGAGTTCTTCCCCAAGGAAAAGGAAAGCAGCGCTGTGCTTTACGTACCCGCATGCGAGCACACCGCCCATACCGCAATAGACAAAGTAGCGGGTGCTGTTGAGCTCGATGGGCGTGGTGGGCGCAAACGGTTTGTGTTCCTGCGCAGACTTGATAAAGTAGCTCGAGATAAGAGGACTAGGCATGACTCGTTGATAAAGAGAAGGGTAAAGGAAGTTGAGAAAAAAAAAAAAAGGGTCGCGGCGCGTATGGCAATTTATAGTGAACTGCATGAAACGGAACGGATAAAAATTTCCCGCCTTTTCCCATTATGGATTTTGAAGAACACTTTTGTGCAGGGCACCCCAGTTTAAAACGCGTGCTGCAGCAGCACTGTAAACTTCAAGTTTGATGGCAAGATGCGCTTCGTTCATCCTATGTTCAGTACATACAGATGCATGCCGGCATATACCTTCATGACAGCAACATAAAGCGCCGTCAACCCAGGGGCGCGAATACTTTTTTCCTCGCATTGATGGTGTCAAGACGTCATTGACGAGGTCCGTCCACTGAGCTGGTAAATTCGAAGCCGGCGGGGAAACTCTCGGATGAAATCTATCTCACTGCCAGGCCTAAAGTTCAACACAACCCGGATCATCCAATTCCATTACTATTCCATTACATCTTATCAACCTAACTATTTCTATCTACCTTCCCTGATACCACGCATGTTTACTTTTTCTAAAGGAAAAATTTGGGGGATTATTGTCGGAAAAGTCTTTGTTCCTCAACACACAATAGGCATGCTGTGACGTCCCTTTTGCATTGATGGAGCGGGTCAAAACGATGTCAGGAGATTTGGTGTACATATTTCCATGGAGTTCAATGCATAATATCTTTTCCGCCTGTAGAAAGATAGCGACCACGGCTTTTACTACGCATCTATCGACCGGGCGAAGGAGACGAAGAAGCACCCATGCTTCTTTGGTATTCCTACTACACTCGTACCGAAAAAATGAAACTGCACAAATCTTTTTAGATTTCAGTAATAATCGGTAGTCGAGCTCCCAGCCAGGCTTCCCGTTTTTTCGACTCGCCTTAGAAACTGGGAGATCCATTGCGGTGTTACTTCAAGGTCCGCGTTGTGTGCACGGGCCCGTCGGAGGACTACGGACGTCTTTCCTTTTTCCCTCTTGCATGGAAGATGGAAAGTCATACGTGTGATTCTTATACGCACTCATGAGTCAAATAATTTTTATGCGCCACTGAGAATAGACGCATTATCTCCTGAATATGTGTCAGTATGTCCACCTCTATACAAAACTGACATTCCCACGTTTCTTCTTATCTTGGTGCACTTTTCTCGATTGAACAAGTCGGCTATGTTCTTATATCCTGTGGGTAATCAGCTAAGGTAAACGCAATAAGTTCCATATACGAATTATTGCAAGTGTCGCATCATTGGAGCACTAATGAGAATCATGAAGAACGCAGCTCGTGACACCATCGGTAGTTGCTCCGAAGAGCAGGACTGCCAATACAAAGCAAAGAGCAGTCCTAATATTTGATAATTACAGCAGCCGATTTCATAGTCATCTACAGCACGACGGACGAAAACGGAGATCCGACTGTTTATTGCTTACTCTCTTGATACGACAGGTAGCCCGCATTATCGACGCAGGCATGTCAAAGGAAGCTCAAGGAGGCGGTTTAAAGACATACAGCACTTTGTCCGCTTGATGGATTCGAACTTTTGAAGTGGTTCATATAGACCAGGAGTGATGTAGGTGAATCCCTCTTCTTTAAAGAGACAACCAAACGACGTCAACTCAGCAGACAGTGCTTATAATCGAGTGTAGGAGGAGTTCAGAAACAAAGACCAAGGGGAGTTCTAATTGGGAATATTGGCAAGTTTTCCTTCTTGGCAAAACTTTCATTTGGATGAGAATTATGCGACCATATAGATGTTTAATCGGCATATTTACTCTTGACAAGCATACCAAGAGCATCATCTCATGTTAGCCGTACGCACTCCATGCACAAGAAAGGTTGCAAATAACAAACGGTAAAAGCATTCGGCTGGACCGCCAGCTCTTGCTTCACAGTGGTTTGGCAGAAATTTATTTGCCTTTATAATTAGCGGATATAGCAATAAGGTCTTCACATTCAAACGTCAGTTTGCACTGCACAGTAAGCATATCCAACCAAGCAATGATGGCACGGTGTGCAAATGGCACTGCGGGGATGTGATTAGCTGTAAGTTGTTAAAAAGTCCCTGCAAAAAAAAAGGAATAAAGAAACGTCACGTTGTATGATACCAACGTGCATCACGGTAGGTGCTTCATATAAACTCGAAGGAAACGCGACAGCGATCGTTCTAGTACGGAGGAAATGACTATTGTGCGCGGCTAGGATAAGATAGCGGGGCTCTGTTTCGTTTTAGGTTTTATACCGCCAATGATCAACTGAAAGAAGGAGAAACCAACGTGGAAGAGACTACATCAAGAGAAACAGACGCACAAGTACTTTGTGACTTGGTAGAAAAGGATGAAAGGGACTAGCTCATGATGAGATGTATATATATGTATATATGTATTTGAAACGGTAAGGATTGGTACATACCAAAAGGCGACTCTTATGCGGGGACAGGATTTTTCGGGCCGAGATACCCAGGACAGCCAAATTTTGTTGCGATGTGTGGTATAAACAAAAAGTATAAATAACGCTGGGTCGATTACCATGGCAGCAATAGATCAGAACTGCGAGCATTTCTATTGTGCACGTCTGGAGATTAATTTTGGTCGAGCGTCATACAGTATACATATAAAAAGCTATTTAAAAGCTGTAGTTTACCGTTTGTGTTCATCAGCACGAGCTTCCTTCCACGTTGCAACGCAAAAATGGGGGGATGGTGATTTATTATCTGAGCATGATGATCTTTTCGCGCTCTTTTTAGTAGGACATAGCCGAAAAGAAAGAAAACAGCCTAACGATCGACAAAGTTAGATATAGAAAGACAGTCTGAGTGTATAGTTCGCGACACAGCCGGGGAAAGCGATATGTAAGGCCGGGCGGATGAGAATGAGGATGTTGGGGGGGGGGGGGAGCAGGAGACAAAGTGAAGAGTACCGGAGACCCAAATCGGCAAAGTGTACCTCACTTTCTTGTTGCTGCTCGCTCTTTCTGCGTTTCGGGCAAAATCATATTGCCCTCTCTTCTCTTCTCTCTTTCTTCCTTTTTTCCACAACTTTACCTTTATTATATCCTCTTTGATTCTATTGTCGTCCCTTCATTCCTTTGAACCCCCCAATCACTAGCGCTCGACCCTTTTTACTGGCTCAGGACTAGTCACGCACACACGCACACACATAGACAATTCGTAATGTTCCAACCACGAGTCGACGCTGCCCACGCCGTCGCCGACGCTTTTATTGAATGGGTACGAACCTGCTACCTTTTCTGTCTTAACGCGTGCTCACCCTGAGTAACACGCACGCCTGAATTCATGTATAGATCAACTCGTTTGACCACATCTCGCATCCGTGCAAAAGCATAGGCGATCTCTACGACGGCATTGTCCTTTTTGAAGTCTTGGCCGATATGTAAGTAAAATAATCTCTTTTGGCCGCACTCTGTTGTTGTCATTGCGGTTGTTGTCATGCGGTAACACTTCTTCCTACTTTCAAGTGACCCAAAGTGGTTCAAGCTGATACGGTCGGCCGACGTGGGAGACAACTGGGTCCTGAGAGTCAACAACCTGAAAAAGCTGCATAGACTGGTGTCACTCTTTTATAAGGAGAAGTTGAACCGTGACCCTTCTACACTTCCGTCGGTCAACCTCAACTTGATTGCAAAGGAAGCCGACGTCGACGAAACCATCAGCCTGTGCCAACTTGTCCTTGGCATCGCCATCCAGTGCGACATGCCGCAACGGCAGACTTATATTGAAAAGATACAATCCCTTTCGCAGCCTTGCATGCAAGTCCTCATGCAAAAAATCGAAGAAGTGAGTCAACTCTTTTCCCTACTTTTTGGGTTTTTTTTTCTTATACGCATGAAAACCAGCTTCTGTCTGCTGCAGCAGCAGACAACGCAGGTCCTTCCATGTCTGAGGACGCTGCCATGATGAGCACAGGTCATCCCGGCATGTACGACGAGTAAGGCTTGAGCAATAATGTCAACTTTTAAAAACCTAACCTTCCTCGCCTACAGAGAAGTACCTACCATCCGCAACCCTGCTGAACTGGCGCGCGTCATGCAGGAAAAGAAAGAACTCGAAGCACAGCATAGGCAGCTGATCGAAGAGCATGGCCAGCTGCGTTACAAATACGTAAGTAGTGTGCCATAGACCCTCGCCCCCGCCCCTTTTCCAGCAACCTTTAACAACACCTTTTCTGCGCAGGATGAACTGGAAGATCAAAAGGAGGAACTTAAGCTTCGTTTGAGAGAGATGGACAAGGCGGTCGAGCAAGCCCAAGAGACGGGAAAAGCCGACTTTATCATGCGTACCGAGATTGAACATTTGAAGCAAGATCTGTACGTAGCTCTTCGTCATTACATTTCCTTTTCGCTCATACCTTTTGTTCACATATGACAGCCAACGCAGCGAGGACCGGCGACAGGAGATTGAGATGGCGTTGGAGATGCAGACTGGAAACATTGAAGAGTTAACGCGCAAGGTGAGACAACACTATGCGTATCGAGATTGACACTTACAAGGCTACAGAAAGAACAATTGGCCAAGAAAGCAGAGCAAGCTTCACGACTGAGCGATAAGCTCGATGAGCTGCGCCACGTTGAAGAAAAGCTGCAAAAAGCCGAGAACGTCATTGAGAAATACAAAAAGAAGCTAGAGGAGAGTGCAGATATGCGGCGGCAGATCAAGGTAAAGTATATGCCATTTTTGAGCGACCTTTTCTGATAGCAACGGTTTGAACTAGGCGATGGAAGAGCAAAACAACCAGCTGATTGACCGCAACATGCATATTGAGGAGGAGTATCGCAAGATCCTCGCTTTCAAGACGCTGATGGACTCGTACAAGGAGCAGATTGCCAGCCTCGAGACTCAAAATAATGAGCTCATGCGTGAAAAGAACAAGATAGAGTATGAGCTTCGTCATATGACCAAAAAAATTGAACTCTTGGAGGCCGACAAGGTGCGTGACTCGGACCGAATCCAGGTCCTTGAGGAGAACCTGCAGGAGGTGCAATTTGGTGGTAAGTTTTTATTCATCAATATTTCAAGAACGGTGCCGTAGGGTTACCGGGTGCCTAATACGTAGTGTGTCTTTATTTCGTATAGGATCCGTTGAGGCGGCCATTACACAACGCAAGAGCTCGGGTCAAATGGACGACGATATGGAAATCGACGACGAGCCCCTAAATGGTGATACTTTGGAGGAATCACTAAAAGAGTCCAATGTGACCGAACTGTAAGTTGCTGATCCGCCAAAAAAGAAAAAACCTGTTTTAGAAGCTAAACTTGTCTGGGTGTAGTAAAATGTCCAAGCGCCGTCTGGAACGCCAGTTGAAGACCTTGCGCGAAGAGAATGCGTCAGGCAACCCGCAGCGGGCGGTTGTGCTCCAGCATCTGCTAGATGATGCGAACCGCATGAAGGCACAGTACGAAAAAAGCTACCTTGAAGCGTCGCAGGAGCGTGATATCTTGCAGAGCGACATGGCGCGGATCCGTGAGGGCATTCCTGACGCCTTGTTGGCTGAGAACGAGCACTTGATGCCGCTGCGTGTGCGCATTCTGGATCTCGAAAAGGAGTCCAAGAAATTCCAGGATGAGGTCAAAAAGTTGGAGGGTGAGATGGCCAAGGGCAAGTTTGCTTTTGGCGACAATGACCTGAGCGAATTCCATCAAAAATATAAGGAAATGGAAGAGCGATCACAGAGGCTCGAGGAGCAAAACAAGAGCCACTTGCAGGACATCAACAAGCTCTTGCTGGAGAAGGATATGCTCCAGAGCCAAACGATTGAGCAAAAGGATATGCTTCTCGAGAAAGAGCGTCTATATAGGTAAAGTCATGAGAGAAAAACAGCCGACCTTTGGCTCATATATACACGCTTTTTGTAGCGACATGAAATCCTCGCTGGCAGCCTTTGAGGCCAAGGACGACGAACCTGTCAAACAGCAGAATGTGCAGCTGCAGCAGCAAGTGATCCACCTTCAAGAGCAGAACCGTGAATATTTCAACAAGATGAAGAAAGCCAAGGAATTCATCAAGCAACAAGACAAGATGCTCAAGGAGACCAAGCTAGGCGAGAACACGGGCAATTATGATGAGGCGGTGGCGTCCCTCAAATCTGAGCTGCTTATGAAAGACGAAGAGAACGAGAAGCTCAAAAAGCAGATCCACGAGATCCGCCTGCAGGCGCGCCGGGAGCAACAAGTCATTATCTCGGCGTGGTACGATGTCGCCCGCAAGACACACAAGGAACTGTCGCATTCCAAAGTCGCATACCCCAACTCATGGCTTGGTCAACAACGCCGAACGCTGGATAACCAGCTGAAGCGTCGATAAACCCTTTTTTTTTCATACACGTCTCCAAAAATCCACCGCTCGCACACCTTAGTCACCTCTCAACTCACACACACACACGACCTACATCTTTTATTCTTTCTCTTCCTTTTGCCTTTAAACTCATGTGTCATCTTCTTTATTTCCTTTTTTCCTTTTTATTCAATATTAACCCCCTCCATAGTCGAAGGACTTTGGCATATCCAGCATTCATATTAGGTGTGGCGTGACTTTATTTTTTAAACCGATAATTATTCCAATGCGCGAGACAATTCTGCTGTCACTTGTCGGCCTTGCTACTTTGCACTGTCCTATACTTCAGTCAACAATAAAATGTTTCGATTAAAGGCAAGCACTCGATTGACACCCCAGACACCACACATGCTAACCTCTTCGTAAAGACTTTGGCACGATCGGTGGCACCCCAGTACAGATCGGCATT
Organism: Syncephalastrum monosporum B8922; assembly: GCA_000697355.1. Taxonomy (NCBI): domain Eukaryota; kingdom Fungi; phylum Mucoromycota; class Mucoromycetes; order Mucorales; family Syncephalastraceae; genus Syncephalastrum; species Syncephalastrum monosporum. The sequence continues at coordinate 169,751 of JNEN01001278.1, forward strand.
CGCCACGTCTCCTCTTGCACGTCAACCCGCCCAAGTATGCCGGCGACAATGGTTCAGCAGCAAGCGCGAGAACCGTGCTGCTACCGGTGTACGTATGAAAGAGTAAAGCAAAATGCTCGTGTGGCATGTGCTGATATCTGTTTCCATGATAGCCATTCACGCTCAAGGCAGCTGCCCTCTTTCTGGGTACCGGTGCCGGTCTGCTCCTGTATTTTCGCCAGGAGAAGGAACGGGTGAAGCAACTGCGTAAGAAAGCACCAAAGATTACGCTGTAGAGTTTGGACTGATATTGGTGTGTGTGCATGTTTATTAATGTAGGCGAGGAAAAGGAACGCGAATCGAACAAGGCATACGGCAAACCCAAGATTGGCGGACCATTTAACCTGATCAATGCCGAAAACGGTGAGCGCTTTAGCAGCGAGTCATTGCGCGGCAAGTTTTATATGGTCTACTTTGGCTTTACCCATTGCCCGGATATCTGCCCTGAGGAACTGGACAAAATGGCCGAAGTCATGGACATGACCAGTTGAGTGACAAAGGAATCCCTGTCGTGATTTTTATCGTCTGACCTCTTGGGGATGTTTGATGTATAGAGGCCGATAAGGACCTGGGCAATGTTTTGGTCCCGATCTTCATCACATGCGACCCGCGCCGCGACAGCCCAGCTGTGGTGCGCGAGTACATTCAGGACTTCCATCCGGATATGATTGGCTTGACGGGTGAGCAGGACGAGATCCGCGCTGTGGCCAAGACATTCCGCGTCTATGTCTCATCACCGCCCAATGTGGCCGAGGGCGAGGACTATCTTGTTGACCACTCCATCTTCTTCTACCTGATGGATCCGGAGGGCAAGTTCGTCGACTGCTATGCTAAGGACACGACGGCCCAGCAGGTCAAGGATAGCTTCAAGGAATATGTTAAGGAATACCTCGAGCAAGGCGGCAAACTCATCCGAGATAACAAGGGAGCAGCATAGACTATATACACTATATCATAGAGACAATTAAGCAAAAGAAATAAAGAAAAAGAAATGATAATTCACTTTCGGGATATAGACCACACTATCTGGCACGCTTGGATCTGGGTCCGAACCCCCACCAAGCTAGACCTGCTCTTGAAAATATCGAAAGGAAACAAGTATTGATATCTCCGTGCTGCTTCTGCCTTGAGCAGGTGCTCTCACTTCTTAGCTGTGGGACTCACCTGTCGAGAATAAACACGAGCTGTCGTCGCTTCTACTAAAAGATGGGAAGGCGTACAGTAAATAAGCGCATGATTCTTTGAAGTGTGAAAACACAGATACTTAACTCGGTATCTGGCATAGCCGGAAAGCGGATAGCAGATAACCCCAATGAGGTAATCTACTTCTCTTCATTTCCTTTATTCTCTTTACAAGTGGTGTCCTTGATTGAGATTTTCTCTAGAAAGTACACTCGTAAAAAAATATGGCTAGAAATTACATAACCAACAGGGCTAATATAGACCGTACAAGCTCATCTCTTGGCCGGTTGTTCGACTATATACCGCACACCGGTGCGCTATAAATACTGCGTCAAGGGTACACCAGCTGGGTATCGTTAGTCTTCGTCCAACATATACGTAGGTTTGCCTTTTCCCTTTTGTCTTCTCCATCTGCGCCTTATTGCCTTCCGTCAGCTTGCCGTCCCTCTCACTAGATATTTCTTTGTGCCTTTTTCTCTAGCCGTAACTGAAAATCTCTAGGTGTCCACAATGACTTTGATACATTGGTGTGGATTGTGAATTTCATCTCCACTCCTTCTCAAAGTCTTCCTTCTTCTCCGTTGCATTTTCTTCTCCGTTGCATCATTTATCCTAGTATCCGGTGGCGAGGCCCGCCGTTAGAACCCCGCATCCCCAGCGACATGTGTCCTCCTGGCAATGGCTGCCCCTCACCCACTGCGTAAGTATATGCAAATGCGTGGAGTGTAGCGGTGACTCATAAATGCTTCTCGTCGCAGACGCATAGGTGGGATCGTAGCCATGCGACGTAAGCATGTCAACAACCCCCAAGATGGGTCGCTTAGGTATGTAAAAACAGTGGAATTTTAGTCCATGATGATTAATTTGAAAAAAGTCACCCTGTAGGCTAGCTATAGTGAATAGTGAAACGGAAGATGGCCAGCAGTACCAGACTGGCTAGCCGAGGGAATTAGGTGAGGGAGGAAAATATTGAACGCATTCAGAGGACGGTGTAACGGACGCCCGAGAACTTCTTTTCAAGGGGGAGAAACCGCCCGAAGAAGGCCCTTCGTCCTCGGCGGCAGAATGCCGATGCTGGTAATGATGATGTGAATAGTGTGGATGATACTGATAATTATGACTTGTTAGCTCCTTGGCCTCCTGGCACGTATGACTGTCTCCGCAGAAATGATCCTGGCTCTCCTTGGCCATCTCCCCTTCCCTTGCCCGTGCCCATGGTGGCCTTTTCTGAAGCGTCCGGGCAACGACGGCATCATAGGATAGCTTGTCGCGTACAATGTCCATTGACCGGGAAGTGGTTGGTGCCTGAAGAGAAAGCGATCGCATCTTGTTGTGGAAGGACGGCAAGACTTTTTCCGAGTAGCTCGTCTTGGGCTGGCACAGCCAGAGAGGATGAGAAAGATGGCGCATCTCCTTTTCTGATGACTCCTGATCCTTTTCTCTAGCCACCTCGGATATGTACGCAGAAGTATTAGTAGCTGCTGCTGCTGCTGCTGCTGCTGCGGTGGGCGGCAAACGGGTCTGCGAAGGCAGTTGAAATTCATCAATCAGTTGCTCATAATTGTTATCTCCGTCATCGTCATCGTCATCGTCCTCGTTGTTGTTGTTGTCGCCATTATTATTATCACGCTCGTCATCACGAGCGCTCTCGTTGTCGCTATCCTGCGTGGGGATATACATGGAGGAACGACGGCTGTTGCTGCAGCTGCTGCCCGTTACTGCCGTTGTCGTCGGTGTAGTGCTAAGCTTCTCAAGTCGGGGTAGACTGAGGGGCCGGTGACACTGTCGCCGCTCTTTGAGCGATAACGGCTTATCGGAAGATGAGGACGGTTGCAGCGAGGATAGCAAGGGAGAGGGAGGTGCGTCTACAATAGCGGACTGTGCTTCGTCGAGATGAGATGTATGTGCAAAGTGCGTGTTGGGCATCGCGAATGATAAAGGCCTCACGGGTTTCATCGGATCTGCATGCACGTCTGGCTGCATTATTGGAGACTGCTGCTGACTTTGTGCAGATGATGATGATGAGGAGGAGGAGGAAGAGGAGGAGGCGATGGTCACGCGGCTGGCTGTTTCGTCTCTATCATCCGCACCATGCTGACTGCCTGTGTCGGATCGATTGCTGTTGCTGGAGAGGGATGCTGTGGGCACCATGACGGGACAGTGTTGGTCCACGTCGAGCGAAAGACGTAATGCAAGTTTTCGAGTAGTGGGGGTAATGCATCGGCGGGGGATCGGTGTATGCATCATATCTTGATGGCTCTTGTCGCGTGGTAGCATGTCGGGTGTCATGCTCTGCGCTCGCTCTTTTTTAACCATGGCGTGCCGTGGCGGAGGGGATAGCGCTGACGACGGCGTTTCGGGATGCTGAATGCTACTTGCTAATATAAATCATGTTTGTCGATCAGCAACCTTAAAAATTATTCCACCTTGAAATTTCTTCTATATTACCGATGGAATCGTTGGTGCCTTGGTTATAAAAAGGCCGAGGATCAAATATGGCAGACATAGCAGTTCGAGGGCTTCGCTGGGATACAACGACGCTGCTATGGCGCCGTATCTGGGCTGCGGAAGAAGAATGGGATGAAGACACATCTTTTTCGTCTTCGTCGCCGTCCTCTTCGGTATGCATTCTATTTTTCGACGTGGCGGGTTTCAATTTCGCGACAAAGGCAAAGCACGCCATCCAACGATGGAAGCGTTTGTTGCGTTGCTGACTTGGGTGGTGGTGCGGATAGTGATGGTGGTGCTGGTGCTGGTGTTCATCAGGAGAATGTGGCTGTGGAGAAGCACTGTGGTGATGATCGCTGCGCAGCAGGTGATTATCAATCAGCCCAGAGGGCTTGCGGAGGAGCTGTACAGATGCCGCTCTGCGGCGGAAAGCCCACGTTGACGGCGACTGGTCATTTGCCATGTCAACGCAGTGTGTATATAGCGTCAGCAAAGCAAAATGCGTGAAAGAGAGAAGTATCCCTTATCAAGAAAAAATAATGAATAAGAGGAAGAAAGAATGAATTACTGAGGGGCCTAAAAGAAAGGACGGAAAAGCGAAGAGAGAAAGAGAGAGACGCAGGAAGGGGATGGAGGCGGAAAGGAATAAGGAGATCTCCAGTAGACTTGATCCTGTTGTCGTTTAATACAAAAGGGGTGTAGGCAAGCTTTTCTCTCACAAAAAGAAAGACGATAGATGGGATATGAGAAGACGCGAGATCACTTTATATAGATTATGAGAGAAGCAATAAAAGAAAGAAAAAGAATGCAAGATGCAGGTAACAAGGGAGAGGAAGATAAACATAAACAAAGCAGTGTATGTACAGTACATGGTCTCTTTAGTCTGCCATTTCTACGTCGCCCTTTACCAATGACCGGCCACCTCGTTTGCCATTATCGGGCTTACCCAGTCCAGCGGCGGCATCGGCCTTGAATAAATAGATTTGACAAGCATTATTACAGACCCCTTACTCCTTTGTCCTTTGAACTTTATATCACTACGACTGCTTACCTCGGCTTGCGTATAGGGCTGTTCCTTCAAGACCTTGACTCGCTTCTTGTGCGTCTTGCCTTTAATGTGTTCGTTTAGTGCATCTTGGCTGATAAAGTGACGACTATAAAAAGAACCACAAAAAAGGGGTCAATAAAAAATCACGCCATGGATTGCTGTTTAGTTTTTACGCACGCGCACTCGACACAGTAGTTTTGACCGAGGCCGGGCAGATCGGCGTCGATCGCTTGGTTCTTGAACTTGTCGATATTTTCAGGCTTAATGTCTTCATGGATCTGATCCAGATCCCGAGTGTAATTCCGAGTGCGGTATTTTCTGTATGTGTCGCGAATGCTGTGATGCGTGCGTGATCGTCGAAGTCTAGAGTAGGCTCGTGTGAGTCTCGTATAGCTACACGTTGCTGTGGATCAGTCCGATTACCTTCCCATGGTATGTTCGTTGTATATGAGCAGGTGAAAGTAAGAAAGAAAAAATTAGAAAAGGATGAGCAAAAAAAATGCAGGTGGTGGCTGACTTGAAGGCCCGCAGCCATGCTCTCTTCCCTTTTACACGATGGCACAAAAACGATCCCGCGACGTTGACACGGGCCAGGACGTCGATTTCGACACGCTGGTGCGCAACAAGGCGTTGCTTCGCGGTCTCTCGGAAGCAGGCTATGAGAGACCGTCGCCGATACAACTGCAGGCCATCCCCCTCGGCCGGATCGGCGTCGATCTGATTGCACAGGCCAAGTCAGGCACAGGCAAGACCGTCGTCTTTGGCGTCGTGGCTCTCGAGGCAATCGACCCCGCACGCCCCGATCCACAAGTGCTCATGGTCGCACCCACCCGCGAGATTGCCTTGCAGATTCGCGACGTTATGCGCGACCTCGGCAAGCATATTCCGCGACTCAAGTGCGAAGCCTTGATCGGCGGCCTCGACGTCCGTGACGATATGGATCGCCTGCGGAAAGCTCAGCTCTTGGTAGGCACGCCAGGTAACAAAATCAGGGACCATGTAAAGTACAGTGGCATTGACTCAGGAGGATGACCAGGTCGTTTAATGCAGCATATCGAGGAGAAGAAGCTTCGCACCGATACGCTCAAATTGGTCGTGCTGGATGAGGCAGATAAGCTCATGAGCGGTGTCTTTGAAGATCAAACACAGTAAGACCTAACTCGCATCAAGGGACGCGCTGACTGAGACCAACCTCAGCTACATTTTACAGAAAATGCCTCGTTCCAAGCAATGCGTCGTCATATCCGCGACATTTACGCCCGAGCTATTGGAATCGGTTGGCCACTTTTTAAAGAAACCGCAGATGGTTCGGCTTACGACCGATGTGGCGCCTTCTCTTGAAGGTAATGAAAATACTTGGCTGTACGCATACATCTATCTTACATATTATACAGAGGTTCAGCAATATGTCAAGAAATTGCAAGTCGACTTCGAGCCAGGCGACATCGATGCACGCAAGGCTTTGAAGGTGTATAAGGCCAAGTTTGACGCAACTGCCGATCTGCTGAGCAAAATTCCGTTCCATCAGTGCATGATTTTTATCAAGAATCTCCCCAGGTAAAGAGGAAAAAGAGGCCGGGAGAAAGGGAGGACTACGGGCTGATGCAGTCATTAGGGCATATGAACTGTCTCAATGGCTGACAGACCTTGGCTGGACCGCGTCCAGCATCAGTGGCAGTCTCAGCCAAGAAAAACGCAACAAGATCATGACGGCGATGCGCGACTTTAAGCTTCGAGTCCTTGTCTGCAGCGATCTGGTGAGTATGCGATGAGTCGTCTCTCTGTTCTGCGCTCACGGGCTTGCATTTAGATTGCGCGTGGTATTGATATTGATCGTGTCAATTTGGTGATCAATATGGACTATCCGGACGATATCGAGACCTACATGCACCGCGTGGGCCGTACAGGACGATTCGGTATGTCCAACAGAAATCTTTTATGATACGAGGACTGATCGTTGCTTAGGTACATCTGGTATTGCCGTGAACTTGATCGGACCGGATGATACAGCGTTCTTGGACCGTCTCAAGGCGACTCATGTGGAGCTATTACCGCTTCCTGAGAATGTGACATACAGCGAATTCCGCAAAGAACTCAGCGAAAATGAGAAGAAGCGACTGGAGAAGCACGAACACGCGCGAAGACTGAATGAAAACAAGAAGCTAGAGTTCAAGCCCAAAATAAAAGGGACGCGGGCAAATGAGAACATACCCCAACCGGCACCATGCGCCGTCGAAACCACTTCGCCCGTGGTGGAGAAGCAAAAAGAAACACAGGCGCCTGTGACAACCAAGAAACGGAAAAAGGCACAGCGTATCGCAAAGCGAGAACGACCCGCGGCTACTGCAGCGCAGCATACTATTACAGGGAAACTACCTCCACCTCCACCACCACCACAATTGGTCCCTCTGGACACATCTTCAATGGGATCCTTTCCTTTTCCACCTTTCCCGACTGCTATGCCTCCATACCCAGCCCAAGCTCAAGCTCAAGCAGAGCCTCAGGCTCATGCTCAAACTCAGGCACAGCCACGGGCACCTTACACTCCTCATTTCATCCCACCGGACCTGTACTTCTGATTGTAAATACACGTTGAAATTACTTTTATGCTACTTGTACACACTTCGCAGAGACAAAAGCAGCCCAAAATAGGAGCACCACCATGGGTGAATCACACTTTCTTTTCTCGAAAAATCAACTAGAGGTAGCCCCATTTGCTGCTACTCATGCATATCATGGCAGGATAATGACTTTATCAGGACACAGTATATGTATGAGCGTTCATTGTTTTGGAATTAAGAAGGATTGGCAATAAAAAGGGGAAAAAAAGAGAAAGGTGAATAACTAGGGAAGGAGAGTAAGAAGAAAAAGGAGATACAAGTATACAAAGAAAGAAGGGAAGGAAGAAAGGAAGGAAGGAAGAGTAGACTAGAAGATATGGAGCATTACACAGAATTAACTAATGATGCAGTCCTCGTCCGAGCCATTGCCTTTCTTGCGATCCTTGTTGCTTTTTTTAATCAAGGTCTTGACAGCTTCTGGCTCCATGTGTTGGAGCGCAAGGGTATGAGAGAGCAAAGCCTGGTTCTGGCTGAGGGCGCGCTGTTCCTGCGGTGTCAAGCCGAGCGCTCGTGAATATTTACGGATGCTCTCCGCCTGCGGATGATTCTCGAGAGACGAAAACATGTCTTGACGGTTGAGTGTCACCTCTGGCATGCTGCGTGCCGAGTCTTGCGAGCCTGACCGGTCATCCCGGCTGCGGTTGTAAATCTTGGCCGAAAACACCCACTGTCATCGAGAGAGAAAGAGAGGAAACGTGGGTACGTATGTGAGCCATAAGTTTTTTTTTTTTTTGAAGTTGATACTCACATCGTAAGAAGGTTGCTGGTCGTTTACCTTGGGAGGGCAAGAAAATGCCAGCTTCTTGCACTCCTCATGGCAAATCAAGGCGCATGCCTCGCAAAAGATTGTCTGTGATTTGATTAGGTCACCACATACTTTGCATTCGACGGCTAGATTATAAATAATACAGCGTAAGCAAAACTGAGAAGAAAAGCAGTATCAAGCATATACCTTTGCCGAACGACGTTTGGATAAAACGATGAGTAATGTAATCATGCGGAATAGCAATCGGGGTATGCGCTTCATAGATACCCGACCGAGGTCGCTCGATAGAGCGGCGAGACGGTGTGGGCGTCTGTGGGTGATGATGAGGATGGTGCGTGTGATTTTGATGACCTGTGGTGTGATGCGACGAGACTGAAGCGTTATCCAGCGGATGGCACGCGCTGTCGTACGTGGCATTGGAGACGCGATGGCTGCTTCGGCGACGAGACCCGCGGCTGCTTGTCGTACTGGCGTGTCCATCCTTGGCGGCATTACGCTTTTGCTGGTCCAGGTAGCTCGACAGGCCATTTGAAGCCGTGTCGTTCTTTTTCATCCTGCGCTGATTGTTCCGGATCCAGTTGTGTTCCTTGAGTTGCGACGCGGTGGGCCGGTCGTGAGGGTTCTTTTGGAAACAGCACAGCAAAAAGCTATGGAGCTCGGGCGAGATACCTTCCGGGATGGGTGGGTAGTCGTCCTCGACAATACGGAACATGGCTGACATAGCAATCATGTCTGCATAAGGCGGCTTGCCCGTAATTAGTTCCACCAACGTGCAGCCCAGGGACCAGATATCGGCTTTGGTAGATGCGCCCTTGAGCTCAATCACCTCAGGTGCCACTGCACGTAGAAACATGTAAGCCCACTTGCATATACATTTACTTCTTTTGGCTTTTACTTACTCCAGTTGGGGGTGCCTGAGACAGAGCCAGCATCGGCGCCCTTGATTTTGAGGTTCAAGGAGACGCCAAAGTCAGAGAGCTTCACATCACCTGTTTTTGTTGTGAGGATATTGGCTGCCTTCAGGTCGCAGTGAACAACCTCGTTGGCATGGAGATACTCGAGGCCATTCAGGATCTTAATGCAGAAAGAAGCGACAAGTTTCTCGGGGAAGGAGCCGAAGGCCTTGAGGGTCGACATGAGCGAGCCGTTTTCAGCATATTCGAGTACAATATTGATATGGTGCTTGCTGCGGATAAATCCAAGGTACTGGATGACGTTGGAGTGGGATAGAGTCTTGAGCAGGCTGACCTCTTTCTATGGACATATGGAAACTGCATGTGAGCACGAGTTTTGGTGTGGATAGGCTCAGATTGTATGCATACCATGATCTCCTGATCCAGCTCGGCGTCTTCGAGGCGAATGCGCTTGACAGCGACGGTCTCACCCGTACCAAGGTCGAGCGCACGGTACACTGAGCCGAACTGGCCTTTGCCAATGCAATTGCCCAGTTGCTACAAGAGTTGTTGTTTAGATTGACTGGGTCGCGCCAAGGCCAGAAGTCTAACTTACATATTGCACACGGGTCAAACCGTCCTTGCTTTTTAACATCAATTTCTCCCGGTCTTTTTCATCCTGCTTGATGGCCTCCATAGATTTAAGGAGATGGCGGTCGAGCTTGCGACCGAGGCTGTTGGTGGTTGTCTCCTCCTGGTAGTCCGTATGGCGTTGCTGGTGCTGCAGATACAGACTCTGACGGCGATGGTCCATGGACTTACTACGTGTCTTTGTCTGCTCACCCTCGTGAAGATGGCGCGAAGGGGGTGTGATGGGCGTCTCGGGGAATGAGTTGCTGGAGGATGTGGATGATAGAAAAGAAGAGCAAGAGGATGCGGACGAGGTGCGTGACATGGGTACGATATCGCTGTTTACGTTGACCCCGGCTTTGCTTTGAGATGAGAAGGCAGGCGCAGAGGGCCGGCGGTTGGAGCGCACGTCCTCGGCACTCTTCCTTCGGCGATGCGCGCGTCGCATGCTGTTACTACGTTGATTGGGTTTTGACATGGGCCGCAGCGGCGATTTGGGCGGTCGCTTAAAGGACGCGCAGTCATCACCACCGGATTGTCGCGTAATATCCACCGATGTCTGTGCACGGCCAATAGCCTGCGTTGATACCCGGAGAGAGTCCTTGTCGGTTGTGCCAAAGATGTCACGTACGTCACGGTAATGTGGCGAGGTGTGTGCAGCAGAATCATCGGACGTTCCTAAACCGGTATCGTCCCACGAGCTGACTGCCCTGTCTGTGCTGTTGCCATCATTATTGTCTGCAATTACATCAGGATCCGATATATAAGTGAGCTCCTTAACTCCTTGAAAGAATTTCTTTTTATGTATGAGCTTACCTGTCTCCTTCTCGTTGAGTTCGATTGCCTGCACTGTCTCCTTTTCCGCAATCTTTTCTCCGGGCTCCTCGTCCGCTACGGACTCCTTATTATTTGAAACTGAGTATTTCTGCGCTATGATCAGGATGGTTTGGACGACCTTTATCATATGCAGCATCATGTCAGCGCGCTTGTTCCATTGTTCTTAAAAAAGCTGTGCATACCGCAGGCATATCTTTGGCCTCAAATAGATCAATGGTGTCGAAAAGCTGAGAATCCTCCAATCCGAGCTAAATGTCAAGCACACCCCCCGCATGAGTCCAACCTGAACGGTGTTGCCTTTTTCAAGGCAATTTGCGTGCATTACCTGCCGCGCTCCTTGCAAGAAGCGTGTGATATTATCCATCTACGTAGTGGTATAATCATGATGCAAGTTTTTTCGTTTTGCCACAATAATTAGCTTCATGCTACGGACCCACTTGGTTTGGAGGGGTGGGGGGGGAGAGAAACAATACCTTGATGAAGGAGAGGTCTCTTTGGCCAACATGCTTGATTGTGCCAGGCTTTAATTTGTTAACAAGGCTAACAGAAAGCAACAGAAAGCATGCGTGAGTAAGAATGGGTTCGGCAGGCTAAGATGTAGTTCCTCGCTCTCTCTCTTTTTTTTTTTTTTGCCATCGCGTAAGCTCCTCCTCTTCCTCCTCATCCCGTTTCTTTTTTTTCTCCGTTGAGACATGGTCTTGCCCGGCGTGCACAAAGAGTGCATAAACGCCTTTTAGGGCTCCATGCCAGGAAGGACATATAACCTCCATGACACACATACACACGATTAATTAAAGGAAACAGGATCTTACTTGCATAGCAAAACACCATCTTTGAGTTCTTGGTGAAGGTTTTCCCGCACAATGTCGGGATGATCTTCTAGGACGGCATTCAAAAAACTGACAGCAGCTTGTTCGTTATGTTGAAGCTGCTCGTGTTTCATGTCGTAGAGGACGTCGACACCGCTTTTTGATTGAGCCAATCGAGGAGGTGCAAAAGATGTCATGAGTACTTTGAACGCGGGACGTAATACGAAACGGTGAGTGAAAAAGCGATATATGTCAAGTGCTGCTCGATGAATCGGGTGCGTAGTAGATCCAAAGAGGGTACGCAAGGACCACTGCTGAAGTAGGTGAAAAGGTGGCTGGAAAATGGTGATAACCAAGAAAATGGAAGAAGGAAAAAAGAGAGAAGGAAAGAGGAAAGAAAGAAGTAAGAAGTAAGACTGACGGGAAAAAAGATTGGAGGATTAGAGAAAAAAGTAAAGAGAGGGGTTCTAGTGCTTGCAGACCTGGCGAGACTAAATATAACGCCCTTTTTCACAAGCGTGCGTGCGCGCCTTCTTCGAAGAGAGCTGCCACCAAGGGCAATTCAAGGGAGAAGCTCTGCTGATCAGCACCTCCTGAATTTATGTCGGGCGTGATATATGATTTGTCTCAGTTTCTTATCGACCTATATGTCATTATAATATTAATGCTGGCTCCGATATGCCGACTTTTATGCGAAAGTTGGCTTGTCATATTAATTACATTCAAACGTGTCGTCTCCATGAGCTTAATAAGAAAAGAAAAACTGAGACAAGTAGGTGCAGTAAAATGGCAACAGCGAACTCTATCATCCGTCGCTCGAGTTTAAGTTACGCAGGCATTTTCCGGCCGTAGGGTTCACGGACATTTTTAGGGTCTGCAAGTCGCAGCATACATCAGCGCGCGCGCGCGCGTGCATTTTTAGTTGTGCTGCTGATGGGTGAGGCGTTTGTTCTTTTCCCGCCCACGCATGTCATCAACTGGCTGTATTTCGTTTAGCACATGATGCACACATCCTTGCATTGGCTCCTTCCTATGTGTATGTGATGGTTCCTGTACTATGCGATACAGCGTTTGCAAAATGCTGGTCTGCGTGTATACCAACTGTCGAGTATAAAAAAGTCCCATCTCCGCCGCATGAACCGAGCTGCCCTACATGGAACCGAGAAACGACTCTGGAATTAATTGTAAGGTACACACACGCAGAAACATAGAGAGTGAGACTTAAGCCATAATGACTTGCTTTTGAGATGCATCCCTTTTGCTGCACACGCCTCGTCTCGCTTTGGCGTCTTGTCGTCACTGCAGCGGCACCACGTTCCTCTTATCCTCTCTCTGTGTGCTATCTTCATAGGTCGTACTCGGGGTCAATTTCAGGTTTTAGGAGGCATAACTTATTGCGCCCTTTCTCTTTTTTTTCTTATCTTCTCTTAAAATATTTGGCGCGCACGCGTGACACAGGAGGCAAAACTGTCGATTCATACGTGGATGTTGTCAATTCCATGATACTCTGACCCCCTTTACCCGGTTCCTTGGTTTTGTAGCATTTTTTCGCTTCGTTCCACCAGCTTCACACGCTCATCACGACCGCTCAAGCCAGAGTTGTCTCCCATGCTCATCTTGCTCATCACGATGGAACACGCCATGGAGACCCCTGCTATACTTGCCAGGGCATACGAAGTTTATGATGGGCATCCAATGAAATTCTCTAACCCATTTTCGGCGTCACTCAACACCATGACAACCCGGATCCGAGGCAGATGCATGCACACAACCAATAGCGGCAGACGTCAATCATACTTGGGAAAAACATATGCATGCATCACGTGTACAAACCTGCCACCATCCTTTCGCTTGCTTGTTTTCTTTTTTTCGCACCAAAATATAAAAATACGAGGTTCGGGTGAAAACACGACGAGATACAGTGGAACGCTGCGAAAACGGCACGATGATATGATATGCCTTTCTGCACCCTCAATAGTAGAAATGCATTCGAAGTTACCCTTTTTATGTTCTGTCAGGGCACTCAGGGGTAAACTATCCTCATGTAGGGTCCCAGAAAAAAAAAAAGAAGAAAAGAAACCCGATCATGATAGGTACTCGCGCACGCAATCAGCAATCATGCACCAGGAATGCATCTTTTCTGTCAACATTGTGATTCATGACAATCTCGCCAGGGCACGCTGCATTCGAGTTTATCATAATCTGTGTTTGGATGGTCCAATTTCTCCTCATAGCACACCATAACACTTATAGACCCTTTACTGTGAAGGACCCGGACTACTGTACATTATGACTCTACGTCAAGCACTTTATCCAGGCGGAACAAGCAATATGTCTAGTAGATACATCAGTAGGTATAAGCGAAGAGGGCCATACTTCCTAGAATATATAGAATTGTAGGGGAAGGGGTTTCTGATTATAAATGTATGTAGAAACAAAACAAAGAATCGCAAATCAAGGAATGTCAAGCTCAGAAATATATAAAAAAAAGTAAACCTCGTATGGATAGTAAAGAGGACGCTGTTTAGGTATACATTTCCTATTTTTGTCCTTCTCGGCACAAAGCACACAGATAGGTAAGCATAGCGAACCGAACGGCTAGCGGATATACGCGTCGTATGTACCTGACGATCGTAAATGTAAAAGTCGCGATACTTTGGTGCATGTGCGCGCGTATCTGCCAGTTAGATATCTCATATATAATGAATGAAGGTATGCAGGAGATTATTATGGTTCTCTTGTTTGTTGCATGGATTGATGGAGTGAAAAAAAAAAAAGCTCTGAGACGGGCATCATGCTGAAAAAAATTAAGAGGAAGCCCGCCCTTACAAGAGAGATGGATGCCCCAAAATATATAAGCCAATGCAAATCGTCTGATGCGCATCATTCGTCACAACATGGCCCTGGTGGCTGGAAAAAAAAGCATTACGAACGAACGAGCTGGAAACAAGAAACAAGTAGTAAGACCCCCAGATATGCATACATTTTTACCTGCAGCTGTCACTGCTTCATCGCATGGTCTGATAACGTGCCATATACACTTATCTTTTTTTTTCCTTCTTCCTCTCCCACATTGTTTATCCCCCGAAAACTTTTTCCTTTCTCTTCGGGCCGCTTTTTCGTTTGAGTTGTGTATCCCGGTATAGATCTGTCTGCGTGTATTTTTCGTCTGCTCGGGTTGGATAGACTTGGACTGGCTTGACTGGGTCTTTTCCACGCGTGCTCACTCCGCCCTCCAGTGAACTCCGGCTGCTCTTTGGATAGCACTTTCTTTTCTTTGTCTCTCTTTCTTTTTAGCCGATCTTGTGAGTCTCGTCGAAGTGGCTAGATTACGAGTTCGTTCTTTCTCCTAACTCTGCATCAGTGAATTTCCTTCTTCTCCATCCCCCCTTGGCTCAAACACCCCTCCCTGTCCACATTCCCACTGTTCTTGAGCTATTACAACGCATCGCTATATATAGGCATATATCCACCTATATTACATGCCGCCATCTGTGTTACTACCACCTTGCAACTGAATATTTTACATTGATCCTTTTTTCTTCTTTTCTATGCAACAATGTATTTGCGGCCCCACCGCGACTCTATGAACACCCACAACCTCAACACTATGGCGCCATGTCTCGAAGAGCAGCCACAGCACATGGCGATGCTTACGGCAGCAGCAGCACCTGCACCTGCCATGCTGCCTGAGCAGCAAGCTCAGGTGCCAGCATTCCCATCGCCTTACCCTACGCCTGCCGGTCCCATGCCCGTGGCAGACTACACTTGCCAGCCCACGGCTCCCTCCAGCTCCGAGACCAACGACTGCTGTTGTGGCTACCCATGCCAGGACGCTTGCTATTGTACTCTACCCAGCTATGCGGAAGATAACGCCAGGTGGCTTTCACCTGAATGCGGCGTAGCAGAGGAGTCATCTTGTGCAACATTCATGCCAAGCGGCGGTGGAGATGACAGATCATATCTCAGTTGCGCGGAGCAACCGCCGTCCCCGCACCCGGCCGCCAGCATGATGATGTATCCACCCACGCCCATGGCCCTCCCTGGAACGACCCGCGCCGCCCTTGACCCTTACCACCCTCACCATCATCACCACCATCACCCATACGCACACCCCGTATCACACCATGCGCAGGAACCCATGAACCGACCGCATGGGTCGTTCCGGCCCTCGTTTTACAATCCGTTTGAGGTCAAGCACCGCAAGCGCACAACGCGTGCTCAGCTCAAAGTCCTCGAGCGGACATTCCGAGAGCATCCCAAGCCCAGTGCCGACCTTCGCCGTCTGCTGGCGCACAACCTCAACATGACACCGCGCGGGGTTCAAGTCTGGTTCCAGAACCGCCGTGCCAAGGTGAAGGCTCAGCGACGCAAGGCGGTCGCCGCTGCCGAAGAAGACGACAAAGAAGCGGTCGAGACAAAAGAGCAGCCCCAGCAACGACCACCTCAAGATACCAACGTCCAGGATACGATGCCCCAGGAAGCGTGGTGCATGGAACGCCAGAATAGTACGACGTCGTCTGTCGTGACAGCCGAGGATCTGCCTGCGTTATTGACCCCCGCTACTCCGCCGTACTCGGACGGCCCGCCGCCGGCGCCCTTTTTATTTGGTAACGCAGTGGATGCCTTAGTGGCAGATCTGGTGGAACCAGCACCATGCAAGGCAATGCAGCTTCCAAAAGCAGAGCCTTTCATTGAGGGTGACAGTGGTGCATTTTCGAACAACAATAATAATGACTATCATTATTATCTGCCGACGACGCAGATACCCATGGACGCGTCGTCATGGCCGATAACGCAGACGGCGCCGGCTGATCTGCTCCTTCAAAACGACGTCTTGCTTCAACAAACGTGGAGCGCGAGTGATGAGGTATGTACCACTCAGCTGCTTTATTTTTTTATTGTCCTCCTCACCTAACCTGCCTGTTCTCCACAAGCAGCAACCACCACCGCATCCGCATCATAGGCTGTCCGACCCGATTTTCGGACCCAATGACTTTGACTTTAGCCTCGTGACGACCTATCCATCATCATAATGGCGTTCGAGTGTAACCATATGCCCCCATACTACACAGCACCTATTTCCTTTCTTTTTTTTTTTTTTCATTCTCACCAAAACGTTGCATCTTTCTCATTTTTATATGTCCATTTTCCCCGATTTCTTTTTCTATGGTTACTACTTTATATGATCGTTTGGCCAGTCTTTCTAATATCCATAATACTCCTTAATTATGTTAATCTGTATGCTTGCATCCCTTTTTCTTTTCACTGTACAGATTTTTTTTTTGTTCGCTAACGCCCCAAAAATACACATTCCGCCGAAAAAGAAGTGATTATTCTTCCTTTGCCTCTTTGGAAATAAAGTTCAGGGCCCTAGTATATTTTATTCATTGTTCAAGGGGAGATAGAGGAGGAGGAGGAGAAGAGAGAGAGAGAGGAACGCTGATCAGTCCAAACCCGCCGCGACACGTGCACGCATGATCATCAATGACAGTTGCACAGCAGAAGGGACCGCTCGTTGCACAGCAGATGGAGTAGCAGTAGCAGCAGTAGCAGCAGTCGTAGTAGTCGTAGTAGTCGTAGTAGTAATAGCAATTTCCCGGGTGAGAGAGAGAGAGAGAGAGAGAGATAGAGAGAGTAACAACAAGAAGGCAGAAAGAGGATATGTCAATCAATCTATTCAGCTTTGGATGACCCAAACCCAGAGAAACCCATCATCTTGGCCATCTCATCTTCGCCTTCACCGCCGCCCTCAGCTGCTTCGGGCTCTTCAGATTGTTGCTTTCTCTTCTTGGCTTCCTTTTTCTGTCGTTTCCGCTCTTTCCGTTTCCGCCGTTCCTCTTCCTCCTCACGTGTCAACTCTTCAATGCGCGAATCCAAATCTAATCCAAGGTGCTGTTGTCAGAACGGGGCATGTCTTCCATGAAGTTGGATTGCCCTCTTACCATATTCCTTTTTCGGTTCCTCCTTTTTGCGTTTCAGCATGGCCAATCGCTCACTGACATCCGTGGCCGAGGCACGCTCCACCTTGAGTGTATAGCCAACGTTCTTTTGATCTAGATCCAACTCCCCTGTCAGCGCTTTACCTTAGTAGTCTACCCTTTCACTTACGTTTACGGCCATTGCAGTGGTCCATGAAACCGACACTGTCTTTACAGACGATATCGCATGCCTTGCAGTAGAAACCCGGCTGCTTCGCATTTTCGCTGGCCCCACCGGACTGGACAATCTGGGTCTTACCGAGATTGGCATCAAGCACAATCTTCTTGTCGCGCATGCGCACTGATTCGAGGTTCTTGTCTTCGGATTCGTCTGATTTCGCCTTGATGGGCGGTAAGCCCATGCGACGACGCCGTTCATTCTCGTCACTGGTGCGATCGCGGGCCTCTCGAGCACGGGCTCGTTCTGCGTATTCTTGTTTATCCCATTTACGTCTGTAGTCGGTGTCACCCTACGCAAGCAGTCAGACGATGGCACTTTTTTTGGATGCACAATGCATTACCGAGCGTCCTGAGCCGTAAGCACTGCTCATGGTAAAGAATCTGTCTATCGATTGGGGGGATCTGCACAGAAGGAAAGAGCAAAGTGCAAATTTACGTCCAGACAGCATAATATAAATTTCACCTCTATCTGGACACCGTGTTCTCTCTTTGTTGCTCTTTTGCAGGCTCAACACGTATCACACCACATGGACGGGCTCCCGTCAAAGGCAAAAGTTTTCAGAGTTCTCATAGAGATATAACTACAAGCCGCATGCATAAAGAAGCAACCAGCTCGACTCAACTACACGATGGCTTGCGTTATATCTGTAAAGACAAGAAGCTTTTTAGGAGGATACGACGACGAAAAATGAATAAATAGACTCGCGGGTGACAAGGCTGGAAAGTATGATAGTGCTCTGCTCTGCATCCAGGTCAAGCAAACTACAAAAGTCGCACTAAGGGCAAGTGTCGACACCCACTCGCCCATGATTTGCTTGTACTCGTCGTGCCTGGAACATCAAATACAAGCGCCCTGGTCAGCAGTTAGCACTCTATATATCACATACCTTCAGATGGGAATACCGAATTACAGAGAGAAGATCATCTTAAACTTGAGTGCTAGCTCAAACGATTATATAGAGGACAAAATGTTAGGAGTGTTGTGACGGTACGATAGGGAAGCAGTTTATTCTACACAACTCGTCAACAGAACAGCATTGTTGGTTCTGCACAGTGCAGCCGCGCCTATCAACCACATCTATACAATTTGCATTGCTTATCTAGATTGACCCTTAACTACATACCCCAGGGGTTACCTTCTATTATCTTAGGGACGTGTCAACCTTGGACAGCGCCTAGCCCAATGACAAGGCTCGGGTCGGAGTCCCATGGAGAGGGAAAAAAAATTTTTTTTTTTTTTTTCTTGTAATAAAAAGCGCGAAAAAGCGGGCAGCCGTTTTCTTCACTCTTCACTTTCTCTAAAGGTAAACATCTTGTTTTCTTGATGAGAGAGACAGAAAAGGATGTCTTTTTTCATGATGAATTAAGCTGTCGCCCCAATCTGGATACTGTGATGACATCAGCGTTGCAAAGCCAAAGCAACCGCCTGATCGTTAAAGGATCTACCTTTTCTCTCTCTCGTCAGAACAGAAGATAAAAAAGAAAGAACCTATACTGATTCTCTCTTCTTTATCTTAGATTATATTTCTTGCAGCAGCACGCCATTTCCCGAGAATATGTTGTATAACGACGCAATAAATTTTTTTTTATCTACTCGAACCCATCTGCTTATTTTACTGTATATTCCAAACTCTGTGAACGTGTCGGGTGATGTCTTTTTCGTATCCTTTGTTTCTCGACGGTGGTCTTGCCACCCAACTCGAGCGAGCGCACAACAAAGACCTCTCAGGTGAGACCGCCACGCACTGTGTGTGCACAGGATCTCACTTTTTCTGGTGAAGGACGATTGTGGTCAGCCGCATGTCTTGAGCAAGATCCAGACGCGATTCGGTCGGTTCATGAAGCGTACTTTGCTGCGGGAGCGCAAGTGGCGACGACAGCGAGTTACCAGGCGTCTGTGCCGGGTCTGACCGCGGCGGGCTACAGCGAGGCACGCGCTCGGCAGCTCTTGAAGCGAAGCGTGGATCTGGCGCGGGAGGCGGCGACGCGCGCGGACGACGAGGATACGTACGTGGCGCTGTCGCTTGGGTGCTATGGCGCGCTGCTCGCCAACGGGGCCGAGTACACCGGCGACTATGGCGATGCCCTGACCGCACACGCCTTGATGGGTTTCCACCGAGACCGGCTCCAGCCCGGGGTGAACCTGGTCCTGTTTGAGACGATCCCCAACAAGACCGAAGCCGAAGCCATCGCGGCGCTCTTGCCCGAGATCCAAGCGCCAGTGGGCGTGGCGTTTGCATGCAAAGACGGGCAGCATCTGGCAGACGGCACCGACCTGGCCGAATGCCTTGCCCTGTTTCACGGCACAGGCGTGTGGGCGGTCGGCGTCAACTGCACGAAGCCGGCGTATATCCCCGCCTTGGTTCAGCAGCTGGACGCGCACCTGGATGCGCCGGTGGCACTGCTGGTGTATCCGGACGGCGGCCAGATCTGGGACGCCGTCCGGCGCGACTGGATCAACGCACCCGTGACGCCGGACGACTTTGCGACTTCCCTCGTGGAGGCGGTACGGCCCGTGGCAGGCCACCGGAAGCTTGTGCTGGGTGGGTGCTGCGGGACAGGGCCTGAGCACATTCAAGCGCTGAAAGAGGCCGTGGCGCGTATCTGACAATTGAGTTGAATTTCGCAGGACAAAGCAAATTGATTCATGACAAAATATGAAAAACGGATTCCCCACATTTCACACATATAAGAATCACGCTCGCATTTGCTTTCTATCTCCTCTCCTCTCCACGCCTATTGGCTTTACTTTTTTTTTTGAATTGTCCCCACTTTGATACCTATCCTAAACGATGCCCTACAACTACGAGACGGTGAAGGTCGATGTCCTGCCCGATGGTGTGGCTCACGTCCAGCTCAACCGACCCAAGAAACTCAATGCCTTCAACAATGCGTAAGCAAAATGAGCTGAGCTTTGTCACTACGGCAACATTTATTGAAATGCGATAGTCTCATTGGCGACATTGGCCAGGCCTTCCGTGAAGTCTCGGCCGACCGCTCTATCCGCGCTGTCGTGCTCTCTGGCTCGGGTCGTCTTTTCACGGCCGGCCTGGACTGTAAGTCGCCTTCCCTATTTGGAACACGCCCTGTCATACCCTAACATATTTGACCAGTGGCCGAAACGAGTCTGAAGGATTCGGAGGACGGCGATCCTGCCCGCCGCTCGTACCATATTCGCCATCACTTGCGGTGGTTCCAGGAGTCCATCTCGGCCATTGAGCTCTGCGAGAAGCCCGTCGTGGCGGCCATTCATGGCGGTTGCTATGGTGCGGGTGTGGACCTGATCACGGCCTGCGATATCCGATACTGCGCCAACGACGCGCTGTTTTGCGTCAAGGAGGTGGATGTTGGCCTTGCAGCCGACGTGGGTACGCTTCAGCGTCTGCCCAAGGTCATTGGCAACCAGAGTCTGGTGCGTGAGCTCTGCCTGACCGCTCGCAAGTAAGTTCTTCCAGATACACCAGGCACATGCTGCATGATTCTGAGATATGATTAGCGTGCTAGCCGATGAAGCCCTCCAGTGCGGCCTGGTGAGCCAAAAGCACGAGACCAAGGAGAAGACGATCGAGGCTGCCTTCAAGACCGCGCACCTGATTGCTTCCAAGTCGCCTGTCGCCATCTTTAGCACAAAGTAAGACAAAAGCAGTTCAATAGACCTGTCGTCTCATTTTATATATCCAAATTCCAGGCACAACTTGAACTATGCGCGCGATCACTCGGTGGCCGAGGGCCTGCAATACATTCAGGCCTGGAACGCGGCCTACCTCAACACGGAGGATATCCCGCTCTCCATCCAGGCCTTTATTGAAAAGAAGCCTGCTCGCTACTCCAATCTGTAGAATACCATTGAACAGCCTTTGAGATGGGGGTAGTTGCGGAATACATGTTTAGAACTGTATACTATCATTACTATTTATTGATGGACAAAAATCTCGAGAACATGGCGCAGATTGGTGACGAAACCTGTGTCTTGGTCGACAAGCTGTATCAGGTCGATGGTGTGGAGCTGCTCTTTGACGGCAATGAAGCGTATATCGATGGTTTGCGATGTGGATGGGCCCAAGGGACTAGACCGAACGTGTGAACGTTTCATTTCAGTCCTTCGCTTTCTTTTGGTCTGGTACTTTACCTTAATCGCACATTGTTCTCAAGACAGATGATATCGGCTTCCCGGGTCTCATTCTCGTAATATTGACGCAGGAATTCTGCATTGGAATATAAGCACACATTGCCCGGCCTCATTTGCTTTTCTATACATACCTCCTTCCTCCAGGTACGGCTCAATGGGGCGCGGCTCGACGGGCAGCGGGGGTAAGCTCGTCTTGGTCTCGCCTGGTCGTTGGACCTGCGGAGTGGTATGGGCCGGGCCCTGGCGTTTGCGGTTGGGGACCATGATCATGAAGCGGCGGGTATGTTTGGATCGGTTGACGATGAAGATGTGGAGGGGGAATATCTTGCCGGCCTGGATGGTCTCGGGCACCGTAAACGACACGACGATGCCGTCCGTGACTTCCGTCTCTTTGGGGACGGTGGGCAGCAAGCCGCTGGGGGCGCCTGCGAAGGGCCGGGGCGCTTGCTGCGGTTGGTGCACGGCCGGGCTCCCGACCGAGCGTGCGCCAGGCGACACGGAGACGGACGAGGAGGACGAGCGCTGATGGTGGTGGTGGTGCAGGACGGACTGGGGAGGGTGGAAGCGCGGGTCGACGGGCGGGGGTGGTTTGGCGCGCATGACGTCGAGCATGGTGTTCCACTTGCTGCGCATCTCGGGCGCGCGCTCGCCATTGTCCAGCAACGGCGACCCGACCACCTGGATGGACACGCGCTGCGGGTGTACCGGCTGCGGTTTGGGCGGTTCTTCCTGGATCGGGGGCGGGCGGCGGGTGGGGAAGATGCGCGGCGGGGGTTTCTCGGGCTTGGTCTGCCCGTCTTCAAGAAGCGTGACATGGTACAAGAAGACCATCTGGTCGAGGAGGTGTAGTCGCATCGGGAACGGCGTGTCTTCCTTGGTGGCGCGCACGACCACCGCGTTCGAGACCTGGACGTCGATCTTGTCCACGTCAAAGGCGCAACCGGTCTCGGCCGGGTTCTCGAGTTCAACGGACATCATGACCATCTTGTCGGCGACGGACAGATTGGTGGTACGCATCTTGACGTTCAGGCCTGCGCGGACAGGCAGCATCTCGCGCACGGGGCGGCGCAGGGTCAGCATGGACGAAGCAAACGTGCTGCTGCTGCTCGAGCTCGACGAGCTGAGGCTCGCGCTCGGCTGCCGGTCGTGCTTCTCGATCGCAAAGCGCTGGTGCACCTCCGACGCGCCAAACACCGGGTCTTCGCTCAGACCGCCGAGCAGGTCGATGGTCTCGAACAGATCGACGTCGTACTCGGCCTCGTCGTGCTTCTTCTTCTCCTCGTCGCCGTGTGTCTTGCGCAGGCGCTGGAACGGGCGGTAGCCGACGTTGATCAGGACCGAGAGCTGCGGGTGGTTGCCGCGCGTCTTGACGTAGACTACAAGAAAGATGAGCACAACGTCCAGATGCAATAAGGCAATGGGGTGCGTGGCGTACGGATAGGCAGAGAGAGCGGGTAGAGGCAGCAGTACGCGTCGGCTGTGTCCTGGATGACCACGTCTGGGTCCTTGTCGCGGCTGTAGGTGTGCGAAAAGAAGGGCAGGCTGATATCGCCCTGGACAGGCGCTGACATGGGCCCGCGTGCAGCTGCGTTGGCCATTTGAGGCGACGATGGGGCCGAGATGGAAGGCGCCCACTTCTGCGACAGCGACCGGTGGTGAGGCGTCGAGAACGAGCTGGATGCCTGCAGGGGCGGGAACGCGCCTGCCACGTTGCCCGCACTGTCCACGATGCTCGCCTCCACCTGAACATCGAGGTGCTCAAAAAAGGTATGCACGGCCTCGACGACGTCTGCACCCGTGCCTGCAATGTGATGGGGCACCTTGGCAAGCAGATAGACTCGCACATGTTCATCTACACTCGGATAGTTTAGACCTCCAAGTGTTGTCTCGTCTCTTTCTTCTTTGTAGCCTACCGTAGAAGGCGTAGGACCGAGCGGGTCTATCGACAATGGACTCGAACGTCAGAGACTCGTGCGTGTCGGTCTCACTCAGGTTGGGAATGAGGACCCGAAGCTCGGCTTCATTGAAAAACAGTTCCGAGCTAATCGTGTCCATGTCCAAGCATGCAACGCGAGAATAGGTTAAGAAAATAAGAAAGAGTTACTTCTTATGGAGGCGAGCGAATTGGATCCAAGCGCGCGCGAAATACTGTGAAGTACACAAAGTCGGAGCACGCTGTGTAATTCTATGACGGGTGGGCAGCATATCTAGCGTGGGCGGG
Organism: Syncephalastrum monosporum B8922; assembly: GCA_000697355.1. Lineage (NCBI taxonomy): Eukaryota > Fungi > Mucoromycota > Mucoromycetes > Mucorales > Syncephalastraceae > Syncephalastrum > Syncephalastrum monosporum. The sequence goes on from JNEN01001278.1 coordinate 193,535, forward strand.
CCATCAAGGTAGATGCCATCTGTTTGCTATGCAGAGGCTGCCGCTATATGTCTAGTACCGGACGCCGGAAATCATCAGTGCACTGTCAACAGTTGGCTATCTGCATAACGACTTGGCTATAACTGCTTGCCGGCAAATCTCTCATGGTTGCATAACTGGGTCAAGCATCATTTATTGGTCAAAGGCAGCCCGATGTGAGAAGCAAAAGCCATAGCTTAACTTACAATGAATGACGTTTGCTCTCTTTCCTCCAAATCTACCGCAGAAGCTTATTGCATATTCTAAAGCATAGCAGTCTCCCCAATCTAACCCGACTTGCAAGTATGTAGGACAGGTGTCGTGGACACACGGAAAGTATTTTATAAACAGTGTCAAGATGCAAACCATATCATGATATAAGTGGGTGGCATGTTTATTTGTAAGGGGAGCTCTAGGCAATGCTACCCGGGTGAAACACGTGCGTCTGCTGGATAGCGCATCGTAGAACTGGCTTGCTCTTTCTTTTTTCTTCCTTGGGGCTTGTGCTGCGTATGCATCCGTTGATAGCCGCTGCTTGAGAAAGCAGATTGAGTAAGATTTTGCTTTGGATTTGCCCACCGACTGGAGACTGGACTGGTTCGTAGGGCAGTAGATCTTTGTAGAAAGGGACTTTTGTGTATGTGTCCGTCTACCTTGTCCGGTGACCTAAACAAGACATTGAACAATGATGGATTTAGTACATGGCTATGATCACTACCTGTCTTTTTTGCTTACCATGTAATGTCTGGGCCGGACGACGCTATTTCCCTTGGTTTGGTTTTACTTGGTTTTTTTTTTTTTTTTTGTTGTTGTTG
>JNEN01001279.1:0-51917 GCA_000697355.1 Syncephalastrum monosporum B8922
TCAATGTCCCCGTCTGGGAACACGAATGCTCGCAGCGACCAATTCCAGTAGCCGCTGGGAGCGGGTGGGGGTGATCGCACCGGCGACGGCCCACGAACGTCGCCGGGCTCCCACAAAGTCACGCCATACATTCCCTCGATGAGGTCATCCACACTATGACCACTTGCGGCGTGGCCGGCCGACGCAGCAGACGACACCACGGACGAGCCGACCACAGGCAAAACAGCAGGCGCCGGCAGAAGGCCAAACGACGCGCACAAAGACAAGCCTCCAGACGTGGCGGCAGGCGACGAGGTACCACACGTGGCGGCTGGAGGGAGGGCAGGAGAGGAACCAAACGAGGCGCCAGAAGCAGCGGCGGGAGGGATGGCAGGCGAGGCACCAGACGAAGCAGGCGAGGCACCAAACGAAGCAGGCGAGAAGCCAGAAGAAGCAACAGCGGCGGGAGGGAGGGCAGGCGAAGCACCGAACGAGGCAGGCGACGAAGCGCCAGAAGCAGCAGCAACAGAGGCGGGAGGGAGGGCAGGCGAGGCACCAGACGAAGCAGGCGAGGCACCAAACGAAGCAGGCGAGAAGCCAGAAGAAGCAACAGCGGCGGGAGGGAGGGCAGGCGAAGCACCGAACGAGGCAGGCGACGAAGCGCCAGAAGCAGCAGCAACAGAGGCGGGAGGGAGGGCAGGCGAGGCACCAGACGAAGCAGGCGAGGCACCAAACGAAGCAGGCGAGAAGCCAGAAGAAGCAACAGCGGCGGGAGGGAGGGCAGGCGAAGCACCGAACGAGGCAGGCGACGAAGCGCCAGAAGCAGCAGCAACAGAGGCGGGAGGGAGGGCAGGCGAGGCACCAGACGAAGCAGGCGAGGCACCAAACGAAGCAGGCGAGAAGCCAGAAGAAGCAACAGCGGCGGGAGGGAGGGCAGGAGAAGCACCGAACGAGACAGGCGACGAGGCGCCAGAAGCAGCATCAGCAGTGGGTGGGAGGGCAGGCGAAGCACTGAACGAAACAGGCGACGAAGCGCCAGAAGCAGCAGCAACAGAGGCGGGAGGGAGGGCAGGCGAAGCACCGAACGAGGCGGGCGAGGCACCAAACGAAGCAGACGAGAAGCCAGAAGAAGCAGGCGGAGCGTGGGCAGGCGAGAAGCCAGAAGCAGGCGAGAAGCCAGAAGCAGGCGAGAAGCCAGAAGCAGGCGAGAAGCCAGAAGCAGGCGAGAAGCCAGAAGCAGGCGAGAAGCCGGAAGAAGCAGCCGGAGCGTGGGCAGGCGAGAAGCCAGAAGCAGGTGAGAAGCCAGAAGAAGCAGCCGGAGCGTGGGCAGGCGAGAAGCCAGAAGCAGGTGAGAAGCCAGAAGAAGCAGCCGGAGCGTGGGCAGGCGAGAGGCCAGAAGCAGGCGAGAAGCCAGAAGAAGCAAGCGGAGCGTAGGCAGGCGAGAAGCCAGAAGCAGGCGACGATGCACCAGAAGGAAGTTGATGCGAACCACCAGGAGTGGCCGCAGAGGCGCCAGACGGGGCAGCCGGAGCGAAAGCGGGCGAGAAGCCAAAGTTGGCAGGCAGCGAGGTGCCAAACACGAACGCCGACGAGCCAGACGCGACAGCAGTGGCGGGAGCCGGAGGAGAGCCAACGACGCAAGAGCCAGACGTGGCGAACGGCGCAGGAGCAGGTGCGAATGAAAAGCCACACGAAGCGGCGACGGCAGGAGAAACAGGCGCAGCAACGGCGCGGGAGGGCGACAAACAGGAGGTCGGCTCCTCAAGAATTTCCGCTAAGATGTCCTCGACATCTGCGTCGGCAATGGCGGCAGGGGCAGGGGCAGAAAAGAGGCTTTGTGCGTTTGTGGACATTGCGTGCAATGAGGTACGATAAGAAAAGTGAAGAGAGAAGAAAAAAGATCTTACGCGCTGCTGCGCATACATGAAATACGCGTTTTTTGCAGTTTTTTAAAGCCAGTGTGTGAGACATAAAGGTGTAATAAAAGTGTCATTAGGTTTCAAATGTCAGTAGTCAGCATTCCGTGACGCATTGACTTGGAACTAGCTCTCTTTCTTCTCTTCTTTTGAAATGTGCTTAGTGAATGGACACGATCATTGACATGGCTCGTCGCCTGGTGCCTGAATCAGGTGAAACGTGGAAACAGGGCAAGGTGATATGTTCCCATAGAAACAGACTGGTATGACACTATATCAGACGCACGGTATGTAGAGTATAGCACTCGATAAAAATGAATGACTAGCGTTTGAGATGTAGACTTCTTGCATGCGTCGTCTTGCATTAAAGTTTGGTGCAACTTTATTTGAGTTGCATGATCCATTGACACTTCGCCGCTTTAAATTATCCATTTTAATACATATTAAGAGGCACCATTCAGTATCAGGAACAACATATACTCTCGTATATGGCCGTATGAGATAGTCTGTTTGTTTTAATAATTGGAATGCGCATACAACTGCAAGTATAACGCTTGATATGATATTACGGTGCTTGAAAAAGATGTACGCACAAAGGTGGGTGTGAAAATTGTTTGAACCGTCTTAGACTCTATGTATGTATGAACGGCCTCGGATACCACAACCTAAGACCTTGAAAGGATATTCGATGTCTGTGAAGAAGATGTTAGCTTCAGTTATAACGCCTTCTTTGTATTGATGCTCACGAATTAGCTTGAAAGAAGATCATCACGGCAACCAGCATAGCACAAACTTGTTTACCTCTGTCGTCCATTGAAACAACCTTTTTCTTTCATTTCGATTAGGAGATATCGAATGCAATTTTGTTCGACATGTCTGCATATATTGGCGTCTTTTTTTGCAACGATTGTATGCATTTTTAAAGGCTAGTTGGTTTAGCATAGTTGTATTATAAACCTTTGCGGCAATTATCATCATAGCAAGCTTGCCAATTCATCCTGTCGTCTCCGAGTTCCTCAATGTAGTCCTCGACATAACGCCAGTTCTGAGCACTCTCATCATTGATTGGTTGGAGCGTCGCTGATATCTGGTATCCCGATTGCTGGCGACGGGCCGCTTGAGTTAGGGGCAGATGAGGTTGTTGTCGCTGGAGTGGGCGATGATGACCGACTTTATATGCATTGGCGCTTGCAGGATGATTGATAGTTCATTTCTTCGCGCTGGTATCGTAAATATCGTGGTCAAGCATGTCGATGACCTTGTGGTATCGTATTCTGCACCTTTAACAATACGTAGAAGATGACTTGCCTTGTTTTCTTCCTCCGTAACCTGATTTTCGAAAATCCGCTTTGCGATGCTGTATTTGGGTGGCGGGGTCGTGATGATGACTATGATCGGCCAGACATTGCTTCTGTTCGTCGAAGAATGCGCCAAAAGCGGCAATTGGATCCAAAGGTGTTTTGTCCATATGCAAAAAAAAAAATTAATCCTTTGCTCAGGATGTAGCACTGGTTTGCCCATGGAAAGCACGGCAACTTGGAAAGAAAAGGCTTTGACTTATTTTTTATGCTGCGTTCATGACCTGGCGCTTGCTGGCGCTTGCTGGCGCTTGCAATCATGTATGATGATTACGAGAACGAAAGGTGACGCGCCGTATTCAGCGAAAATTTCCTAGCAAAATCGTACAACACGGTGCATAAAGTTGTTGTCCACAGAGTTTTGTATCTCGACAAGTATTGGTGGTATAGCTCTAATATTGTCGGTGGCATACAAGATAACAGATTTCATTCTGTTTGCCCATTCGGTGGGTCTTGGCTAATACTGGTCAATGGAGCTTCGTCCTAGAAGAAAATATGAGTACATAATGAGCTTAAGTGTAACTGGTGGGAGCTTTCCAATTACTGCTTCGACAACAATATTTTTGGCTTCGTTGATCTGCCAAATCAGCTTGTTCATGAGATCGGTTCCAATGTGAGGGTGTGCGGTAGGTAAGTTTAAGAAAAGAGGAATAGGTAGATATGGAATTTGTAATGAGCACCAGTCAAACCACAAGGTATGTGTGAAATGTGTACGAGGACAAGAAAAAGAAAAGAAATAAAGGTAATAAGGGGATCAAAGAGGAATATGCGTCTCTTAAGTATACAGGTTGAGAGAATAGGCAAGGGGCATGTTACGCCTCTTGTGTGTGTGTAAAAAGAGAACGGAGGGTGAATATGTTGCGAGTAAGAGAGGAAAGGATGAGACGGTTACGGAAAGAAAACGGGAGTCTGGAGCGTGTACAAGAGAAAGAGGAGAGGCAGCAAAGGAAATAAAAAAAGGCCATGTGATGTGTATTTGTTTTGTGTGTGAAGCGCGATAGCACTATCCTTCGTGCGTTCCGGAGGTACAGGAGCATGACCGCTACGTAGCCTCATGTCGATGCAAATAGGGTCCCTGCTGGCGCAATTGGATAGCGTGGTCAAGTTTTGTGCAATAGCAATCTGGGTATTCTGTATGCCGTTATGAGGTGGTGTCAATACAGAGGAGCCGCTTTAGTACATTAGGATACCTAAAATGTGCGTCTTGACAAACCTGGAAGACAGAGGAGAATGCGATACTTTCTTGGTCCATTCATCAAAAAGTCTGAGTGACAGTTCCTGAGCTAAATTCGGAGTTGCTTTGCTTAAGCCTAGCGATAGCTTTTGGCTTCTCTGTTTTTTTTATTCACTAGAAATACACAACATAATAAAAGACAGATATTTTCACTGTAGATGTTGAAGTATTAAACTAGCATATCGATATCCACTGTAAAGTCAGTTGTCGTTCGATTGAAATACACTTTCCACATACCTACGGTAGAGCCGGATTCGTTATTACACGTGCAAGGCGGAAGGACGCCACCTTAGCGGACTAACGCGCCGGTATAGGGTATGCGTCTAATTCCTTTTGTTAAGCATGTGAAGCACTTAACATGGTGGGAGGGGAGCTGAAAGACATTTGAACATATGCCTGTACAAGGCTTGAAATACTACCGGCCTCTACCGTAGGCTAGGGCGGGGGAAGAGGACAGAGGAGGGAGGGCAAAAGGAACGGAAAGGAAAAGGAGCGGACCTGACATCGAATGAATATATAAGCATGCCTCAGTTTCTCCTGCAGCTCAGTTCACTTACGGATAGAGAAAAAAAAAGCAGGAAAAGACCTCTGGAAGAGGGGGCGCGAGCGGACAAGAGGAAGAGAGACGCAAACAGAAGAGAAAACTGGAGGGAAAGAAAACGGAATACAACACAAATTTCAAATCTCAGTAGTAGTCAACGAAGCTACTACACAAAAAGTCTAGCAATAGCTTATAGATACTATTATATAATACGTGCGAGCGCCAGATAGCTAAGCATATTGGATAAGCTTTGCAAAAAAGTAATAAATGGAGTTGAAAAGTCGAGATTCGGGAGTGGAGTTTGGGAACGTTGACATTGTCAAATTGGAGTTGAACGAACTTGTGCGTTTCTGATGGTGTCTTGATAAATAACTAACGAAGGTCAGTGACAGATAATAAAGATGGCTTCTTTGGCGTCAAAGAGATAAAAGAATCGTCTCAAAATAGAATATATTGAGTTGTAATGATCTGTATGTAGCATAAATACAATCGAATCTCCCTAGTGCCACTGTTAAATTTTAAACGAACAATAGTGCATTGTAGTCATGACATTCAAACTATATTATTAATTGAAAGAAAAATATAATAAAAGATAACACACAAGCATTTCAACGTAAACTGAAGACATACGTAATAAACAACCTTCATTATGACAGCTATCATTGTGTCACATAGTCAGTTAAAGTCCATTTACGAGGGAACTTCAATAATATATGTACAGTATGTAGCGATGTTATATAAGAAAGGGCTATCACTGGATAGCATAGCACAGTCCGATAATTTCATCATCGGTTGGCTTACTCGTAAAGTAGCCTTTGTATTTTAGTATTACGCAGAAAACTGCCTCGATACTTCCTCGGCTATAGAAGATTGGGGCATGGAGGTGGCTATTCGTAACAGCTTTCCCGTCACATGTTCCACTATCGGCTAACAACGACTCGCCCACCAACTCTTGTGCCGGCAACACCTCTGCCCCTGCCAAATATTACTTGTTCCTTGACGTCTTCCGTGAAACACGGACACTGAACCCCCCCCCAACCCTCTACCGTTTCGTAGAGCGAGCTCAATCTCACAGGAAATGGTAAACTCATGAGACTGTCTTGACATAAAAACCTTCAATATACGTATGTATAGTGATACATATCCATCTCACTTCCCTTCTGCTGTATTCCTATCTCCCAGCATGAGTTCGAGGGTTCCTAGCGTGACCCTTCTTGGTTGTTGTCTCTGCTGTAAATAAGTTTTTATTCGCTATACTACAATTATTGAAGTTGATTCATGAGTTTTTTGATTGAATCAACGGTGTGGATATTATTCAGGGTAAGATGTCAGATGCTTTGCGCTTCGTGGGGGGGGGGGTTATGTACGGGCCTGCGTAGTGGGACGGCATTTTCTTTGAACGCTTTCACTTTTTTTTATCTTTTTTTTTAGACTGAGAGGGTTGTGCGGCACCCTTGGTTAGGGCAGTTCGAATGACTTCGGGATCAATTGGCATGGTGTGGAGCCTGTGGATATCTTCAGCCAGAGCAGAAGGCACTGGGCGGAGCGTGCCGGGAGCTACAGTCATCTAGTTAGTACCATATCTTCATGTCCCAGCATAGTACTTACAGACATTAACGACAATTTGTCTCTGGCACTGCCTCATTATCCGGGCGAGTTTTCTGATGGAATCGGCTTGAGGAGCCCACTGTACGTCGTTCAGGAGCGACGATTCCTCCAGGTCTGGTAGGTCCAAGGAGGGTGTTGAGAATGGGTGTGTGAATGGCAGATTATCGCTGACAACTTCTTCGTCACTGCTGATCAATTGATATTCTTCTTCTTGGTCACAGTTGCTGCCTGCTTCATGGCTGAAGGGAAACGCATGCAGATCATCCATGGCATCGTCTTCGTCGCTGCTGATCAATTGGTATTCTTCTTCTTGGTGACAGTTGCTGCCCGTTTCACCGTTGGAGTGACGTGTATCCAGGTCCATGTCATCTTCGTCGTCACTGCTGATCCAGTGGTACAGGACCTCTTGGTCTCGTTGCACGTCATTGCCGGTGGTGGAAGATGTGTCGCTAGAAAGAGGTGCGACAGGGCTGTGGGTGGTGGCGCTTGGCTCGCTATGCTGTGCAGTGCGGCTGTCGACGACCATTCGAGGGGAGGGCGACGAGTCAAAGTAGAAGAGAACGTCACCGGTGCTGGTGCTATCGTTGTCCGCGCAGAAGCTTGGCTCCGGCAGTGCATAACTGCTATGCCTGTCTGACCTGTCCTGGAAGCTACTGGAGGCAGCGACATTGTACATGACAGTGTTCATGGCAGCATTGCTCGACTCTCTCGTGCCTTCAAAGTGCGGAAGGTTGGTTTCCTCTCGCAGCTGGTCATTATGGCTTGCGCTTGCCACGCTCAATGGCCTGTCTGGTTGCCATGGCGCACGCCGATCAGTTCCCGCTGCATCGTAAGAAGGAAAAGGATCAAGGTAGAAAAGAGCTTCTTGAGCGTTGGAATCGTCATTTTGCTGTGGTGGATCATTGTTGTCGCACGTCATGCTGGAGAAGAACGGAAAAAGATCAAAGGATGATTTTAATTGTTGTGAATTTGTCACTTGATGCTTATCCACATTTTTCTTCAGTCTGTATCTACTAGACTCGCTTCATATAAATCTTATTCATTAGTCTGCTTTTGTTCTTCGACATTATATCGCATGAGAGTGAGTGATGGTGGTGAAGAGAGTGCACTAATGTATCCCCTTGTGTAGATTAAGCGTTCAAACTACATGGAATCATGCCAATATTTCAAGTTCCACATTTGGCATCAAGAAAAGGTTTATCCCTTCAGCTGCATTGCCCAAATGCCGATGTCTGTGTCACGTAAATCGCCCTGACGCAGGAGATTGCTTGCTTTCTCTTTTCTAGTAAAAAACCAACATGAAGCAAAACCAACCGCCGATTTTCTTTTCTAATTAACTTTATCTAATCGTCACCGCTGGATCTGATAGTCCTGATTCCTGATTGATTTCAGGGCCGGCAGGCGATTTTGCGCACGGGCCTCCTGGTGTTTCTGCACCACCAAAGCTACACCCAGAAAAGTACCACCGTCCAGATAAGAGGCAGAATATAAAAGACACCAGGAAAATGCTATACTGACGGTGCCCCGCAACCTCGCCTCGCAACCTCGTCCAGTACAGGTCCCAGTTACTCGCTCTCATGACAAACGAATAAAAGAAGAACAGGACGAGGAAAAAGAGGAAGAGAAAGCAGAAGACGAGGAAGGGAAGAAGAGTTTGGAATCGAAGAATTTCTCGCTCACAAAATATATAGAGTAAGCATAGATATATGTCGTTGAATGCAAGTGCTCTTGATCGGCATGCCTGACGTACCTTTTGCGATAAAAAGAAAGCCATTGGGATAAACGCAGAAGGAAAAAGATACTGATGTACTCCGGCAAAGATACTGGATAGCTTCAATTACTAGATGGGTCGAGAAAGTCGCAAAATGTAATCATTTTTCCCAAGAGTAAATCAGTATCTTGTTTCCTACCGTGAAAAAGAACCTGATATGCACCGATTTGCTTAGTTTTGACAACTTTTCTTCGCTTCTCGATGTCAGCGTTTTACGTGGGTAGTGGACAGGTTACTCACCCTGAGCAGATTCTTCTAGCTGCTGCGGTACCTGGGTGCAGCCCTGGGAAACTTGCAGTCTGTTTACCAGCCGTTTTCACCGCATATTAGTTCAATGAAGAAAGTCATAATCTGCTGCGGTGAGTATGTTCATATTTCGGACCTAACCCAGCCATCATTTGTGATCTCAGGCACCTTTTTTGGACTTATACATGGCCAACATTGCGTGCATCGTCCTCTTCCCTTTATCCTTACACTGCAATCTTTCTTACAGCGACATGCCATCGGTGTCTTTCTCGTATTCTTGAAATTCTTCGCTGATCGTGTGGGAGCAGTCAACGCAGGATTGGATCATTATTTGCTCAGATTCGGGCTCCAGCCGAACATAGCATATCCGTCATTATGCTGGACTTGACTTTAAAGTGCCACGCAACAAGGAAATTTTCTGTCGATGATTGGCAGATGTATCCGATTGAAATCATATTCCCTGTCCTTATCGTCTCATTGTTGGTTTTGCTTATCTCTAACTCCAATGGAGTAATTGAGTCTATCCGCATAAAAAATATTTAGCCAGACACTAGCCTATGCTGCTTTATTATCTTCGGCGCAAAACATAGTTCATTTTCCATCAGGCGACTTCAGTCAGTCGATCGCACGATTTGCTGGTTTATCAGCTCCATGCAATTCTTTTGTGGCCCTGGTGCGTTGATGCTTCCTCGAAAAATTTGACCTCTAATATATTGTGTTGTATTGGACATCAGAGGTGACCGTAGGGTGACCGTCTTGTTTTGTCGTCACCCTACCGTCAACATTTTAGGCTCCATTTATCATTTCGTTAGAAATCTGCTAACTGAAAGCCTTATTTATATAATTAGTGCATACTTTATCAATTGCAAATCAACCGTAGTATCTATCATCATGCACCGTATTATCTGGAAAATCATGTCTGCCTGCTTCGCATTTTAACAAGCACATGGTACAGCGTTTCCTTCAAGTGCACTTATCGGCTCATAGCATTTAACGAAAGCAAAACAAATGCTTACGCAGGTGTCCATCTTTTATTTTTCTTTTACTCGCTTGTCAGCTTCCGCATTATTGATCAAGAGGACCACGGGGATAGTCGCCGCATAAACCAATACCAGAACGAGGTGTTTAGTACATATTTTATATATTTGATCGTCGGCTTATTTTTCTATAAACGCAGCATTCCCTTATCCTGTATAGCCTTGATTGATTTCGGGTCACATCACAACCGTGTTTATGCTCGTCGATTGATTGGATACTATCGAAAGGAGAAAACGCAGGTGACACATTTCCCCGAGTGAGACAATCGGCATACAACTTTCAAGGGTTGCGTATTTTCGTGTTTGTTTGTCTTCCTCTCACCACACACTCTGCATACCTGATGGAAGAAGAAAACACACATTCGAGAGAAGAGGATATTCAAAGGGTAACCCGAAGAAGATTAAAAGCCGAGAGATAGGCGCTCATGATGCTTGTTTGGGTATGTCGTCTAGATAGCCAAGGAGCTCACGATGCGTCTACAGTACGCGCGATTCAAAGTGGAGAGCGGGATGGTCAGCAATAGCCTCCCGGAAGTGGAAGACGTTGTTCGTGAAAAAGATGACATGGCAGGCCAGGATATCGAGAAAACAGATGAGAATGACGCCTGGCTTTACTTGCCACCTTCGCCACCGACCACGGTATCCATCCATCAAATACGACGCAGCAGCGGCAGCAGTAATGAGAGTTTTGGCAGCATCACGACGGCGGGCCGACTGCGAAGGCAAAAACAGCAAAGAAAACGGTCTCAGCTACCCGAGGAGGACGCTGCCCACAATTTGATGATGCTCATGGCTCATAAGCAACCGACACAGCCTTATGCGACGCCGCCCACGACGGGTCGTCGGAAAAAGATAACCTCGAAGCAGCAGAAAAAGAAAGCCAAGGCAACAGCGACCTCGAGCCACGCGAGCCTAGGCGAGACAGAGAAAACGACACCGACGCTGCCTTCCTTTGAAACATTGACGCGACAAGTACCCGATTACGACTGGCGCAGCCGGCAGCTGGCCCAGGAGGCATGGGCGAGTGCCGGTCAGATGCGGCCAGACACAGTGGCCTCCGCCTCGGCGCGTCTGCCTCATCTCCCGCCGCAAGGGTTCGGAGGCAGTGTGGAGTCTCACGAACCACTCGCATCTCCTTCTTCACGCTCGTATCACCAAGCCGCCAAATAAAATCATGGCCGCCTCCTCTGCAAGAGCGTATTTTCTCCTTTTTTTTCTTCTTGTTTTTCTTTGGTCATTCCTGTTTCCTCCATGCTGGGTACAGTCGCTTACGCAGCGTTGGCTCCCTGCCTGATCGTTGCCATGTCGCCGTCTTGGCTGCAATATAGTGCGCTGTATTGTCATGGTATGGGAATGGGTTTACTCTTATTCTTTGCGATGACGCGATCCAACCGCGACAGCGACCTGTACAATCTACGAAATATACTGTTCAACGTGCCTCTGCCGCCTCGGACGTTGTGGTTCAATATGGGACTCTGGAAAGACGAAGGCGACTCGTATCCCGATGCATGTGAAAGGCTAGTCAAGGCCGTGGCAGACGTTGTCAAGATTGGCAAGGGCGCTTCAGTTCTCGGTAAAACTATTAATGCCCCTCACGGTTCATCGAATGAACCTTATCTTTTTTAACCCGTCGCATTCTACCGAATTCCAGACGTCGGATATGGTTGCGGTGACTCTTGCTTTCTCCTTGCAGGTACGGGCACGTAAAGAAGGAAGACAGCGGAATATGCATTCATATTATCACTTCTATGACAGACCGCCACCAATGCCAAGTCACGGTATGCAAGTCGCCGTCTGTGCTGCTGTGTTTTTTTTTATCTGTTTATCACATTTAACTTATTTGGGGGTGTCGGCCGCGCAGGGTGTCACAAATGAAGACGGACAATGGCGGATCTCCCAAGCACGTCATCGACAGTACCACAGCGAATTGCCTGTCAAGCTTGTACGCGGCTCGGCGGTCGACATTGAGAACTTGTTCCAAGACCAAACCTTTGATCATGTCACGTGCATTGATGCGGCCTATCACTTTAATACTCGACTGCACTTCTTCAAGGCGGCGCACGCCAAGCTCGCGCCCGGAGGCACGCTCGGTTTGTTCGATCTCACATTCGATATCCAAGGTCCGGGCTGGTGTCAGTGGATCGTGAGACAGATGAGCCAGCTCCTGGGCGTGCCGGCGGCCAATCTGATCAACGTCAAAGCGTACGAGGAACAGCTGGCGTCGACTGGGTTTGTGGAGGTGCAGCTGCACCGTCTGACGGCGGATGAGGTATTTGGCGGACTGAGCAATTGGGTTCGGCGGCAACGTGACCTGGCCGATTCATGGGACGTGCTGGCGGTGCATCACGACCTGTTCATGCGAGGCAGTGCATGGACGTTTGATTTATTCGCGCGGTATGGCTGGGTGAGCCCAGTGATTGTCTGTGGGCGCAAACCACGCTGAACAATGTGGGGTTTGTTTATATGTCATGTTGAAAAATGCCTTATGTAAGGCTGGCAAAATGTAAATGACGGGTTCTTTCGGGTCCCAGGCCCGACTCGCCCGACCGCGGGACTGCAAAAAAAATAAAATAAAAATAAATCAAGCAGAAACCTTGCAGAACGGTTGGAAACAGTGGAGACGGCAAACTACAAAAAGATGGAGCAAGCAAGCGAGAGTATTATGTCATCTCAGTTGTCAGGAGGGACGCAGGATGACCGAGTGTTCAAGTGTGATAATGTATGTAGAAAGTAAGGTTGAATAACAAATTATTACGGATGATGCCGGAAATTGAAACCCGCCGTTTGCCGTGAGAGGAAGACTCGCTTTTTCTTTCAGCCGCTTTTTTTTCGTTTTGCGCTGACGAAGACCCCGACCCTTTCAAAGTATAATCCGCTTTTTTCTTCTTTACTGTATACTCTTTCTCCACACTTTTCAACACCACCACCACCACCACCACCACACTCTCATACTCAACAGGAGTTCCATATCATCCCCTCTCTCTTTTCTCTTTGTCTTTTCTCACTCTTCCTCGCGTGATCTTCATCTTTTTCATATCTTCTTGCACCCATCCAAATATACACCATGCAGTGCTCTTCTAGTCGTATTGCCCTCCGTGCACTTTCTGGCTCCACCCGCCGCATCGCTTCTTCCTCCATCCGCGCCTCGAACGGCATCGCCCGCCAGGCAAGACAATTCCACGTCCAGGCTCCTGCTGCCATGTACATGCTCGGCTCGGATCGCTTCAAGTAAGGACCTTCTCTTTTCTTCTCTTCTCTTCTTCTCTTTCTTTCTATGAAAATCCTCATCGAAACGCGTTCTCATCCTTTGCCCTCTTTCTCTCTGCCTTATTTTACTGCCTTCCAGCCATCCCTTAAAGAACAGTGTCGTGCGACACCAAGTCAGAACTTATGGTAAGTTAAGCTTTGGAGGCTCTGCAAATCACGCGTTCTCTTTCTCACGGGTTGCTTCTTTAACGTTCGTCCAGCCGACAAGGTCGTGCAAGTTCCCCAGATGGCCGAGTCTATTTCGGAAGGCACTCTGAAACAGTGGATGAAGCGTAAGTAGCGAATGGGGGTTGCCAATGACAGACATATGGAAGCGGTTCCACTCAATTCATGATGACGTTATTGTCTATTACGTCCTGCAGAGGTCGGCGAGTTCGTGCAACAAGACGAGGAAATCGCCACGATCGAAACGGACAAGGTCGACGTGACCGTCAACTCGCCTGCGTCGGGTACCATCATCGAGCTCTATGCCCAGGAAGAGGACAATGTCGCTGTGGGCGCTGACTTCTTCAAGCTGGAACTTGGCGACGCGCCCAAGGAGGGTAAGCCACAGAGATGCTTTGTTCCTATGGGAGCAGTTGGTTAAATTCGCGTTCCCTTGTTCCCATAGGTGCCGCTCCTCCCAAGAAGGAAGAGCCCAAGAAGGAAGAGGAGCCCAAGCAGGAATCCAAACCTGCCGAGGAACCCAAGAAGGAGGAACCCAAGAAGGAGGAGCCCAAGAAGGAGGCGCCCAAGCCTGCCGCCGAGAAGCCCGCGTCGGCTGCTGCTCCTGCGCCTGCCGATGAGGGTAAGAAGGTCTTTGGCAACCGTGGCGAGACCCGTGTCAAGATGAACCGCATGCGCTCGCGTATTGCCGAGCGTCTGAAGCAGTCGCAGGACACGGCCGCGTCGCTCACTACCTTCAACGAGATTGACATGACCAACCTCATGGGTCTCCGTTCCGAATTCAAGGACGCCGTCCTCAAGAAGCACGGCGTCAAGTTTGGCTTCATGTCCGCATTCACCAAGGCTTCGGCGATCGCTCTCTCCGAGATCCCTGCTGTCAACGCCACCATTGAGGGCAACGAGATTGTCTACCACGACTACGTCGATATCTCGGTCGCTGTCTCGACTCCTAAAGGTTTGGTCACCCCCGTCCTCCGCAACGTCGAGGACATGGATTACATTGGCATCGAGAAGAACATTGCCGCTCTCGGCCAGAAGGCTCGCGATAACAAGATCACCATCGAGGACCTCGCCGGTGGCACCTTCACCATCTCGAACGGTGGCATCTTTGGCTCCCTCATGGGCACCCCCATCATCAACCTGCCCCAGTCCGCTATTCTCGGTATGCACGGTATCAAGGAGCGGCCAATCGTCGTCAATGGCAAGGTAAAGCAGACCCAAAAACCAAAAAAAAAAAAATGCGCATGTCGATGGCATAGATACTCACACAGTTACGCGTCGTTATTGTAGATTGAAATCCGTCCCATGATGTACGTTGCCTTGACGTATGATCACAGAATCATTGACGGCCGTGAGGCTGTCACCTTC
Organism: Syncephalastrum monosporum B8922; assembly: GCA_000697355.1. Classification (NCBI taxonomy): domain Eukaryota; kingdom Fungi; phylum Mucoromycota; class Mucoromycetes; order Mucorales; family Syncephalastraceae; genus Syncephalastrum; species Syncephalastrum monosporum. The sequence continues at coordinate 14,491 of JNEN01001279.1, forward strand.
CTCATCAGAATCAAGGAGATGGTGGAGGACCCTAGACGGTTGTTGCTTGGTCTCTAAAGGAAAAGAAAAAAACAAAAACTCATCCCATTCCTCAAAAAAATAACATAAACCGCTTGTATTTTGGTCTCTTCATCTTCCTTGTCTCCGTTCAACTTCACCATTTGAACATGCATTTCTGGTTTTTTTTGTTGTTTTTTTTTTGTTATATTTTTTGTTATCCTGCTAACTGATGTGAGGTGAGGAACTACGAGAAATTATAAAGCTCAAATGTCACGATGGACGCAAAAAGGGGGGGCGCCGCAAGTATAGAAGGCAGCGCAAGAGTGGAAAAAGGAAAAAAAAAAAAGTCGAGATCTGAGCATTAGGCTTCGGTGCCGGCACTACGTGGATAGCAAAAAGCAGAGATCAGTCACTGCCGGCTCTTTCATTTGAATGGAGCAGGTACTTACACGCTTACAGCATCGTCCGCTTTGTTTTTCCTGTTCTGACTCCGAGCTTTGCTGTTCCAGGCGGCTTGCACAAAGTGATTGATCAGCCAGTTATCCACGCACTCGGTCGTGGGGAGGCCAAGGGCGGCTGCATGAGGGATGGCAGCCCGGATCAGGTGCTGCTTGTGCTCCTCGTCCAGTCTGTGGTAGGTCGGCACTTGGTTGTCGGGCGCTTGTGCAGCCAGATGCTTGGCGATGGGGCTGCACTGCGAACGAAGGAAGCGCGACAGCTCTTTGCGGGCAGGCTCAAACTCGAGCTGCGGCATGATGGTGCGGAGGTACTGATCGATGTCTTCGTTTTTGAGGGCAGAGGCCGGGATGGTGTGGCCCTCTGCATTGACCGGGTGAGGGATGTTATCCGGGTGTCCATTGTGCTTGTCGTGCGAGTAATCCGTCAGCACGTCGTCTGCGTCATGGTCATGCTCATGGTCATATTCAGCGTCATGGTCATCCTCGGGTCCGTGTCCGCGCTCCTTTGTCTGTTGGTCGTGCTCCTCCATCAGATCTGCCCAGCTCTTCTTGTCCTCTTCTGCTAAGGCCACGTCCTCAGCCGCGCTTTCGTTTTCTTTTGCGTCGTTCTTTGCTTCGCTCTTCTTGGGTTTGCGGCCGCGCGAGCTGGCGCGCTTGGCGGTCGACGCGGAGGCGGCCTTCTTTTTGGTGGCGCGCTCGCTCTGGGCCGGCTTGGGCGTGCCTGGTTCAGCGGGGGCAGGCGCGAGTGTGCTTGTGATGGACAGGGCGTTGGTTCGAAGCGCAGCATCAGCACCAGCAACACCCAGCTTATCGAGACGCGTCAGGACCGTATCGAGTTTGTCCATAAGCTGGTGATGGTGTCGTTCGCGTTGCTCGAATTCGCGTTGGGCAATGTGCTCAAAGAGCGCGGACAGCTGCGGAATGTCGGTGGCATGGCCAGCTGTCCAGTCGGCCAGCTCCGATGTTGGTGCCTCATCCTCAGGCACCTTGGCCTCTTTGGCTTGCTTGCTCTTGCTCGCGCGCTTCGTCGTCGTTTCGGTGGAGGCTTTCTTTGCTCCCATACTGGAAAAAGGAGGCGTATGAACAGAAAGAAAGAGAAAAAGAGGTGAGTGTTTTTGGTTCTTTTGCTCATTTTAAAACTGCGGTTAATCGGACGAGTGCGTTGCTCATGATACCTTTGGCTTGGATAAGAAGTAGAAAAAGGTCCTCTCTTTGTTATGGGAATAAAATGTAAAAGGACAAGGAAAATTGGAAAAGCGTCCGTCGCTGATTAGAAAATCTGTCGGTCGCATGTTACCCACAATTTAAAGTACACGTCATGATCAAGGCAGTTTAAGTTTTGTACAGTAACTGAGCCGAGCCATGTATATACGCACACGCGTCGTGCTGTATACTGTATATTGCACTGTGTGTTGCGTTTGTGTAGACGTGCTAAATATATATAAACAGCTAAAGGGCCTTGAATGCGGAACCTGACCTAAGATTGGCAGCTGGCACATGCCGTGAAACATCAATATGAAACAGTCCATGGCTCTTTTGTCATACTAATGAAAGACGACGTGTGCCCCATTTTCTCTCCTCGTCTTTGTATTCTGACACTATCGCCTTTTTGACTCCACTTTTAGAAATACACAGGTCACATGAATATGTCCATTGTTTTGACGTGATAAGCAGACACTTGTGCTCTCCTTGGAAACCGCGGACGTATCCAGGAAACGGGACTTCTCTCCAAAAAGTGCTCCATTTTGCTTTTATCTCCCGAATTTGGCAAATGCACTGGCTGTGTCGTCCCAAGCGTCCCCCCCCCTTTGAAATTCGTCAAGGGATAATGCAGCTGCAGACAATTAGAATGAAATCAAGATTCGAGCTATCTCTGGATATTCCAATCTAAAACAAGCTATCCTGCTGGCCTGAATAAATAAAGTATATAAAAAACAAAGGGACGGCTATGTGTATGCTAGTGTGTATTTATGAGGGTCTCAAACGATCAGCACGCATCGTTGCTATAGCCATTGACTGCCTCTGTGCTCGTAATGAGGCATGGTATCTACAAAAGAACGAATCGCAAGCAGGCTCTTCCATGGTTATCAGTGATCTTTTGAAATTGGAAAGGCAGCAGCAATGCCACTCTGTGTAATAATTTCAACGACAGCAGCTCTTTTTTATTTTTCTTATTTTTTTTCTTCTCTGTCAAATATGCGTTTCTTCACAGGCGACGAGTCCGGTTTAGTAAAATGTAAGATCCCCACGAACTGAAAGACAAGGTGACTCAATCGCAGGTCCATGAAGCCGTGGTGCTGCCGCCCAAGTCCAGCGATCGCCCTCAGAAGCGATCCAAGGCTGCAGAAGACGATGGCGAAGCCTCCAAACAGCAGAAAGTGCCTGTCACCCAAAACTTTGGCAAGGTCGACAAATCAAGGGCGATCCAGCACATGACCTGGGCGCCATTCAACGAGCAAAAGCACATTGTCGTGGCGCGTGCCAATGGTGCGATTGACTATCTTTCGCCCGAGACGGGCGAGGTTGTCAAGACCTTCCAAGACACACAGGCCAAAAGCGGGTTCGTGGGTCTGTACGCCAACGCAACGCACATCACGACCTGTACGACCGACGGTGTGCTTCGACACACGCCATGCGCTGACGATGCCCTGAGCGATCCCGTCGGCCAGCTTGGCGCCGATCTCACCGTGATGCGCGGCAATGCTCACCGGCAAGTCGCGGTGGGTGGCCAGAAGAAGGACCTGCTCGTCTATGATCTGGAGCGTCTCCAGGAAGCTCCCAAGGAATCAAAGAGAAAGAAGGAGAAGCCACACGGCGCGATTTTCCAGGCGAAGAATGTAAGCAGAGAATGAAGGAGAGAAAATGAGACAACAGTTTGGTTGCGGGGACTGATGACGCATGGCATTGTGTGCATTGATATGTATATTTAGGTGCCCAACGACTTTTTGAATCTCGAGGTCCCGATTCATATCCGAGATCTGCAGTTTATGAATGCGGAGGGCAACACCATCGCGACCGCAACGCATTACCACCAGATCCGAATCTACGATACCAAAGCCCAGCGCCGGCCCGTCCACGACTGGGAGGTCGGCAAGCATCCGCTGACGACGCTGCGCGTCGGTGGTGAGCATCAGCTGCTGTACGCAGACACGATGAGCAACGTGGGCATGATTGACGTGCGCACGGGCCGCGTCGCCGCCCATTTCAAGGGATTCAGCGGTGCCGCCACCGATCTCGTCGCTCTTGGAAACCATCATGTGGCCAGCGTCTCGCTTGACAGGTTCCTGCGCGTGCACGAAATGACGTCGACGTTCCGTCAGCTCGAGCACAAGGTCTACCTCAAGCAGCGCCTGTCCTGCATCCTCTACGACGAAGACTACAAGCACCCGGATTCGGAGGAAGTCAACGAGGAGGAGGAGGAAGCCTTATGGGATGGGTTAGAAAAAGTGGAGAAGAAGAAACGAAAGCATGCATCATCATAGATCATATAGTATGAAAAACCCTTGCATTTTCAATATCACATCGCATTAATTTTCTTTTTTATTTTTGCTGGTTTGGTTTCTGGAACATTTTTTTTTAATTCCTTGTCTTATTCCATCTTTTCCTTACTACCTTTTTTTCCCTTTTTTATAACCATATACACACGCTCTTGCATAACCATGGCGCCCCGTAAAACGCTTACGAAAGAGCAAGAGAAAGAACTCGACCACATTTCGTTCGTAGCCGGCGTAAAGGGCGCAGCCGTGGGCGCATCGATCGGCGCCGTGGCTACTTATATGACCTATAAGCGTTCCTCGAGCTTTCGTCAATTGTCCAGAGCCATGCAAAGTATTTTCCTCGCATCGGGTAGGGCTGTTTTTATCTGTCATCACCACTATCCTATCATGTGCTAACATGACGGGAACAGGCGGTGCCACCGGCTACCTGTTTGCGGCTGCCCGCGCCGCAAGCCGCTACGCGAACTACGAGCTGGGCTATGCAGACGAAACCATGGTCACCAACCTGGAGCACCTGCGCACGTTCCGGAAACACCCCGACGAGACCTCGACGCACCGCGCGCTGCGCTACCTCAACGACAACCGCTGGCCACTCATCGGCGGCTCCTGGGCCGTGTCGATGGTGGGCGCGCTCGGCTACACCTTCTCCAACAAGTACCTCACGACCCAGCAAAAGCTTGTGCAGGCGCGTATGTATGCCCAGGCCGCGACGCTCGTGGTGCTGCTCGCGTCGGCCAGTCTGTCCATTTACATGGGCGAGGACCATGACAAGCAGCGCCAGGTCGACGAGCCGGATGCACAGCTTCGCGCGGTGCTCAACTTGCCGCACGAAGAGAAACGACGCGTCCAGCCCGCGTCTCCGTCCGAAAAGGAATAAGCTATAGAACAAAATGCAAACTAAAACAAAGAGAGAAATATACACTATGCGATGCCAAAAATAAGTGTGGTTTATTATTTTTTATTCTTTCTTTCTTTCTTTCTTTTTTTTTTTTTTTTTACTCTCTTTCTCTCTCTTCCTAAGTGGCAGGTACGCCCGGAGGGAATTGGGAGGGGGGGGGAGCCGAGGCCAACGCAACCGCGGCGGACCACAGACCCGGCGAGACCGGTGCCGCAGTACCGCCGATGGGGAAGGCAAGGACAGGCAAGGCGGAAGGGGGAGGGGGCGGGGTAGTGTCTCTGGCAAAGGTGCCCGGCGACGGGGAGGACGTGAAGCAGAGATGTCTGCCTGCCAAAGTGGATGCGGCGCGGTCGACAGCGGCAGGGAACACGGGCCGCGATGCGCCACGGAGCGCGGCTTGGCGCTGGGCCTTGCGCAAACACACGAGATCGGCCCACACAGGCTCATCCGCATGGCCAGAAGCCACGGGTGCCGCTGCTTCTTGTACGGGCTGCTCTGGACGGGATCTACTCTCCTTCGCGCTGTGGGCCGGCGCGTCTCGTTGCGCGTGTCTTGGTTTGACGGACGACGAGCGGCGACGACGGCGTGGCTCTGCATCCGCAGGTTCAGACGGGCCTGGGCCGGAGGAAACAGATGCAGTATGGGACGCAGCAGAAGGTCGGCGGTGATTCGATGGAGGACGGTCCGAGCGGCTCGAGCGGCGATCGTGATTGTCGTGCGTGTGGCTACCGGCGGCAGGCGCTCTACCACCGTGTGGCTGGGACGAAGACGTGCGGTGGGCCAAGCGCGTCGAGGGCGGGACGTAGGGGCGCAGGTCCTCAAAGACCTCGGGATCCATATTGCGCTCTTCGGCATACTTTTTGACAGCCGCCGACCACCTGTCTTCCTCCTTTTGATGGAGCCGGCCTGCGTAGGCATGCCATGCCGATGCACCGCTGCTCACAGGCTTGGCGGCAACGCCGGGGGTCGTCTTGCCGACGTTCTCGACATAGTCACGCCAGGCCTTATCATCTTCGTCTTCTGTCTTATCCTGAGACGCCGCGTCGGCCTGGGTATCGACGGGCGGTGACGGCAGCGATTCAGCCGGGGCTGCGGCCGGATGCACAGGCGCCGTCGCGGGCGTCGCTTTGGCCGTCTCCGCTTCCTCTGTGTCGACTTCGGTCCTGGCCAGATGGTCCTGGTCCTCAGACGACACCTTGTCCTCAGATGGTGCTTTCATTTCAGGCGACACCTTGCCGTTGGGTGGTGCTTTTTGTTCTGGTGACGCCTTGGTCTCTGGTGCGGCCTTGGTCTCTGGTGGGGCCTTGACTTCTGGTGGAGCCTTGTTCTCTGGTGGGGTCTTGACTTCTGGTGGAGCCTTGACTTCTGACGGTGCCTTGACCTCTGACGGTGCCTTGTCCTTTGATGATACTTTTTCAGTTTCGTCCTTCTCCGCGAGAGCCGCCAGGGCCTCGGCCTTCTTGCGAGCCCGCTCGCGCGCTGCCTCAAACTCGGCTTCCTCAGCGTCCCGTCGCGCCTTGGCGCGCTCAGCCGCGGTCAGCATGACCTCCCGCTGGCTTGCAGGGTCATTCGCAGAGGCTTGCGGCGGGGGTGGCGGGTGGGTGTCGCTTGTGACGGACGAGGGCCGGCGAGGGCGCTGGAGGACGGTGGGCTGGAAGGCGGGGCGGTGGTTCTCCTGCGAAAGACGGCGCTGCGAGTAGGTACGTGGGCGGCGATCGCCCGAGAAATGGCGTTGAGGACGCCCCTCGGAAGCGCGTCGTGGGGTGGTGCGATCGACGGAGCCTTTGCGTGCCCAGCTGCTGCTGCTGCTGCTGCTGCTCAGGGTGGTCGACGTATCATGCGGGTGGGTATCGGGGGGCGTACGACGCAGCTGGGGCGGATAGCTGCGGTCATAGTCTTCGGTGAAGCGTTCTGAAGGTGCGACTGGGCTCGAGTAAGTCTCTTCGTCTTCGTCGGCGGTCGCCACGGGCGTGGACGCGTGACCGTCCTCGTGTTCTTCCAGGTCTTGCCGCACCATCTGATAACAAACAGATGAATATTGTGAACCAAGGAGCAAGGAGCAAGCTCCAGGCCATGTCCTTCCTACCTCATCCCAATCCATGTGGTCCGTATCAAACTCGTCAAGGACGCTGGATGTTTTTCTTGTGGAGCGAGGGTCTGGCTGCTATGAAACCAAGCACGAGATCATGTGAGACATGGACGCATGAAAAGAGGATAAACTTACATCCAGCGAGTGTGGCTGATCGGGAGAAGGCGAGGATGCAGCGTCGGATTTTCTGGAAGACGCAGGCGCTGCGGAGGACGGAGGAGCAGGAGGAGAGGCAGGCGTAAGGTGCGAATGAGGATGAGGATGGTCTGAAGCTGCGAAGGAAACAAGAGAGAGTAAAGGAGAAGAGGTGAGCCATTACGCCAGATCAAGAGATACAGATGTATCCAATATTCATATTCATATCCATACAGCGAGAATCACCATGGTCTGACGAGTCCGGCTTTGAAGCGGCTGTGGCAGACCAGGCGCGGTGAGGGGGAGAGGCAGGCGAGAGTCCCGCCTGCGGAGGAGAGGCAATGGACTCTTCTGCGGGTGATGATCCCCATCCGCCGGCATTGGCGTTGGGGGACGCGCTGCCGTGATCCGACCCGGATGCATGCTCACGTCGGAGGCTGGGCAGATTCAGCGGGAGAGGTGCGGATACCTTTTTACTGGCCAGCAACCGTGCACGTGTGTTGCCGCCGCGGGTGCCTGGTCCATTCAAAAGAAACGGAACAGAACAGAATAGGACGCTTCATGAGCCGGTTTGATACTTCCAGATTGCGGTGGCTAGGGCGGATGGGAGTAGACCTACCTCCTGGATTGGGTGAGGCGTTGTATTTCTTTGACGTGTATCGGCCTGAGCTATTGGACGTGCTGTATTCAGACATTAAGAACCGTTAAAAAAGACCGAGAAACTTTCGGGGAACGCAACTTTTGAACATTGCATAAAGCTCATCAAAGTCAGTCACAACAAGCCAAAATCATACAAAACTCGAATCCACACCATGTGTGTGTGTGTAACACTCCACAACGAGTGCCTAGGCGAAAGCTACTTGTGTGTATCCGTTAGAAAAGGGAGAGAAAGAGACACATCAAGATCAAGGAGAGTCTATACACTTTTTTTTATATATAAAGGGCTGAATTAGGCGGTCCAGAGACGCTGGATAAACTCGGTTAAACCGACTTCATTGGTGTTGAATTCGAAACAGCCCCACATGACGAGACCGGTTGCGCCTGCCAGGGTCCAATTAGCCGCACGATGCCACCGCGGGTAGGTACGCTTGGGTATGTAGTCGGTGATGCATGAGTCAAAGCCCAGATAGATGTGGTACGGCAGCACGACACCCAGCAGACCATCGCAGATCGGGTGTGCGCCATAAACAAATTGTGTGCTGATAAGTGGGATCAACGCAATCGCAGACGCGCGCTCGGCTGTCCAGTGGAATGCACCGTGTGTATAGCTATTCTCTGCAGCTGTGGTCTCTCCTACGCTTCCCGGTGAGTCACGGTCCTCCTCCTCGCCTCTTCCTTATGAAGGAGCTTTACCTTGCTTCTTGTCTCCGTCTTCCTTTCTCTTCGTCACATTCTCCGCAGCATGGGCGATGGTGTTGGCTGCTGCGGCGGTGGCTGCTGCAGGAGAGTTGAGTACCTTTGGGTCGTGCAAATTGACATCGTGGTGTTTCTGTCCATGGGCGGGCTTGGCTGCTGGTAATGGCGACCACGACATTTGGTGTCAGCAGTCGATATACATATAAACCACGCAAGTTACCTGCTGCTGAATAAGGCCGAATGAGGGATCGTGTGACGAGAGAAGACTGGATGGGTGGGGCTCGTACGGCCAGCGTCCGAAACATGAAGGCGGCTTTCATTTCTGTAAAACTGGGGGAGAAAAAAAAGCAGAGTCTGTTTTTAAACTCTTTCAGTGCCTGTCAAAAGAAAAAGGTCGGTCGGTCTTTTGTGGATTCGAGCGAATCAACAGTCATGCTTCTACGCTTCTATGGATGCTATGTAACTGCCAACAATGCAAGACCCCATAATGGATGATGGAAAGCAAAGTGCTAGGAATGATAATAAAACAGGATAAAAAAAACAGTTACAAAACGAAGGGACGGGTGACTGATTATATCTATTCTTGGTGATCCGGCTTTTCAGAGGCCTCTACCTCTTGGGCTAGATCCTTCTTTTCTTCTTCTTCTTTTCGGTCGGACGAGGCATTGTATTGGATATAGCCCTGACGGTGGCGGTGGCAGAACTCCTTGGTGCCACTGCGATACTTTTCTTGGATGAGATTGTAAAAGAAACGATAGAAGAAGAGGAGGTTATCGTAACGTCCACGTGAGTCTTCATAGGCCTCCTCGTATTCCTTGTAAAAGTAGTAGATGGCTTCGATCGTCGCCAGATGATTCTCGCTCAACTGCTGATAACGCCAAAAGTAAGTCTTACGCGGTGCAATCGTCACTTTTTGGAACTTTTGCAGCGCAGGCGTTTCACGGACAATCTTGTTGGCCTGTTTCCATGTGCCGTCGATGACAGCCACACGATCGAATGTGTCCCGGGGTATATCTTTGAGTTGCTTGGCATCCTGTCCAAAAAATAAAATAAAAAATAGTGATAATAATCAGAGTGGTGTTATCTATACAAAGGGGGGGGGGACACATACTGGGCCAGGGAAGAGGAGAAGCGTCCGTTCAGGCGATTCAAAGTCGGGCATGTTGCGCCACAAGTGGATATCGACGTCTTCATTCGCAATGACACGCGAGTGGATAGCCGTGGATTTGCCATCCAATTCTTGCTCGTGCTTGATCCTATTGCACGTGCCATGAGACGTTTATCCAAAAATACTTGTCAAGCCAGACTCACACGTCGAGATGCACAGGGAGTTTAATGAAGGGAATCTCAGATCGGTCCATGCCGACAGTACAGAAGCAGCGGTAGCAAAAGTACTTCATCATTTTGTTGCATTGAGGGCACAGGTTGCGGGTCGTGACCTTGTGGAGAACAGTGTCGTCGTCAATGTTGAGATCGTCAAAAGGAGAGACGATGCGTGATCGTTTGGTATCCTCTTCGTTGTCCTGGGAGCTGCTCTCTCGCTTATGAGGAAGCGCCGTGCTCTCTTCCAGAGTATCTTTGGGGATCGCTGCTGCTGGTGCTGGTGCTGGTGCTGGTTCTGCTGTTGCTGTTGCTGCTGCTGTTGCTTTTTCTGCGTGTGTCTCCATTGGCATGATCTCTTGCTTCCAGACAAAGGTCTGTCAAAATTGCAAAATAAAATTTCGGGTGGCGGCATTTCTGCGTCGGTGAAATCGAGATGACAGGCACTTTTGGCTCAACCTCAACCTGCATCCCGGTTACCATTGCAGGCAAACCTTGGTCTTCTATTTTTCCCTACCCACGCGGCCCAACCGGTTGCTTCTCACCCCACAACTGTGACTTATTTCTTTAAGAATATCTCCATATGTCATATTAAGCGAAGCTGACATGGGCTCATGGGCTCAACATTGAGGAGACCAGACAGGCCCTGAACATAGATAGCCAGCCATTACCGAATGAGTGACGAATTTTTAGAATTGGTTTATGCTAATCCGTGTCTTGTTATCTGTATCTTTAAATGTCTATCTACGCTGGCAACTGAACATAACCTACTTCGCATGACTCGTTGAAACTGAAGAGCCCTCACTGGCCCTCTTGCAGAATAATGATTCTTATGGATAACCCACCTCCAGTTTGCGGGCAGCCACCTAATTACTGTTGTAAAGGACCATTTCTTTGTATCAACACTCCGGCATCCCAAACACGCCAAATCTCTATACTGACTAATCGTATCATACATTGTCCTCCGAGGGAGTCGTCTGTAGCGACATCGGTATAAGCTGATCTGATGACCGAGCGCAGACCACACCCACTTTCGTCTGTGCGCCATGATTTTGTTCTATATGCGGAGTAGTTTGTTTTGCTGTGGTTATAGGGAAAGGTAGTGTTCCGCCTCCTGCATTCGGTTTAGGTGTGATTCATGCAATGCGTAATGAGACAACTCTTCCTGTGAATCTGTGATATACAGAAACAAGACAACAGCACACCATTCAAGAAAACAAAAGATTGAGCATCCCCAAAAAACTCCTTTTTCAGACCATCGTAAGCAGCAAGAAAAGAAAGCAAAGATTTCCTCAAAGGATGACACAAAAGACGCGTCGCGCTGTGCATGAAAACCCCCCCCCCAAAAAAAAAAAAAAAAAAAAGGAAAAAAAAGGAAAATTGCCCATCTTTTCTTCTCTGTATTGTTCTTTATCATTTTTACTATTGCACAAAAAAAAAGAATGGGTGCCTCTTAGCCGTCCTACCCGAAGGTAGTCCGTTGCCCGAGGACCATCGCTTGGAGATGGGCACCCGTCGATCCTCTTCCGCACTTCACTGTTTTTAAAACCATTAAGGCCGATTGGAAGGGGAGCCCATCACTGAGCCCTGGCTAGGGGCCTCCGGGCAATCTGAAGATCCGGATAGTGTCCAACCCTGCGTTTCTTTATACAAGCCAGGCTGCGCATGCGGTAGTGCAATGCATGAGCTGTCGAAACTTGTCTGCTTCATTGGGTCTGGGGCCTCGCCATCCCCGGGATACCCTCCACAAATTGAATAAAGAAAAGAAAAGAAAAGCGAAGAGGTGAAAAAAAAGACGCGTTTATATAGCTTTTTGACGCCTGAGAGTGAAAGTATTGTTACCTGTAGCCAATGAGGTCTCGCGTTCGTGAAAATATTTTTCACTCTCAGGAGTCAGGTGAGAATGACGCGTGTGAGTGTGAGTGCTGCGGCAGGTGCTGTGGTGGGTGGGGGAAAAGAAAAGAAGTGAAAGAGTCCACTGTGAACAAGAAGACATGGACATTGCAATGAATCTATGGCAATTTGAGTATCGGAGAAACCGTGTAACACCGCTCTATTGTGCCTAGAATAAAGTTTGAGCTGCTACACGTCGTGTACATGTTTGCATGCATACAAATAGACCGTACATGAAAGAAGTTGATTACAAAGTGCTGTACTGTACAGTATAGTGTTCTGTATTACGCTTGCACACAGCAGCTCCACTAGAAGTCTTGGTGCGTCACGTATCATGTAAACTACGGCGATGACATGGTCTGTGCGTTGTACTATATTAGTCTGGACACAAGCTTCCGCTCCAATAACAAGACGTCCAATGGTTTCAGTCTCTCATATGAATATCGGCAAAGACCAAGGCTACGTCGCATGCATGAAATGCGTGCTATACTACGCAGTCGTGTCGACAATAACACGCACGGCGAATATCCGCAACCACTGCACAAAACTTAATCAGCAAGGCTATCGAATGCTTCTACGAGAGTACACATTTGCGGTGCAAATGTCAAGCAGATGAATTGTTGACAATCATAATCATAGTGAGTAGCTTGCTCGCTTCTGTTCACCACCGTCTGCTGTCTGAATGCTATTGAAAGTGGGTATTTAAATCTCGTATACGGACGGTCCAATGGAAACGATGCCATGTGCAGAAACACACTCCGGGAACAGCGTAGGACGAAGAGGGTGCAATTGCGTGGGCATTACTCTTCTGTGACTCTGCCAAGCATCGACGAAGTTCTCAAGGACGTTTACAATCAAGAATCTTGGAGTGTTTCTCTTTGTTCTGCTCTATCTCGTCGGCAATCACTCACGCTCGCCGTACTTTTCTGCGTCTTTGTTCGGATCCAAGGTACTCAGCAGAGACACTCACGTTATGGTATGGGACATTGAAATTTTATTGCACCACAAGGGCTATCTATGCTAAATCGAGATGTACTCTCGAGATTTGATTGCTAATCATGCTGTATTTTGTGTTTCGACACCCTTTACACTGTACTGTACAGTACACCTTCAGTGCAGTGTGTAAACCATGCGTCCGTCTTTGGCCTTAAACATTTGCTTCCACTTCCTGCTTGAAAGCTTCTTTTGATTCATCGCATCCGAAATCTTAGTATATTTCTGTACGTCACATGCGGAAAAGAAATGGTGACATGGCAGCATTGGTATAATGAACGATTATAGAAAGCGGAGATGACCGAAATAGCGGGAAATCCTCGCAGCGAGCATTCACGTTGACTTTTCTTCTTTGTTCCTCTTTCATTGTATCCTTCGTGCATGATAAACGACACGCCTCAACAGCTTTATGGGTGGGTTTCAACGAAGCGTCTTGAGGTTCATGATGCTCCCAGGGACGCAGACCAGCCCGCCTATTTTCTTCTCTTTGTTGAAAGCATGTAGGTTGTCAAAACGACAACAAGAAAAGCCGACTCCTTTTTGCTTACAGCCCATGGTACATTTTCCACTGAAGGAGGATGACAGTGATCGTTTGTTGTACCACTGTAGGCATGCTAACCAAGGCAGGCGCATCCGTCGAACGGGAGGGTGCGTTCGTGCGCGTTATCGTCTGGGGACGCGCTACCAGCATGCTTGCCGAGGGAGAGCTGCGCAAAGAATGGCGTGTTGACGTGACGGATATGGAAATTATCCCTCCTGTCTGTCCTGTGGCACTCCAGGTGGCCCTTCATTGTCAAGACCAAGACTACAATCGGCTGTAGGCTCCCACTCTGATTTCTCGGCTCACACTGTATATTGCAAGTCGTTTCCGCTCTTATGCTTGAGCACGAAAAGTTGATAGCTGTCCTTGGCATATTCTCACCTCAATGACCCTCGCATGACTTTTACTACAACTGCAAATGATGTGTAAAAGAAAAAAAGGACCTCTTGCTACGCAAATGAAATAACACTACGATATTCTCGTGTAATGATCTATTATGACACGCGCGAATATTTGTAAGATATCAAGGCTGGTGTACTTTTCGAGAATGACTTCGGCTTTGTTACCGGTTCTGCCTATGGTTTCTGGAACACCCGGTTCGTTTATATGATATTAGTCGTCTCCATCCACTTGTTGATTCGTGCCCATATGTGTTCGTATGCCTTGTGAGTTCATCGTGGTCGAGGGCGCTCTCTAGTCTCGACTAGGCTCGTAGGTGGCTGACACTCATCTCATACAATGATTGAATTGAGCCTTAGGCAGTACGTCGTCCAGGTGCCATAAGACCAATTCAGATTTTATATCAAGAGATAGAACACCTCGTATCCTGCGGTTGTCGGAGCGAGACATCCTTCTTATATAGGAAGACTTCTTGCCTAGGACCTAGCTGATGAATCCTCTCTGCTGCCAGAGTTCTCCTCATGATACCGTGCCGAGTAGCAGGACATGCTATCGCGCTCTCCTCTCAAATGACGTAGCGAATTCAATGTCTCACGTCCCTTTTTTGAATTTGAATGTGATAATGTTTGCGAGGCGTGGAAAGAGTGGAGAGTGGAGCGTGTGCGGGTTTGGAAAATCTTGCAAACCTATTTGACAGCGCGCTTACTTTTTTTTTTTCGATCTCGCAGATCGTGCACTCTCTCACTCACCAAATCATGCCGAAGCGACAGCAAAAGAAGCCAGCTGCATTTGTCAAGGAAGATGTCTCTGATTCAGAGGAGGAAGAAAAGCTGATTGCGCTGCCCGAGGATGTCGACGAAAGCGACAGTGATGCCTCCTTTAGTAATCTGCGTGAAGACGGTCCGACCAAAAACAGATACAACCGCTTAGTCGCAGCGGCCACCCACGAGGATATGAGTGACCACAGCAGTGACGAGGAGAACCCAAGTGACGAGGAGGACGAGGACGAGGACGAGGATAACGACGAAGACGAGGAGGACGGCGAGGATGTGGCTGGCTTGGAGGAAGCCCTGGAAGCAGACGGCGCAGAGAGCGAGGAAGAAGAGGTTGAAGACGAGGAAGGCCGCTTGACATTTGTCTGTGACATTTGTCCCGACAAGGTGCTGAAGAACGAAAAACAAGTCGAGGTCCATCTGCTGAGCAAAGTAAGTAAAGACGAAAATAGTCATGTAATCTGCATATTTATAAGATGTCCTATTAGCAACACAAACGCCGATTGCGCTTCGTGAGCAAGCAAAACAAGCAAAACAAGGACGGCGAGGAGAAGGAAGGAAACAAAGACAAGCCCAAGGATGAGCTTACACCCAGAGAGGCCAAGGCCATTCAGCGCAAAAAGGTACATTTGAACACGAAGCAAGGAGGTCTTTCGCTTAATTCTTTTTCTTTTTCTTTTCCTTTTTCATATTACTAGGAACATCGCGCGGCCCTGAAACGAAAACGATGGGAACGCAAGATGGCCGAAGAACAAGAGGCCAGCAAGAAGCGCGCAAAAGTAGACAAGGAGGGCACCAAAAAGTCAGGTCCAGTCAAAGGCAATGATAAACCCAAGAAGGCGGCGCGGCCCAGCAAGAAGAAGAACAAAGCATCTGCATAGACAACGCATATATCTCATCTCTTGTATATTACACCCAGTCTTTCTTTTTTTTTTCTCTCTCTCTTTTTTGCATGGCATTTTACAAAATGTATACTATTCTGTCTTAGGACGTACCGAAGAGCGCATTTCGACGTACGGTGCGTTTACGTTCGAGGTGCTCGGGTGGCTGCGTGTCTGGTTGTGTACCTTGAGTGGGTTCATTCTCTTCTTTGGATTGGCTTCGGTTGCCACGTCGCGAAAACATGCGTTTGAGCGTGCCTGCTTTGGCGACCAGGTGAGACGGTGGGCCGTGGCCCGTCGTCATACTCCTGTGGCTGCTCGCGCGGCTTTTCTCGGACTCGGTCTGCGTCGCCGATCGCGACAGAAGCGGAGAGGGTGATGACAGCCGGAGGGAGGCGGCGGACGACAACTCGCCGTCCTCGGTTGGCCCTGCCGAGAGGGGGGAGCCTTGCTCGCTCGTTCTTACACTCGTCGATCTTATACTCGTGGATTTGGCACTGGTAGGCGTTCCTGGTATCGACGACGGTGGAGAACTGGCCAATTCTGATGCAAACGAGGCACGAGGCGCAAGGCTGTCCGGCGCCAGGCTGTTGAAACTATCTACCTGTGGCGGGATCATCTCCTGCACAGTGTTCTCAAGTGCAAACCCATGGCGTGTGGCATATCCGGGAGGGAGACGGTGGCTCCAGTATTTCAAGTCTTCGATGAAGACCGACACGGCAGAGTTCCAGACATCCTCGTCGTTCCATAGTCGCCGTGAAGCTCGCTTGTCCGGGATGGTATCCACTCCCCACTCGGAGGGCTGGATGGGACCTCGCGTCTTCAAAGCTTCCTCAAGCTCTTTGACTTGGGCCCAGCGTTCGCTGTTCATGCCTTGTAAACCTTTCGTCACATCTCAATCGAGTCGGCTCACTTACTCGTCTCTGCTATGATCCTCCACCGTAATGGTGCGCAGTTTCTGCAAATTCTCTTCTGCCTTGTCGATGTACCGGCTGTATAAGGCGTACTCGATTTCATGCGCGAGAGGGTCCCGCGTAGGATCGTATCTTTTATGACATTAAACAAAAGTTACTTACTTCGAAGTGCCTTCTGTTACCTGGAAACGAATGATAAATTTTCACGCTTCTCCAAGCGAACGGTCTGAGAAGCCAGCTGTCCACCACGACTGGCACAGAAATAGTCGCCAAGTCTTGTTTTGGATTTGTGTACTAGGAATGAAAACGATATAAACCTAGATTCTTGGACGATAGAAAACTGCTGCTTACCTGCCATGACGGGGCCTTTACTTTTCTCAAAGTCCTCACCGAAATAGACAGGGCCCTGATCTGAGCTACCCCACTCACCCACGCCGAGAGCGCTCGGCAGCAGCATCGTATCGGGCTCCATGTCCTCGCTGTGTCCCCATGGGTCTTCTTCTGTAGTGTAGGAATAGCGTCTATCTATGGTGCTCCAGGGTGCCTCCACTTCTGGAAAGTGCCAATTATCCCACAAGGCTTTCTCGCGTGGTCGCATAATCATAGGCCGCGTGTCGCTTCTGGTCCACCGGTTTGTTCGATAATGCACATCACTGAGCGGAATTGTTTTGGAATTCAGGATCCACATGCGCAGGGTGCCGTCCAAGGACGTGGTTACGAGGTTTTCGGGTCTCATGTTAGACCACGTCAGCTAAACATGGCCCATAAGTCGAACACATTCTGCATATACACTTCCTGCGCCATACTTACAGAGATGACATCGCTGTCATGGGCACTGATGCGTCCCACCGGTCTATGACACGAGCCACGCAGATCCCAGATATTCACGAGGCCGTCATTGCCGCCGGAAGCCATCCAGTATGGAATAAATGTATTAAATTGGGCAGTACGGATGGGGCGTGCATGGGCTTCGTCCGCTTGCCACACCACCTCACCCCCGCGGGTATCAATGACTTTGAGAGCACGGTCGGTTCCACCTGTCACAATGAGCGCGTGCGGTGCGTGCGGTGACCAGCTCGCGCAGTTGAGAGGACCGTCATCGATGCGGGAAGACCACAGGGGCGCTTCCTCGCTCACTGCATCCCATGTGTTGAGCCAGCCGTTCATGGTGGACAAAAACCGGCTCGAGCCCTGTTGTTCATGTTGCTCATGTTGCTCATGCGTTTCACCGATTTCGCCCAATGGCTGCCATGCTTTATACACAAGGTCTACCGAATAGTCGGATGCAAACTCGACAGAATGGATGATGCTGTTGTTTGGATATTTGCCGGGTACGGGGGCTTCTGATGCGGCGGCCAACTGCATATCCATATATTAATCACAAAGCGCACGACGGTAGATCTTTTATCGATTTACCTGCTCTTTAGGATGCTTGAATTCGGCTACCTGGGTCATTCTGCTGGTATGGTCATCCTCGGGCACGGTAACATGGGTTGCATAGAGACGCAAGGTCGGTTTCGCACCCACCAGCATATGGGACCCCGACCAGTCGAGGGAGTAGAGCGGGACGTCGAGGTATTCGGTGTGCTGCAGGCCGAATCGAGGATACGCCGGCTCCGCTGGTTTGGACAGGTCCTTGACAAAATACAATGGATATCGGTCTCCTTCCTGTCTTTGGATCGAGCCCATGGCAACTATTCCGGCTTCCTAATCATATCATAGGACGCGCAGGGGTGTCAGACAGGGAAAGGACAAACAAATAATTTGCGATCCCATCCAATCTTACATCGGCGACCGCCAGCGAGTTGATCGACTTTTCTGACTCTCCCACACAGAAGCATTGTGTTCGTAAGCCCTTTGTCACCCTGCGGTTGGGGGATGGTGGTTTCGTTCTCAGTGAATGAAAAGGAGAGCACTCTCTGCTTCAAGCCCCACTTACTGCGTCCAGCCCTCTGAAAGAATGCGCCAGCCTTGAGATTCGTTCAAGGCGCAAAGATAGGGCATACGTCTTCCCTTCTGCGACCGCTCCACCCGATGGATGAGGTCTTTGCCGGTGACACGTACCATGGTGTGTTGGCAAGGATTGATTAAGATAAAGAGACAGAAAGAAGAGGAAGAGCGTCGCAGCGGATGTGACTGGGTCCCTTGTTCTTTATGCCGTTCATTCAAGAAAATCTGACACATGCCCATTCGGAGGGCGTCCGCTTGTCATTAACATGTCATGTCTCGTATTTGCAATGTATTTCCATCATTTTTTTTTTTTGCGCTTTTTGGGTGGCTCCCCTCTGCATAATAAAGTATTAAAGGATGTATCATGACTGATCTCCTTGATCGTAACAAAAATGGCACAACGACGGCGGATTATCCAACAACAGGATATTCATTCTATTACGAGAAGGTGCTCTGGAGTTGACAGATAGGCGTACCTGTTCCTATGGATAGGAGATAGATAAATGTGCGACTTTTGGGTAATACAATGACTGAATAGGTGTGTGAGCGAAGAAGTAACAACAAAAATCAGAGGGAACACGTGCTTTCGGCCCGGTTACGAGGCTACAGTATTCTTTGCTCACTCGAATATGAAGACGGGACTATGATAGAACAGCCTCTACGATCGTCCGAGGATTCCAAAGAGCCTAAGCCTAACAGTCCTACCCTCCTCCACTCTCCTGTCGACAACAAACTCCTTTCTGCAACCACGCATCGCTCTGCCAAAGTAGGTACCTCTTTTGTTTCACTCTCTCCCCTCTCTCATTCAACCGAAACACGCATTTCAGCGCGTCGTCGAAGCCCGCTCGGCGATCCTTCTTGCCAACGCTGCCCCCTTCTATAAACGGTCCGAGATCACCTCATGGCTCGTACGACAGCTCTTTGTGCCCCTGTCTCTGGCTGAACAACGCGACGTAAGCGTCCCCCCCCCCAACCTCTTACTCTTTTTGCCTTGGAAGATAACTCAACTGGCGCCAGGGTCTCTGTCTGTTGCGTCTCGCCGGCGAGGACGACAACAGCACGAATGCCTCACCGCGTGTTCGGAAGGTGTCGACGACTGCACCGGACGCACAGCCGGGCAACAACGAAGACGATACGCCGATCGATTACATGTTATCGCCTCGCACACGCCTCGTCCAACTCGCAGCAAAACATACCATGGTGTTCATTATCGACATGAGTTCCAGCTTGGCTACCATCGACACCTGCCATAACCATGTACCCATGGGCACCATTTTTGAATTGTAAGCTTGCCCTCCCGATACTGCTGTCACTCGTATTCACCCTTTGCTAGGCTTTACAATACCATTGAGAGCCTGGTACAGCCATTTGATATCGACACGAGCGCTGGCAAAGAAAGGGTGAGGCATCCTAAGAGCGAATGGCTGTCTATGGATGGATACGTATATTGACACAGCCGCTTGTATTTTTTGCTAGGTAGAGCCTGATCTATGCATCACCGTCATCGTCGAATGCTCACAGTTCGGCTCTAATATCAACGTCATACCCATCTTGGCCGAATACCCTACCATGCGTGTCCTCGTCCAGAACATGGAAATCAGCCTTCATTCTATTCCGGCTTTGTTTGATGTGCTGAGTGAAGAGATTGACGCCTTCCAGCAAGACCTCGCCACCTTTCGCCAATCACTGAGGCAACGCCGCTCCAAGCTCGGATATGAGCTCGACGTGCGCAACGATCATCCCACCAACAGCGAAGAGAATGACGGCGTCGGCGACGCAGAGCACCCTTACAACAACCATCCAAACAGCAGCAACAGCCAGCGCAAGAAAAGCCTTACGATCAAGGCCCCCACCCAGGTCAAGACCGATGGCGAGAAGAAAGACATCTGGGGCATTGGCAAGTCAGGCAGCAGTCTGTCCTACATCTTACATGCGGGTGTGCTCGCGCTCGAGCTCATGACCCACCCCGGTCGACAAACCATCACACTCTTCACCGACGGGGCCGTCAATTCGAGCATCCAGGACGAAGCCTTGATCCGCAAACTCTCAGGGCGGGATATTACGTGCAATGTCGTGCATCTGGCTGCAGAAAGTAGCTTTTTGCCGAGCGCCAATTTTGGTTTCGTCGCTGACAATGAGATCCTACACTTTGTCACCAAGGCCACCGGCGGTGTCTGCGTGCCTGCGTCCGAGTGCATGACCAACGCGGCCACGCTGCAGAAGCGCATGCTCGTGCGCGATATCATTCTGCGCAAGCCGCGTGACAGCGCACCACCCGAGATCGATCCATTTCAGTACAAACGGCCTCGCCTCCGGCACACGTCCTCGGGCGAGCAGCGTCTGGATCCGCACCGCAGAGAGAACGCGTGGGCAGCTGAGACACGGTCGCTTCGCTACCAGAAATACCCGCTTCTGCTTCCGATCGAGCAAGTGATTCGCGCCCGGGGCCGACAAGGCTTTCGTCTGACTTCGGTGGAGTTTGACAGCAAGGAACGTAATCAGCAAAAAGACGAGCTCGCCGACCACCGTCCAACGCGCAAAGAGCGTGTCCTGATCACCCTGACCATGTATTGGGAGCCCAGCATCACGCTCGAGTACCGCATCCGTGCCACGCTAGCACCCACCTGGTCCGCTGCCGTCAAGGCACGGCGCCAGCACGAGCACCACGACCAACTCTTGGACTCGTTGATCAACCCCAAAGCTGAGCTGCTCATCCGCACCAATCACGCCTTTTCGCACCTCCTCCAAAACTGGGATATCTTTCAGCGGCGATGGCAAATGATGGGCGTCGTGACAGGCACGGTCAGCAGCGCCGACATGTTCGGCTCACCCGGGTTTTACAAGATCGCCAAGCTGAAGCGACTCCTCTCCCGCATCTACGACTCGGATCGTCTCCTTCAGACCCTGTATCAGCCCGGCGTGAGCCATGTCGGTGCCTTCCGGGAGGCATGGCACAAGCTGGAAGAAGACCGACTTCGCCAGAACACGGCATGCTGGTATGACGCGTGCAGTTTTGACCTGATCCTCAACTACTCCGGGACGGCGCTGCCCGACAGCATGCTTGTGGAAATGGTCACCGCACGCCTGACACACTGGGCGACTTTTACGGATAAACAGTGCACGTTTGTCCTGGTCCGCAGCACGGTGCCGCCGCGGTTCTGTGAGGCGCGTGTCCTCTGCGAAAGCAAGCGTCTGGTCAACGTCCAGCTCCTTTGTTTTCGCCTGCCCCACGAGGACCAGCAACAGATTTTGGCACATCTCAAGGCACTTTTGGAAGATGCACTGCCGCCGGAGGACGGACAGCAGCCTGATTATTTCTTGCGTGTCACAAATCGCCCCTTGTTCAAGCTGCTTTTGCGCGACGCAGACCACTATCTCTGCACGCCGCCTGTAGATTATGAGCAACGAGGGCTCCATACCCTGCATGCAAGTCTCAATTGGCCCATTGGCGAATTTATTGTGCCCAACTATCTATGCCAGCGTGCGTGGTACTGGGATATCATCGATCCATACCCTGATTTTTGCACAAACAACAATATGGCGGATCTACAGACACTCGCCTTTGATATCCTTTGCAAAGCACGCGAGAAACAGGTACACTAAACGGGTCAGTCGAACCAAAGTGTGGCTCATGTATAATGCCAGGGATTCGTGCTTTTGACCACACGCGGCTCAACAGCGAGACATTACTACAAAGAGATCCAGGCCGAGGACGGACTGACACTGGCATCCCAATACTACGTGTGGAAAGCATCCTCCGCCAGTGGCCTGCGCACTGAATTCTGGATCGAACCCGTCACCCGCACCGACGGGCTTTCACGCGATGCACGGGCCATCGAGAGGCAAACCTTTGAGGAAGATGCAAGCATTATCAAGAAGCTAGTGACATACGATTTTATCCACGCCATCGGTCGCCAAGAAGATCTGTCGGGATACACGCACACCTTCAAGGACGATGTCGCGCTGCGTGCGGATCGCATCGCATATGACCACCTGCTCGACCTCTCCTCGGTGCTTTCCACCGCGCCCTTTTTTTATGCTGGCTTCGCGAGCCCGGTGTACTATGAGTTTTTCTCTGGTCAGCCTGCATCCCTCAAGAAAACGCTGGCATGGCTCCAAGACGACCTCGACCAGGCCATCGTAGACACACGACCGGGGACGCGTGCCCTGTCGGCCTCGGCAATGGATGCCCAGTACAACGCCAACACACTCTGCCGCTGCCCGCGGCCTGATCGGTTCTTCCTCGAAAACAAAGACATTCTATCTAGACTCCCTGCGATCCACCGCGACCTGGCGCTTTTGCACTACTACTTTGAGCAGTGTATCTCCACCCTGAGCGACGCGCTGGTGCCCCTCAACTGCATGCAGTCAACTGGCTTTTACGCGTCGTTACAAAAGGCATTCCAAGACGCCCAACAAAGAAGCCATACCCTCCGCATCCCCCACGAATTGTGCGACACGCGCTGCTATATCAAGTCCTACAACCTCTCGTCCTTCATTGTGATCCTTTTACCCTCGCTCGAGTCGATCGCAGCTCATTACGACGCTTATTACGCCAAGCATGACCGGAAACTTTTGGACCACCTGGGTGTCCTGCTTTTCGAATGCTACCGGCCCTCGAGCGATGCCTTCGACGATACCCTTGTCACCCCTTTGGATACACCGGACTACCTTGTCCACGACTTGGATGCCGCCCTGCAGCCACGCACATTCACAGGCAACGTCCAGCTCGACCAGACGGCCATTGACCTGCAATGTCAGGCTCGCCTCCTACGCGACATTACGCATATTTATGCCCGTTGTTTTACACGCTCCGTCTATACGTCCCTATTGCATGGCCGCGCGGTGGATGCTTCTGATCTGGAAACCGCTTTAAATGTCTGTGAAGAGTCCATGCTTCACATTGATCTGACCGGCTACATGAACGTGCAGACACTGCTCAAGAAGCAAGGAAGTATTAGGTAACATGAAATGTGTATGGCTCGAGCGAGTACTGAAGATTCTGGGTTCATAGCCTCGACGAGATCCACATGGCCTACCAGCGCTTTAACATGGTGCTCAGCCATTATTTCGAGCCCATCGTGTTCACCGATGATCGGCGCACAACGCTCTACTGCTACCGCCCACCGTTTGCCAAGACGGGACAAAAACTCGGCGCCTCTCTTTCGGGTGAGATGCCTACCAACCTCGCAGAGATCGCCGTCGCGGCCCAGAATCCTTTGTTTCTTCGTTTGGAGTACGTGCTTCAGAAGCCGGGTATGCCTGACCTTGTCTTTCCTCTCGATGCTCTGCCGTCCTCTTATGCGGGTGTCACGCCGGACGGGGAAGCCTACAACTACGAACCAACCGTGATTGGGTCCGCTGAATCGCCCGTTGGCTCCGGGGATGGCACCACGGCTACCCTCCGCCTCGTGTGCCGCACACTGCCGTCGTACGTCTATGATTCTAAGGATGTTTTGCTATCGCATCATCAGAGCTGCCCTGCAGACAGTGCTGTGCATCATCAATCACAGTAAGCGTATAGAGAGCTACTTATTTATTTTTTTGACTGATAGCTGACATACTGTAGGCCTTTAATTGATCCTGATGCGGAGAACTATGAGAACTTCCCCGATCTATCGCAGGACAAACAAGAGGCGCTGATCGAGACCAAGACGCGTCTCTCTTGGCTGCTGACAGAAGAGATCATGCATGGCCTCTTGCGCGCAGGTCCTGTCAGCGAAGCTGTGGTGCGGTACGTTGAAGCGCAGCTGAAAAAGAAGAACCCCTTTGTGGACTTCCCTACAACGATCTTTATGCCGCTTGTCTTTGTGCGGAACCAGCAACTGGGTCGCAAGTTTTTCTTTGAGCAACTAGAGACCACGGGTGGAACCCCCTACCGTCTCGTTCGCGTTAGGGAATGCTTCTATGCTAGCCACGAGCACGACCATCAACCGCAACACCAGCATCCAAAACAGCTATATGATGAGCTACCGCCCGTCAGCGGCGATAACAAGGCCGTCTCTCTACTAAGCGGTGACACGCCATTCAGCGATCCCTATCCAGAGACGAGCAGCAGCGATGATTTCTGCCAGGGCTTGGGCATCAGTATCATGGATGACCCCGATCTCGAAGAGGAGCCTCCCCTCGAGCAAGACGAGCCACCCGCAGAGCCGGCTCCTGTCGTCAAGCAGCAGCTGCTCTATTGGTTGTTAATCATCCCGCAGGCGCACAGCGTCCAAATTTACTTCTATTCCAAAGTCCGTCAAGCCGTGAACCGGTCCGAGATCATCCGGGTGACCAAAGCCCTGGTGAACGACATTATCGACCGCTCCAACAAGAAGGTCCTCCTGCAGTATCTGCACGAAACACGCATGTGCAGCAAGTATCTCGTGGCGCCCCAAGAAAGTGATCATCGACACAGCTCGTCGGACGAGATGTCATCCGACGACGAGGAGCCCGGCAAGGAGTACGACAGGGTCGACACCAGTCGCACCGATGCCAAGAACAACCTTGTGGAGATCCTGTCCACCTCGGGCGAAGAAACCGTGCTCAACCCGCCCAAAAAGTTCCAACCCGGGCAGTTTGCATGCCCCGTCATTTATACCCGGCGGTTTGCGCTCCACTGGCGGCTGCAGCCCAACTCTGCGCTCCATATACTGGCGACGGATGTGCTCGGCCACTTCTCGGTCAAGAACAGACGGCATATGTTTGTCTGCACGCGTGACGACTCGGTGGTCTATTGCACGCTCAAGGAGCAGTCAACTGCGTTCTCGGCTATCGCGACCGTCGCCGAGCCATCGCCTGCCCCGATGGAAGAAGAGCATCTCACGACCCAGAGCGCACGTCTGTTTGAGGATGATTCGCTCGGCACGAGTCCGCTCTCGCAGGAGCGCAAGACCTTCTCGCCTCGTCTCGGAACGCGCACCCAGCACGAGACGCGTGAACTTGTCTTGCACGTCCACGGCATTGATCTGCCGAGCTGGATCACCGAAGAGCTCGTGGGCTTGCTGGAGAACAGGCTGCTGTCTCATATCACCTTGCGCGAGGTCCAGCACTTTTTGATGAGGAACCCTACGTCCAAAGTCTCCCGAGCCGTAAGTTTTGAATCACAGTTCCTTGCTTCCGTGGCTCACACAGTAAAACAAAACGATTTGAATAGGATATCGATTTCATATTGCCCGTTGAAAAAGAACCTGCGTTTCGAGGTTCCTGTATGATATCCAGGGTCGTCCGTGATGTTGGCTACTTTTTGCATCTGCTTCGTAAAAATGTGCTCAGCGGCCCTTTGCAACCGCTCAAAGGGCAAGGTCTGAACTTTGCGCTCAAGAGACACCATGCCCTTCGTTATGGCGTACGCCCCACGGTGAGCCCGTGGCAGACCGGCTCCACACCTACGTGAGTATCGAATCGTCATGTATACATGTATTGACTTTTTTTTTTCTTAGGAGCGACGCAGAAAGCATGGATATGCCCATCACCGAACTGTGTTTCTATTACAGCTGCATTAATCGTGCTCCGGGCGTTTGCACGCCATTCGAGCTGGACGTCGGACAAGGCATGGCAGGTGTCATGTTTACGCTTATCGACTGCAGCACAGGTGGCATTGCCAACATGGCTCAAAACACGGATGTCCACCCCAGTGAACCTCTGCTAGACTCGCAGTACGTTACCTCCTGTTTTGATGAAGATACCGCCGCCGATTACAGACTTGCGATCGATATATGGTCAGTCGGACAGCTCGAGCTGGCGCAGCTCTACGAGCATCTCAAATTGTGTGTTCGGCAGAGTTTGTGCGACTACATTGTCGACTACACCTTTATGACTGTGACAAAACAGTATCTTCTGCATGACATGCTCGACTGGTCCGTATCGGCTCTCCAGTTGACCTTACAGAAAGCGACTGAGTGGGGCAGTCAGACAGTGCGATCCCAGGCACGCAGCATGCGTATATACCCATGGTGCCTGAGCGATATCACTCTCCATCTTCAGAGTGAGTTGACGGATATCCAGTGGACGGTGCGCAAACCGAGGAAACGCAGCACCGCCGAGCTCACGCAGGTCGTCTTGATTGGGTCGATCCCGAGCAACGGCAAATTGGGAACGAATACGTCTCTTTACGGGGATGACAGCACCTCGCATAGTCGACACGAGTCTGTGGCCTCGTCTGTGCCGTCGAAACCCCTCAACAGCCGCAAGCCGCCACCCAAGATGGATACCAACGAGCACACAAGCTTTATATTGCTTATACTCGACGTGGATCATCTCGTGGCGTATACCTACAACTGCTCCGAGTTTGATAGCGACGTTTTGTTTGACATTGTATTCCATGCTGCAAGCAGGCAAGAAGAGCGCAGCCAGGCACTTACCAATGTGCTTCATCAAAAGATGGGACTCTTTCACCACACGAGCACACTCGCCGACCCAAGATTGCAGGATTACAGCACGCATCCAACCGACCCCAGCATCTACATTGCTGCGCGCAACAGCGACGGCAATACAGTACTGCGCGACGCGTACGCTGAGCCCGTCAGCATGCACGGTATGCATGATCGTCTTGTCAAGCACGGCGTGCCCTTTCTCAACACGTACCAACACCGGTCGCAGCTGCAGACAGCCCACGAAAAGGCCTTTATGGTGTATTCCAAATGGGCCAACCGGTATGCCGAGTCCAATACAAATCAGTATCATGGCGAAATGATGAACGTCAGCGAGCTGCAGCTGATCCTCAAGGCCTCACGTCTTTTGCACTTTTGCCGCACCCCGCTCATCTTCTCTGAAGCGACCCTGTTTGATTCGGAAGCCGTCTCCTCGCGTAGCAAGTGGCACTTTGGTGAACATGTCCGGTCGGCCGAAATGACGAGCTGGTATCAGCGGCTGACGCGTACATTCATGACGGAATACGCAAGCTACCTGGAGGCGGCCGGAATGCACCTGATCGTAGACGGGCCCACCAACGATACCCAAAACGAAGCCTACCTTTCTGATTTCCGCATCACGGATGACTACTGCGTCGCCTCGCCTGTCGTTTACTTGCTGCAAGTTTTCAAGGGCGGCACCATCATGTGCGAGGTACGCTTGACTGACGTGTTTGTCTTTGTCACGCTGTACACGCTCCATCGACGGTACGGTCGCATGGCGCTCTCGCCGCATGTGCACGAAAAGGCGGAGGAACGTCGTTCCAGCTTCAAGGGCTTTACAGAAGAATGCGATCGGTTCAAGCAGAAGATCCATGTCAACTCGTTTGTATTCGATTTCCACCTGCGTCAGCTGCAACGGAGCTTGGATGATGTCGACAACTTGCCAGATAACCTTCACCTCCTCAACATTATCAAAAACACGCTCGCCATTTATAATCGACCTGCGGGATACTCGCGCAACCGTCTTGTGCATGGATTTTACGAGTTTACGGTCGACCAGCAGCCGGACCTGATCCTGAGCACCATCTTGCGCGATGCCCCTCAGCTCGGTTTCAAGACTTTGTCCTATACGCACCAGCCTGTTGCATGCTTTACATCCTCGGATACCATGCACTTTGATCAAGAGGATGGTACAGGCGCAAGCGATTATCGCCACTCACTGATTGTGGCGCCTGCAGAAGGGCAGCAGCAGCAGCAGCAGCCGGATGGGTGTGCTAAAGTGGTGCTCCAGTACCTGGTCATAGTCACCTATCGTGGCATGGAGCGCGGTAGCTCATGGTTGGATACATTGCGGTTCAGACCTGAACGGTCCGTTGACTCTCTTGACGAAGTCATGGACCCCGGGACCCATACGCTAGGTGACATCGTGCACCATGCACGGTCCAGAATCGATACCATGATCAGCAAGGTAAGCAGGCCCTTTTGCTACTGACCTTGTTTCGGCTCACAATGCATCGATTAGGCTATTTATCTCTGCCACCGAGTGGCCGACTGGAACAGACTTTATCAGGCAGCCTCCCAGAAACAGGCGCCGGCCTTCATGCCTGAAGAACTCCTCGCCCTCGCCAGCCAGTTCCAGCCACTGGATGTATCCCGCATTGACGAAGCCACGGCGTCGCTTCTCCGCCTCCCACTTCCCTGGGACACGATCTTTGATCTCCTGAAGCCGGTTTACCCGCACACCGCTGCCGACTTTGTGCACCAGAATACCCGCCACCTCATTCTTTTTGTTCCCAATGCTGCCATGGAGCACTTTTGTCACCTCGAATGGAACGCCGCCAAGCTCACCGTCCAGATCTACACGTGTAGCAAGGATAAACGCAGCTCACCCACGGAGCGTGAGTGCGAGCATATCGGTTCCTTGGTCACGGCCATAGGCTACTGTATGTGGAAGTGTACAAAGTAGATGTATATGTTGTATAAATACATTAGCGTGTTAAAGTTTCCTGACCGTCCTCTGTGATTAAAATCTAAACGACAAAGAGGCAGGTCAAAAAGCGAGGACGAGGTTCTTTGCATTTAGGCTTACGGTATGCTCGAATTGGGCGCTGCGGCCGCCATCTGCGGTTGTGATCGTCCAGTCGTCCGGCCACTTTGCGCCAAAGGCCGTGCCTTGACATAGAATGGGCTAAATTGGCGGATAGGTGAGTCAAAGAGCTGACATGGCTTAAGTGTATCTGGAGATAAACTGCACCTCTATCGTGAAAGCCATGCCAGGCTGCATATTCCCCGGCTCGTCATTGACTACAAACCATGAATAACGAATAGGCATATCGTACGGACCTATACTTACTATGGTGCAAGATCAGAGGCAGACAGTGGAAATGACGTCCGATACCGTGGCCTGACAGTTCATCCGAGACTGAGAATCCGTGGCTGTGAGCCAATTCACTGATAAAGATCGGGATGGTTCAGCAAGTGAAGGACATGGATACATTTCATGACGTACCTAATAACGCGACCAATTTCTTTGAAGGGTACGTCAGGTCCGCAGATAGCGATCGCCTTCTCCAGCGATTCTCGTGTGCATTCGACAAGCGCCTTGCCTGCTTCATCGACTTCCCCGACAAGGAAGGTCGCCGAGGTATCGCCATGGAAACCATCGAGGTAGACCTAGGATACGATGCGTTATATATTCATCTGGTTGTTCACTTTTTTGCACTTACCGACACGTCGATATTGATGATATCACCGTCACGAAGCGGTCGTCTAGAGGTCGGGTTAAACACGGATACAAGCAAAAAGGGATATCAAACACGAACGCGTCTGGGATACCATGGGCCATGATGTTGTTGATAGATGTGCAAACACTCTTGGGAAAACCGGAATAGTTGAGCGGGGATGGGTATGCACCACGGTCAATGGTGGCCTTGTGAATGGCTTCGTCAATTGCGTCTGTGGATGTCCCGGGCTAATATAAACATAGACATAGCTTAATTTTCTAGACAGGCCCCGTGATATTTCTGTCAGCCATGTTCCTACCCGACACAGCTGTCCACCCAGGTGGAGGATCTCCCGTGCGAGTTGATTGACCTTGCGCATTTGCTGCTTTTCTTTCTCTGTAGTGAGAATGGAGAATGTACCGTCCCAGGGCGATGACGATCCATCGGCAGCATAGGGCGGTTGAGCAATCGTAGCCGGAACAGGCCTCAAGACTGTCGGCGGGAGACCGCTTGCGAGTGAGGCCGGCACAATGCGCTCGTAGTTGCCAAAACGAGGGGCAGAAACACCTCTATTCGCTCGCGGCTGGTGCAACCTCGCCTGCGCATGAAATAAGCGACGCCACATCGTTATAGAAAGGGAGAAGAAAAGAAAATGATAAGAGATTACAATTTCCTTTTCTATGGTAGAGCGTGCGATAAAGGGTCATGAGTTCACACATTACAGTATAAAACTTGGCGAGCCTTGAATCCAGACGACAGTGTCCATCCATGTAGTACGGGATTAAGCTTGGCTATGGAAGCTAACGAGTTGGTGTGCATTTTGTGTTGGGACCTTCCATCTACGTATCTAGGATTGACGGGCTGCTGGAAATGGTAGCTCTCGTATCCAGCAGGCATTGTCCATATGTACCAGCAGGGACGAGAGCCGGAGGAAGCTATGATGATATTAGCCTATGATTTTGATGACCTGTTCACCCCCATGAGTTAAGTTACTCTGCTTCGTCTCCCAGCCTTCGTTCATATGGAATGCGTGGGTTGTATCACGGTGTCTCATCTGGTCGACGTCTCTGAGGGCCGACGACCATCTGAAAACGCATCGAAACCGTATTCCATGTGCAGATATCTGGCAGCTGAAAGTACAGCACTGTGTTCATGTCAGCAAATGTGCGCCGGATCCATCCGTGCAACAAGCGATCCAACGAAATGACTGCAGCTCAGCTGACTTGGACTTGGTGCCTCAAAAAAGCCAAAATATTTTTTTTTCTTTCTGATTTTTCAGGCAACTCTTTAAGAAATACAAGCAATGGTAACTGACCACTCGACAGTCTGCCATTATGAGGTTGCTCACTCTTATATGAAATGACAGTCGGATCAACCTTCTGAGCGCAAGAGAAGACGTGAAAGTATCAGCGAAAACACACCTGCCGACTTTGCGGATTCGCCGGGCCCGTCCTCTATCCCGCCTTCCTCGCCTGCACCGTTCTACTCGGAAGCCGATTTCAGGGACGACGGTGACGATATTGCTGACGAAGGCGAAGGCGTAGGATCAGACGATGACGGTGAAGATCTCTTTGGTGATGACCTTGAAAAGTAAATCAGCCCCGTCCAACTATGCGTCGTCATTCCCTCATAGGCTAACCCACCTTCTTCAAGGGACTACGCCGCCAACCCAGAGATGGATCGCTACGAAGACGCGGGTCTTGACGATGAAGAACAGTACAGTGGACTCGACCTGGGCGCGCGCAACGCCCTTGAAGCGCGATTGGCACGTCGCGATGCCGAGATCCAGCGCCGCCAGGGCCGTTTGGCAGGTGCCTTTATGGACAGCATCGACGACGATCTCGCTACGCCACAGATGCCGACACGTATCCGTCGTCGCCACCGATACGATGACGATGCCATGATCGACGGAACGGAGGACGCAGTAAGTGCTTGGCCTACACACACACATGGAGAGGACACCAGCGCAGACGTAGACTCATACATTGTGCTTGTTAGCCTGAAATGTCGCTCGATGAGCTGCAGAACGTCAAGGGCGATACGATCAGCGACTGGGTCAGCATGGAAGCACCCCGTAGAGCCATCAAGCGTGAATTCCGTGATTTCCTGCAGACCTTTGTCGATGAACACGGTACCTCCGTCTATGGTGGCCGCATTCGCGATATGGGTGAACGTAAGTAACAACAGGGAACGACTTGGAAGAACCATCCGCTGATAGGTAGAACAGGTAACCGAGAGTCATTTGAGCTCAACTATGAGCAGCTGAGCGAGGTGAAGCCTGTGCTTGGCTACTTCTTGGCCAACGCGCCCCTGGCCGTTCTCAAGATCTTTGACGAAGTTGCGCTGGACGTAACGCTTATGCAGTTCCCCGAGTACGAGAAGATCCACCGCGAGATTCACGTGCGTGTCACCCATCTTCCCACTGTCAACACACTGCGCGATCTGCGCGAGAGTCAGCTCAACTGTCTCGTCCGTGTCTCGGGCGTCGTCACGCGTCGATCGGGCGTGTTTCCGCAACTCAAATGGGTGAAATACAACTGCTCCAAGTGCAACGAGCTCCTCGGCCCCTTCTATCAAGACATTCACAACGAGATCAAGATTCGCACCTGCCCCAACTGCCAGAGCAAAGGCCCATTCACGGTCAACATGGAGCAGACCGCCTACCGCAACTACCAGAAGCTGACCATTCAGGAAAGCCCTGGCACGGTGCCCCCCGGCCGTCTGCCGCGTCACCGCGAGGTGATCTGTCTCTGGGATCTGATCGACAAGGCCAAACCCGGTGAGGAGATCGAGGTCAGCGGTATCTACCGCAACAACTTTGATGCTTCGCTGAGCACCAAAAATGGCTTCCCTGTGTTTGCTACTATCATTGAGGCCAACCACATCCACAAGAACGAGGATCTCTTTGCCGCTTTCAACCTGAACGAAGAGGACAAGCAGCAGATCAAAGAGCTGGCCAAGGACAAGAACATCAGCCGACGGATCATGAAGAGCATTGCACCCTCGATTTATGGTCACCAGGACATCAAGCGTGCCATTGCTCTGGCGTTGTTTGGTGGTGTGCCAAAGAACATTCAAAACAAGCATCAGATTCGTGGTGATATCAACATTCTCATGCTGGGTGATCCTGGTACGGCCAAGTCGCAGTTTCTGAAATATGTCGAGAACACGGCCCATCGTGCCGTGTTCACGACCGGTCAAGGCGCCAGCGCAGTGGGTTTGACAGCCTCAGTACATAAAGATCCTATCACTCGTGAGTGGACTCTTGAGGGCGGCGCTCTTGTTCTGGCTGACCGCGGTGTGTGCCTTATTGATGAGTTTGACAAGATGAACGACGCAGACAGGTAAAAAGAAGAAGAGGTTTTCTAGCAAAGAGATGTGTACTTAAATCCGAGCTAGAACTTCCATTCACGAAGCCATGGAACAGCAGTCCATCTCGATCTCCAAGGCAGGTATTGTCACGACGCTCCAGGCACGCTGCTCCGTCATTGCTGCGGCCAATCCCATCCACGGTCGATACAACCCCTCTGTTCCCTTCATCCAAAACGTTGAGTTGACGGACCCTATTCTGTCGCGTTTTGATGTGCTCTGTGTTGTGAAGGATACGGTCAATCCCGAGCACGACCATCGCCTGGCGACCAGTGTGATTAGCAGTCATATGCGCCACCACCCTGGCTTCAAAGAAGCCATGGACCAGGACAACCAACTGACTGAACAGGATGCCGATGTAAGTTTGGCGCAAAGTGTAGCTATCCATCCACTCACAGATAAAGTTACAGATCATCCCTCAAGACCTGCTCCGGAAGTACATCATGTTTGCTCGCGAGAAGCAGCCTCGCTTGCACCAGATGGATGAAAACAAACTCTCCCAGCTCTTCGCGGAGCTGCGTCGCGAATCCATGACGAGTGGCAGCATCCCTATCACGGTGCGTCACCTGGAATCCATGGTGCGTTTGGCCGAAGCACACGCCAAGATGCATTTGCGCGACTACGTTCGGTCTGACGATGTGGACGTGGCCATCAAGGTGGCCCTCGATAGCTTCATCAGCGCCCAAAAGTTCAGCATGATGCAAGTCTTGAGACGCCGTCTTCGCCGATACCTTGTCAAAGAGGATGGCCCCCAACAGCAACAGCAGCAGCAGCAGCAGCAATAGGAACAATAAGGTTTAAGGAAAGGGAGAACCGGATTTTAAGATTATGCTTCGTTCAAAAGTTTTGTGTATATAAATTGTAGTAATAGCATTCGATTATCGTGTTTTCCCTTGTGATGTGATGTGAGGGAACCATGGCTAAACTGGATCGCGAACAAAAAGAACCAATACGCAGGCAAATGACTGACTTATGAAAAAGTCGCTGACCAGGCACATCCCAACATACACACAAAACAAGAAATAGGAGTGGAGGAAGGTGATAACGCATTTATTGATGGATAAATGCAACGTATCGTTATCCGTTTAGATGTTGAGCTTGGTGTGGCGCCAGTTGCGACGCTTAGCGTTCCAGCTGAAAATGAAACAGAAGCCCAATGAGAATGACTATATTGATTTTCAGGTAGGATGAAGACATACCGGATCTTGGTGTCCGCCTTCATGCGGAACCAGTGGGGCAGGGGACGGTTCTGCTTCTGCTTCTTGCCAAGCTTGACCTTGGTCCGGAAGGACTTGTTGGAAGGCTGCATTCAACGCATTCGTAAGTTCATCTCGTTCGTTGCATCGTTTGACGTATCCCGTATTCGGTCGCATGATCCCGATATTATCCCATCTCCTCCCATCTCATCCATCCATGCGCGCATCCATTCATCCATCCATTCGCTCGTGAACAGATGGTGTGAAATGCTATGGATTGTCGTCTCTTTTATGTTGTCATATCCCAGGATGCTTACCATGGTTACGGATAAGGGAAGGGAAGGAGTTGAATTTGGCGCTTCACCACACCCAAGGAACCCCGCGCTGCCGGTGCGTATACGAAAATAGCAAGGGCGGACATCCAATCTGATTTTCCACGTCTTTCTTTTTGATCCACACGCTGACAGCCACACTGTCTATATTCGAAAAGAACAAAAAATACAAGTTACACATGTTGGGAGAGAAGGGTTTGGTGGCGAGAGTCTATTGTAATTAAGGGTTTGGAATGTGCAGTAGAGAAACGAAACACACAAAGGAGGCATTGGGAAGAAAAAAGAGAGAGATAAAGCATTGATATGATCACACACGTACACATACACATACACATATACACATGAAATAATCACGCAAGCCTTTGCGCATACGTGCCATGTAGACTTATGAGTCAATTAAACACGTCGGCATTCCATATGGGTCTTGGTAGGATCCATGGGCAAAGCGCAAAAGAAACCGAGCTTCTGCATTTGCGAAAACATTTCCGTGTCTGTCATAATGACACACGTACACAGAGAAAGGAAAATAAAAAGTGTCAGCCTTCTCCAACATAAGAAGAGTACGAAAGCCCATTCTCCACCCATCGATACTTACATTCCAAGTTCAGCTTCAGGCATTCTTCCTGGCCACCAGGAAGCTGTCGGCAGACCTGGTGCTTGTACTGAATAATATTGTAGCCGTTCTGAGGCGCGGCAGCAACGAATTTGTCCAAACGAGCCAGCTCGTTGTTTGCATCCTGGGAGTTGTTTGCGTCGGCCATACTAGAGCGTCTTTTGATCAGCACAGAGAACGAGGCTTGATAAGAATAAGAGGGAGAAAGGGTAGAGCTTACTTGTCTCTTTCTTTATTTTCTGTTTTCTGTTTTGTGTGCGGAAAAGAAGAACCAAGCTCGCGCGGGGTTGTGTTGCACGGCCCACCAAAAATGCATTTCGCGCACCATCGACCCTTCTTACGTCATTGTGACTGCTTTGTACCTGACCACCGCTATCCCACACCCCCATCCGCATGAATCCCGCCTAAAACAGACTTGCCTATCAACGTCATTTCTCTGTTTTTTTGACAGGTCTCACCCATTCTCACAAGTGCTTTTATATAACTTCACTAAAAGACTTTGTTTCTTTACTTCATCAGTAAAGTTATTCGAAGAAAGACATGAGTCCTCGGCACCATGACACGCGTAGTAGAATGTTACAGAAGGGAATTTGGTACGGCCTGGCCCCTTCCAACTCTATGATATTGCCAATAATTCTTGCTCTTATAGACTTTTGCTGTCTTCTATATACTGCCAACATCATCTGTTCATTAGTACGTAGAAAAGGGTTTTCCACGGGGTATTGAGGGTATGAGGGTTACTTGCAAAAATTCGATCTACTGTATAACGGAATACAGAGCATATATTAAGCACTCAGTATGAACCTCGAGGTGCACAAGAACAGGCGAAGATGGATGTACTATATACCGCTGTACGAAAATGTTATCTGGAAAGAGGAAGAATTGACTCCAAGAAATTTGCGATGCCGGTAGAGAATGGTCGTATTAATCACCATAACAAAGACTACCTGCGTTTTGACAAACTCTCAAATGAGAGTGAATAAGAACATCAACCGACTTGTTGTCATCTGGAGATTCTAGTTAGAGCGTCTGAGATTGTTGGATATGCGTCTGTTTATTGCGGAATTCATATACAGTCCTTCCGAGATTAAGTGGGGGGTGCTCAATTTCTCAGTGAGCCGCTACAAATTTTGGAGTGTCGTCCAATCTGAAGTCGAGTGCCGCAACGCAAATTTCAGAGAGTCGCAGAGCGAGAATAAGAGTGTCTTGGCGGTGCGACACTAGATCTTTCATTTCTGAATATTTCTCGTAAATGCAAAAGAATGGAAATAAAGTTTCGCGACACTCTCATTCTCGCTCTGCGACTCTCTGAAATTTGCGTTGCGGCAGTCTGAAATTTGTCATGCGGCACTCGACTTCAGATTGGACGACACTCCAAAATTTGTAGCGGCTCACTGAGAAATTGAGCACCCCCCACTTAACCTCGGAAGGACTGTATATAAGCGCAAAGAGGTCTCCGCGCGCGATGCTCGACTACGTCTCCCTTGTTATAAAAAGGTTAGTGTTCTCGGAATTACATAAGCAGGACGCTGGAGACCCGGGTTCAATTCCCGTCAGGCGTCTTTATGTCAGGACCCTTTTGGCTGTAAGATGGGCCAGTTCGATGAAGGAACCAATAGAAGAGTGAATAGGAAACAAGAGAGAAGCAATGGGATGTAGATGCCATAATCTCTCGAGTGACCCGCTCTGTTAATAATTAAATAATGTAGGTCTTCTGCTATTAATGGGAAAGCAAGCCGAACAAACCTATCAGAATAATATACCGCTTGAATCCTACATATGTCAGGCTGAAGGTGGAAAAGCCCATAGCAAGGATGATCATATTTAACCAGCTTTTCCACGGACGCGAAGCGTAAACGAGGGTATGGGGCTGGCTCCATCTAGCGGTTGGAGTGGACTAGAGCGAGCGAATATTAAGTGGAGGGGTGGAGACTCAGCCCCGTAGATCACTCACATTCGAAACATAGGTCGTAGATTCACGTCGGATCATGTTCATAAAAATATATACTGTATAATACAGTATGAAGTGTCTCCAGAGATACATTTCTTATTGTTGCGCTGTATTAGATGGCGAAAGCGGCCCCGTTTGCGTCTCGACATTGAATTCGTGATTCTATATGAGATATGAAGCGAGTAACTTCCTATAGCCGGAGGATTCATGCAGTATCAGTGTCTGTTTCTGACCTCAACTTTTTTCCTCAGTTCAACGTATGTGAATACGGGCAAAATTTCTGAACCCAACAGAGATAAGCTGGTCCAAGTCTCAGCGTTTTGATCACTGTTGCTGTTTCAACGTCATTATCATTCTATTTCTTCGTTTCTTTTCTCGACATATACCTTATCGGCATTCATCTCTTTCATCTTCTCGCATATTGTCAGCTATGGCCCCCCGCAGAAAAACTCACCAAAACGTTACTCATTCGACATTCAAGCCTCTACCTGTCTCATTGAAAGCCGGAACCTCTGCGACAACATCCTCCGCATCAGCGTCTGCGCCTTCAACGGCATCAGGATCCACATCCAAATTGACCGAGGAAAGAGCAATCGACTTATTACACCAAGCGTTCGACAACAAGCTCAAGGCAATCATCCGATCGCTTAAAGTATCTTCTGAGCCCACAGACGAGAAAGAGATCGAGAAGATTACGAAAGCATGCAATAAAAAAAGACAGCAACTGCTGAGCATGAAGACGATGCCACATGGACTCCTTGACACAGCTGACGATATCGGCAGCTTGAAACGAAGGTCACGCATATT
>JNEN01001280.1:0-78200 GCA_000697355.1 Syncephalastrum monosporum B8922
TCGTAATTGTGGATTCACATCAGGCCGTTTCAGATACTGTATTGGCTTTCACATGACAACTCGAGAGTAATTCTTTGTGTCACCCCCCAGCGTAACAAATTTCACGTTTTTACTGCAGAGGCCGTTCTTCTCTTGTGCTTTCAACATGGCCCATTCAGAAGACAACATTCGTTCCGTCGATGAGGTATGTGTTTCTTGGTTTCTTATTGAGGGATATACTAAGCCCTATCTCAGGCGGATAACTTTCATGTCGTGCCTTCGACCGCGAGCGAGGGAGAGGAAGAGCAAGACTTTGTACTCGAGGAGCAGGCGAATCCCGAGGTGCAATGGAGTCCTGCAATGCTCTTCCTGGCGAATGCAGTCAAAACACTGGTGACGCCTGTCTTGAAAGTCGTCTTTGCGCCCAAGGCCCAGAAGACGTTGATTAGAACGACAGCAATAGTCCTTGTCTTTTTATGGATCATGCTCACCAGTGTGGCAGCCTACCTCACGTTTTACCGCCAGTATGTCCCGCGCACAGCCCACATTGAACCCATTTACTTTCAGTACACCGCCGAAGAACCTATCGCGGTCATTGACTTGGCTCGAGGCCAGACCTATGCGGTAAGATTTCTGGTAGGAATAGATAAACGCAGCGCGCTAATGCACTCCCTTGTTATCAACAGCCTTTGCGCCATGACCAGGCCTATGACGTTTCTGTGCATCTGCATGTCCCGACCTCTGACATCAATTTTGACTTGGGCAACTTTATGGTCAAGACCTGGCTTCAAGCCGCCGATATGAACACCTTGGCCCAAGCAAGCAGACCTGTAAGATTTATTATACCCTGCTCCACTCTATTCTGTGCCTAATCCTGGCTTTATTGACTTCTCATCTTCGTTTTTCTCTATCCGCCCTAGTCGATCCTGAGATACCAGAGCAAATCCCATCGTATCCTTCACGTGATGGCCAAGGCACTGCCCTTGCTTGTTGGGTTTACCGAAGAAAGCCAAGTCATCTCCGTGAAGCTGATTGAGGGATTCGTTGAAAATAAGGTGGAGTCCTAATAATCGAATGCTTGTCCCACGCACTGACAGGAAATGCTCTTTTCCGCCATGCCAGGCCCGCCCGGTTAAGCAGGTCACCGTGTCCATCTCGAACCCGCGTTTGCAGGTGTATGATGCCGAGCTCCGCGTGGTGGCCGATTTCCGTGGCCTGAGGTAAGCGACTCTCAAGTTTGGGGCGTCACCCAGAGGCTAATGCTATTATAATGATCAGATATTACATGTACCACCGTCGCATTGTTACTGCGCTAGGCTTTATTGTGATGTTCATGGTGATCGAAATGGTGTGTTCCGCGATTGCTTGGAAGTTCTTTGGCCAGAACGTGTGGAATAAGCTCAAGGATGTCATGGACGAAGTCCATCTCGCCGAACAGCAGCGACAGCAGCAGGAGGAAGAGGATGAAAAGCAGCGAGTTGCAGAGGAAGAAGAGCCTGAACGAGACTTGGATGACGACGACGCCGTGTCCCACGATAACTTCCGCCAAGAACAAGCGCATTAAATGGAAATATAATATGAAACGCACACCCACATATCCATAGGCTTGTTCCATACCCCACCTTATACATACGTGTCCATATCTTAGCATATATACTATATCAAAACAGAGCTACACTATCGTGATACACAAAGTAGGTTTTGTTTTCTGCATGCAAACAGACAAAGAACAAAGAAGGGGGACAGGGTTAATTACCAAAAAAAGTCAGCGCCCTTTGAGATAGTGTTGGCGGGCAGTTCCTTTTTGTTTTTCTACATACTCTTTTTACTTCTTATCCACAGTAATGCACTTAACGATTCGACTATTGCTGTTCTTGTTATGTTTCTCTTCCGTGCATGCAGGCCTGTTTTCGTCTAGCAATCCCTACATTGCTGCTGGTAGGGTTACTTTTTCTTTTCTCGCAGCGCTGCGTGCGTGAAGGCAGACAACAACCGTACTAAAATAAACTCTAGAATCCGTGACGCTTTACTCCAACACGAGTTCCATTGACACGGTGGACTCTGCGATCGAGCCTCAGAATTACAAACAGAACATTGTACCCAACACGAATCTGACTCAGCCTGATGCGTCGGGTCTGTCCGTAAGTGGCCGTGGCCTTCTAATCCTAATGCAAATTGCAAATATCAGTCCAACAAACAAAAAAAACGATGATTACCGCGATAGGGTGTTTTATATGATCGAGGACTGTCATGCCAAGTTACAAATACAGCCGGGCTTGCTCGACCTGCGCTTCTCACGCAGCAGCCCAAGATTGCGCTCGTCGAACGCGGCAACTGCTCCTTTGCCGACAAAGTCCTCTATTCGCAAATGGACGGCGCAGTAGCCGTCATCATCTACGATAGCATACCCTTCGAGAAAGACCCGCGGGCGGGCCTCATGGTAAGCACCAATGATACCATAAAGTGGAAGGGAAGGAGAGTAATGAGTCCGGCGTAGGATATCCCAGCGAATAACATCACCATTGTTGCTTATTACGTCGATCGCGATGTCGGGCTGGACCTACTTCGCAAGGTACAACAAGAGGTGCCTGTGTTTCAGGCGCCAGACAACACCTCCTATCAAAAGGCAACCAAGGTCGTCTTGTATCCGTCCATTGGCGGCTTCCCGAGTGCCTGGGAATTCACGCTGATTATTGTCGTGGCGCTCTTGGCCATCAGCTTTTTGGCATCAGGTTCGTTTTCATGTTCGGTTTTCCGTTTGTATACATGCTTGCCATATCCAGCAATTCGTATTCATATCCACCCGTTTTTGCCATCACTATCACCTCTGCTTTGCTGCATTTCCGTCTACTGCTCTTACTACTGCTTTCACGGTGTCTTCTGCTCTTTTATGCACACTGTTACAGTCGGTATGCATTGGCATTTGTGGCGCATCCGCCGAAGACAGCGACTTTTGTTCGAGAGTGGGCTTCTGCCCACACAGGCCGTCCCTGGTGCGACGCCGATCGAGAAGACGGTCATTGACCCGTCCATGCTCACCATCTTCCCCACGCGCATCGTCGGCAGCAGCATTCACGAAGCGACGCCAAACGACCCACCCACAACCACAACCACTCCTACAACCACAACCACACCCAGCGACCGACGTATGTCAGTCAGCTCCACACGTTCCGGTAAAGCGTTGCAGAACGCGGAAGCGCTGGCGGTCGACACTGAGGGACAAGTAACTCTCGGTGACACGCCCGTCCGCACAGACGAAGCCTGCGTCATTTGCCTGGACGAGTTCTCCTCGGGCGAAACAGTGCGTTGTTTACCGTGCGGTCACGAATACCATTGCGAATGTATCGGTAAGCTAGAAAAAAGAAGATGAAAAAGAGAAGGAGAAAGAAAGAAAGAAAGAGGCAGATATCTTGGGAAACGTGTGTTTCTGAATCAAGCGCATGACAACAGATCCATGGCTGACCGTCAAGTCGGCTTCATGCCCGCTCTGCAAACACGATTGCTCGCTCGACGTGCCGAAAGCGGAGGCAGAAGAAACGGACGAGGGCATCGTCCTCCGGCCCGTGGTCGAGCCACCGCCACGCAGCCATTCGCCTCTGCAGCACTTGTTCCGCCGGTCGCCTGCGTTTGGCCCTACCATCCAAGCCGACCGTGCAGAAGAGTTCAGTCGGTCGTGGGTCGCACGCAGCCTGCCCCGCAACATGCGCCGGCAGATCAACGAACAAGCAGCCGCCTTGCATAGCACCGCCGACGCGTCTGTCATTGAACTGCCTGCTCGCATGCAGACCCCGCCTTCTGCTAATCCGGAAGCCTCCTCTCCTGCCGCCCAACCCGCATCGCCACCCACTGCCTCGTCTCCCTCGGCCTCCCCTTCCTCTCTCCGTTCCCGTCTTGCCCGTTCGCTTCCGCGGTATTGGCGTCCTTCCCGGTAGTAGTGCTTCTATTCTTCAACCGGTTTCTCCTTTTTTTTTTTTTACTTTCAGTTCTTTCGTCATCACTCTCAATCCTAACCCTCCTATTTCTTTTCTACGTCTGCATCCTTTTTCTCAATACTTATATCACCTTGGCATGTGTTACGCCGTATTCTTTTTTTTTTTTTTGGCTCCGTGGATGCGATGTATTTCATTTTAGTGCTGAACACCCGAGTTTCCTCGAAGGCTGCGTCATTGTTTACATGTGCACCCGGGTTCATTTCTTCCTCATCACTCAGTAACAGGCTATTTCACCCGAAGCTTTCAGGGTCATTCGAAAGG
This sequence comes from Syncephalastrum monosporum B8922, assembly GCA_000697355.1. Lineage (NCBI taxonomy): Eukaryota > Fungi > Mucoromycota > Mucoromycetes > Mucorales > Syncephalastraceae > Syncephalastrum > Syncephalastrum monosporum. The sequence goes on from JNEN01001280.1 coordinate 4,233, forward strand.
ATGTGGCGTCTATACGCTGCTCGTAGCGCCCCATTTTTCTGCCTATTTTTGGCCCATATAACATGCTTGTTTTCCGTCTATACATAGCATCCAATGGCTTCGGTATGAAATGTACAGGGCGGCACAAGGCGTTGATCCAGTCTTTCGGTCCATACGTTTTCAACCTGCAACGAACGTGCCATAGATAATAAAGCAAGCCATCAACTGCAGGCACTTCTTTCTTGTGAAGACTTTGGTGGGACGGTTCCTGAGTTTTGATCGGCTACAGACCTACGTAACTCACATAAAGCGTTTACACGGTCAAAAAGCATTGAAATGGCTACTAAGGTTGAGGGCTGCCCTTGGTATAGTCACATGCGAAGACTATCGTTTATCCTTTCGCTAGCGCGGAAAAACCCGTGCCTACTTTACCGCCACAGAGAAGGGCCTTCTCCTCTCGGACGTATTGACACATGTGGGTGGAGGGGAGAAAGGAGGGAAGTACATATCGTTAATTAATCCAACACGAACTTTCCCGGTGCATGTGCCTCGGAAGGCTGACTATCCTTACAAGTGAAGCTTGAATGACAAAGGAAGACATCATTGACTTTGGAACGTAGGTTTGTATGACCCGTATATCCTGCATTACGTCCACGGATGCAAGTGATACTGTCGACCTTTTTTTCATGGCTTGCTGAGCGGTAGCTACGTAGGTGGAGACTTCTACGTTCATGTTTTCTTTTGTACCATGGACAGTGTTATGAGGCCTCACCAACCAAACACGGTCCTCATGCAGGGGCACGGAAAGTCTAATGCCCATACGCGCCCACTCGTGCGAAAAAAAAAATCAAAGACAAGGCCGGTAGAAAGAATCCCATCCTTATTGCATTGATTTGCTGATTTTCCTTCTTTTTCTGAACTGCTGCCGGGTAAAATATGGGGCGTGAATAATGCATTAACGAAAAAGAAGCCATGATCTTCCGAAGGAGTGAAGGAAACAGAGGTAAAGAGGAGCGAGCCTAAACAAGGCACATGAGGCGAAAATGGTCTGCATGTGGGCCGATGGTTTTTAAAAAAGAGAAAAGGTGGGAAAGCTCGGCGTCTTTTTTCACACAACTCTTTCGTTTTCCACTTTATTTTTCTGATCTTTCATTTTACATACGATGGTCAATCCTGCTGGTTTCCGTCCTGGCTCACCCTATCGCCCTGGCTCGCCCGCCGGGCGACCGCACTCATCTGGATCGATGCACACCAAAGTTGAGGAAGAGCTCCACGAGATGGCTGGCATCGACTATGACAAGGTCACGATCAAGCACAATCCTTCCGTGCCCGTCCTGTACGAGGAGGCGCTGACCCACGAGGTTGGCACCGTCATCTCGTCCGCTGGTGCGCTGTGCTCCTACTCTGGCAAGAAAACAGGCCGTAGTCCCAAGGACAAGCGTATCGTCGAAGAAGATGTATCTGGCAAGGACATTTGGGTAAGGATTCGCACTTCATTTTTAGTGGTTCTGTTCGGAAATCTCAACATCTGTCTACTAGTGGGGTCCTGTGAACACCAAGATGAGCGAGCGCGTGTTCTTGATCAACCGAGAGCGTGCGATTGACTACTTGAACACTCACCCACGTCTGTATGTGTTCGATGGCTTTGCTGGCTGGGACCCCAAGTACCGCAAGAAGGTGCGCGTGATTGCATCGCGGGCCTACCACATCCTGTTCATGCGAAACATGCTGATCCGCCCCACGGAGGAGGAGCTCGAAAACTTTGGCACGCCCGATTTTACCATCTTCAACGCTGGCGAATTCCCAGCCAACCGCTACACCACCGGCATGACCTCGACCACATCGGTGTCGGTGAACTTTAAACGCCATGAAATGGTGATCCTTGGCTCGGAATATGCCGGCGAAATGAAGAAAGGGGTACGTAACTAACAAGGAGACAAACAAATATACACCTCTTTGTTTTTTTTTTGTTTTTGTTTTTTTTACTGACCCATGGTACCCCACATAGATTTTCACGGTTATGCATTACCTGATGCCCAAGGCAGGTGTGCTCTCGCTCCACTCGTCAGCGAACGAAGGACCCGACGGCGATGTGTCGCTCTTTTTCGGTTTGTCGGGTACGGGCAAGACGACACTGAGTGCAGACCCGAAGCGTAGCCTGATTGGTGACGACGAGCACTGCTGGAGTGACACGGGCATTTTCAACATTGAGGGCGGCTGCTATGCAAAGTGCATTGACCTTTCCGCGGAGAAAGAGCCCGAGATCTACAATGCGATCCGTTTTGGCTCCGTCCTGGAAAACGTCGTACTCAACGAAGACTCCCGTGTGGTCGACTACTCGGATGACTTCTTGACAGAAAACACTCGTTGCGCTTATCCCATTGGTACGTACAAAAAGAAAAAGGAACTGAAAAAAGGGGGAAAAACAGGCCACTCACGCTGTGTCCCAGATTTCATTCCCAACGCAAAGATCCCATGCATGGGCGGCCATCCGAAGAACCTGATCTTGCTCACCTGTGATGCGTTTGGCGTCGTCCCGCCCGTGTCTAAGCTTACACCCGACCAAGTCATGTACCACTTTATCTCCGGCTACACCACCAAGGTCGCCGGCACTGAGGACGGCATTACCGAGCCAACCCCGACGTTCTCAGCCTGCTTTGGTGCACCCTTCCTGGTCCTCCACCCCCAGAAGTACGCCACGATGCTGGCCGAAAAGATGTCGACCCACAAAGCGGATGCATGGCTGATCAACACGGGCTGGATCGGTGGCAAGGCCGGCACGGTCAAGCGCTGCCCGCTCAAGTACACGCGCGCCATTCTTGACGCGATCCACTCGGGCGCGCTTGCCCAAGGCGAATTCGAGACGTTCGAGACGTTCCAGTTCCAGATCCCCAAGCATGTCGAGGGCGTCCCGGCTGAGATCCTGCACCCACGCAAGGCCTGGCAAGGCTCGCCTGCCGAGTTTGATGCTTCGCTCCGCAGCGTGGCCACCATGTTTGCTGAGAACTTCAGCACGTTCAAAGATGAAGCTTCTCCGGAAACCTGCGCCGCTGGCCCTCAGTTGTAATAAAAAAACACCAACAGTTGCAAATAAAGACGAAATTGCGTAAGATGAGAATGTAGTATTGATTAAATTGAACATAACTTATTTATATATACGATACGGTATGAGCAAATGTATGTGCTATAGAAAGTACGTAGTATGGATATGGTACAAGCAGAAAGATAGGAAGGGAGGTTCTATCCACGAACAAGTATATGTAAGTAGTAAACAGGAATATTGAAAGCAAAAAAGAGAATGTAAAGGTGGCAAGGCAGTTTAACCCTTTTTCTTGTCATCGGTTGAGTTGGCGCGTTCATCGCGTACGATACGTGCGAGATGATCTCCATCGGCGCGGCCAAGGGTCCAGATCTGGGCAAAGCGCTTGAACTTGAGCCGCTTGGGATCCTTGATGATATAGAATTCGCCGTCGCACATGATGCAGATGATGTTGCTTCGGTCATAGTGGTTACGCCGGAATAGGTCGAACCAAGACGAACTTCTTTGATTTTCTTCCTTGGGCGCACGAAAGACAATATCAAAGGGAGTTGCAATCTGGGCAAGACGCGACACGTGGTGACGAAAGTTGGCGAGCTTCTTGAAATAGCTGTACAGATCGTTGATTACCATGATCTCCATCTTGCCGTCGTTGGCCCGCTGCGGCGTCCATGCCTCTGGATCGGTCGGGCCTTTGCGCCCCTCGACCGACTCCAAACCGGACTTGGCCTCGCCCCACAAATCGACTTCGCGGCCCCAGATATGCGGGATGTTTTGAATGACAAAGTCAATAGGGTGCTTTGTCATAGTTGGGATGCCCTTGTTGTCGTTTTCGCGTGGCTTTCCTTCGGGGGATGGGCAGTGGAGGACGGTTTCGCCTTCGTGTTCGATGCTGGAGATGAAGCGCGTGAGAGGAGGAAAGCGACGCCAAAAGACCCACTTGGCGCTCTCACGAGTATAGACGAGCATATTGGCTAAACGGTTCCCAGCTCGGTGTTTTTCGAATCCGCTGCCCACGTAGCCCTGCACGCCAATCGACATGTAGTTGCACATTTTGCGTTTCAGCGCGGTGGGCTGGCCCACCTCTTTGGAGTTTTTCCGCACCTCCGCCACGTCGTGGCCGTCCTCGCGGTCAGGGCCAGCTATACGGACGTAGCCGCTGTCGTAGGCTTCCATCTCAACTTCCCAGATATCGAGGCGCGCGGCGTCACTGCATTCGAGTCGATCAAGGATGAGGGTTTCGAGGTTGGAGAGGCGCTGGCCGAGCACGTCCTTGTGGGTGATAGTACGACCCCAGCCGAGGACCTGGCTAAAGTCGTTACCGGTGCCGAACGGAATACAGGAGAAAAAGACGAGATCAAGATCGATTTCATGCGCGACAAGCATCTCAAAGACGCTCATGACAGTGCCGTCTCCGCCTGCGCTCCAAACGTGCATGTGACGGTGGCGCACGCGTTCAGGCATGCGCTTGTTCGCGCCTTCATTGATGTCTGGAAGCTGACCGAGCTTGATCATGCTTTGTATCATCAGGATGCGATCAAAACCGGCTTCGCGGTCCTCGGGGTCGAGGATGTTATGGATTTCGACTTGGATCTGGGGGAGCTGGCGGAGGCGGAAATGCTGGATGGGCAAGTGGATCAAATCGCTGCCCTTTTGATCGCCCGAGAGCGGGTTCACAAAGATGAAAAGATACGCACTGGGTCGACCTTCGGCATCGCTGTCGGCTAAGCGAACGGAGGTGTCAATGCGTCCGAGCGGGTGGGGTCGGGTCTGGGGCTGGCTTTCTTCGACTTCACCTTCGTTTTCGTGAATGCAAGACGTCGTGGTGGTGGTGGCTGCACTGGAGACGGATGAGATGCTCGCGAGGCCTGTGGGATTACGTATGAGCAAAAGAATTTCGCTCCGCAGCATCATTGAATGTATATGTGGGTGTACCTGGTGACGACTGTAAGTCATTATTCTTTGAAGGCAATAATTCGGCAGGCGGTTCGTTTATTTCGATATCAGATGGTTTGTGGGATATTGGATAGACAATATCCTGGTCTTCTGCTTGGGGGTATACAGTAGGTGATGGCATGACAGGTATGAGAGAGAAGCAAAAAAAAAAAAAGAGAATCCAAGAACCAAGTGCTTGCTTTTTTATTGTTTTCCCTATGAGTGTGCCATTACATCACATGAAGTGCGGAAGGTCTTCAGTGTCAGAATTCTTTGCGCTTCGATCCACCAATCGGCGCAAAGCGGCAAAACACTCTGGAGCTTTTCCATTTGCGCTGTTTGCGACTCATAATTTCATGCCATGTTCTTCTCAAAAATTCGCTCGCCTGTCGATCCTGCAGTGTATTTTTATATCATGTCAGAGAAGCAGTGGTATAATACTTCTCTCATCTAGACGCTAGCGTGAACATTCTAGAGGGATAGGGAAAAGCAAACCATGAGACAAAGCACACGACATCATATCACGTGAGGCTGCAGTACCATTGGTTACTGCCACGGTTATTTTCTATAGCTCACCATGAAGGACTTATTTCGTCAAATATGGGAAAGGAAATAAAAAAAAGGTGAAATGAGGCCCTTGTCCTCAAAAGTCAAGCCAGGAGCGCGGATGGAGCGCCGTGTGTCGTCATGCCTTGATTTTGATTGGCTCAAGGCGCCGCATTTCACCTTACACATATCTTTTTTGGTCTCTTCGATACGGTTGTGTGTCCTCTTTCAGTAAAACTCGATCTGCAATGATATGCCCCCCCCTATCCAAGTCGTCTTTTTTTTTTCTTCTTCGCATACACGTACGTTTGACGCCGGCGTGACGTTTCCAATTGTAATACTGATTATCATGAAGAATAGACTCATGGCGTGTGTTTCCCGTTTCGCCTCTGTTTTCCTAAACATGTTTACAGAAATTTGAATGTCACAACAGTGACGACTCTATCGAAGTGGACTGCTTTGGTCATGAAGACTGTTCCACTAAAAATGGTCGAGTGCTTTCCGCAAGCATGCAAGTCGTATCACGTCTGTTATGCAGACGCACCCCTTTGAATATATAAATTGTACACGATACCGGCTGTGGATATATCTCCAAAATGAAGTAATTCACTATACTCAGAGTTTCTAGTTTGTATATCCAAGCCAATGAACGACAGGCTCTGTTTCAGACGCCATCCGCCAACATATACATGAAATTATCTTCAGACGGCACGGAGAGAACATATGCTCACGTACCCGTCAGCTTATGAGAAATTTAATTGATACACAAAGAAGCTGTCGATTGTCATCCGATCTCCACTTACAGTGTATCACTCTTATGGATATAATTGGTGCGCTTTCATTCATCGCGTCACCCGGGGCGCATCTCGAGGACCCGAAAAAATACTGTATGTGGACCATATACATACGATGACCAAGCTTACCGCAAAGTAATGTGACAGACCGTTACTGAACATACATTTGGCACGAAACAAGCTTATTACTTACACCACGCCATATTTTTTTTTCGGATGATAAGTCTTGGTAAAAGCAGAGAATTCTATGTCGCAGAAAACTAGGGTTCTCTTTTCATGACTATTTACGTATGTGCAATCTCCTGTGACAAAGGCTGCGATCACTTCTTCAAGGTGTTTTTGCGGCACGCTTTTGAAATTTGCGGGTGAACCGTAAGACGAACTCTCAAACTGGGATTTTGAATCGCCTACTCAAGCGTGTTTTGGCAGAGAAAGCCTTTTCTGGCATATGGATTGGTGGCGATACAAGTATATACTGCTATTCATGGAGCATCCATTTCGTTACATAAGCAATTGAGTATATCAATCCCGTGACACGACCGTCTGCTTGTCTACCGTTGACGACGGCGCTCGTCACAGGCGCACTCAACCGTATATTTAGGGCTTAGGTAATATACAGTACTGTATGTCAAAAGTGATATATTCATGTAGTCAGTTGGATGGGTTACAGCTACGAAAAGGCATGCATACATAAGCATGCAGCTGGGGTAGGTTGATGACGTCTGAAGGCCAAATATATATGCATGGCGCGCACCAGGTGGTACCCTTCCATTCTATCGTCATGAATATTGCGTTGTACAGTGAGTAATGCAGGTGCTGAGTAGGGTATGATTGAATAAAATGGCATGAAGCACAGGCAAGAGAAACCCTTACGGCATTCCAGAAATTATAATAAAGCCGAGCTTTCATAAATTATGCGCTGTGAATACAATATCCTCTTTGTATTTTCTGTTTGCTCTCTCTCCCTTCTATCATAATTAGACACGAACTGGCGATGTGCTTTCACTTCTTCTTCTTGCATGTGTAGGTTCTCTGCTTAAATCGGATAGACTGGGAGAAAGGGGGAGTGGTGCACAGTGATGATAGGCATCATTATTTTATAGGTACTAGGTTACACGAAACAAGGCACTGCTATTCGTGGTTACCATGATCTAAATGCCGTGATGCAGTAGTAGATGCTTCAACGCGTTCTTTTCTGGCTGAAGAGGATGGCATAGGTTGGATAAGGGTGGGAAGCAGAAGGATGTAGAAAAGGGAGTATGGTTTAGACGCGCTTTATTCGCGTTTAATACGCGTGAAAAAGCAGTCCTTCGACAGACGGATAGGTCCCCTCTCTCGCTCAGTGGTTTGACACCCCCACCCTACCTGGATTATATCAGTTCAACTCCACTCCTACTCGCCTGTTGTTCTCTTTTTTCCACATCAGTCCTTGTGCGGAATATTACCTTTCGCCCGATTCAACGCATTCCGCACTTCAATCTACCCACAACGACCTCTCGATCTACTCTAACGCCTCAATCTACAACCGACCGCCCGCCTTTCGATCCAAGCCCTTTTTCTATTTTTTTTTTATTTTGGACCATCGTGAGCAGTTGTCCAGCACACAGCAACCACCACCCATAAGCCACTCATACCTTCAAGCGACACACCTCTTTCACCTCTCCTTGACTCCAGCTGCCGATCATGCCTCTCTTGAAGCGTCGGCATTTCACCCTCCTGGATCCACCCACGTACGATCCAGACCAGCGAGACACCAAAGACCGCCAAGTCTGGTACAACCCCATCACACACGAAGTCTTTACGGATTATACGTACGTACCCTGTTCCATCGCACCCTCCCCTTCCTTCTTTCTTCCGCTTCTTCTCTATCTGACTCATTCTTGCTATTCCTATCACACAGTACCTATCTCCAACGGAATACGCTGTACAAGCAACCCATATGGCAGTGCGAGACCACCGGACGCAGCAACCTCACCTACAAGCAAGCCCTTGACATGGAAAAGATCGAGAAAGAACGCGTCCAGGATAAACTGCCGGAAGAATTGCAGAGACGCGTCCTTGAACGCGCCCAATTCCGTACGTCTAACAATGTCTTCAGCTCATGCATTTGGCTTATCTCACATTGCATAGAAACTGGTCGCTTGGACAACATTGTCGATGACGTCTATAACCATCATCTGGAACGCTATACACCCGGTGAAATCATCAATTGTCTGTGGGACGACGGCGTTGTGTAAGTACTTGTAGCATCCTCGTCTTGTTTTATTAATATACATCCTTTGAGCAGCTACAATGCACGTATCCTTGACATTGAAACTCCCAACGACGGTCAAAATGGCTCCAACGGAAAAGCAGCGTCCGCCGATCCCTCCGCAACGAGATATCGCGTGCAGCTTATTGACGATAACAACGAGGGCCTGGACGACTTTATCATGACGGTGACCAAGAACGAGATCAAGTAAGTCATGCAGCTCTCAACAAGAGCAGATCGGACGCTGACCTTGATCTCCCTATGATGGCAGACGTGATCGCTTAGCGTTTTCCAAGAATCTGCTCAAAAAATACCTCAAGGAGTCGATGGGAAAAGACACCTATATAGGTGCGCCCTGGATCGTCAAGGTAACGTGAACACCTACTTTTCTCCTTCAGGCTTCACTCATTTTGATGTACTTGGTTAGCCCGCGCTGGCCGAGAAGTTTGGCATCAAGACCGATCTCCCTGATGATCTGCAGGCTATCAAGGACAACGTGTACTCCAAAAAGAAGAAATCTGGGGGTAGTAAAGGCCAGGCCAACAAAGGCATCGATGCACGGCGCATCGAGGCCTCACTCAAATACCCAATGGAAGACTTGGACGTCCCGATCTACCGACGCGAGCCCTCGGGCGAAGGTCCCATTGTCGACATGGCGCCCGGCCGACCCCATCACAACGAGCCCGTGCGGAATCCGACCGGCGGCATGCCCCGCTTTCCGAAGCCGACCTACGATCATGCCATTCCCAAGGACTGCTACGGCACATTCTTGATGGCCTGGGCGTTTCTGAGCTTGTTTGCTCGTCCACTCGACCTCTACCCTTTCAGCCTCGACGATTTCGAAAGTGCCCTCCTGCATGACTCAGTCGAGCCCAAATCACAGCTCCTGATTGAGGCAAACGTCAGTTTGCTGAATGCCATTATCCGCGAACGCAAAAAGTTCAAGATCCAACCTCCGGGGGGCGGGAGTGGTCAATCGAAGCCAGTGTTCTCCACCCATCTTTCGTCCTCATCCTCCTTACAAGCGCCTTCGTCACGGAGCAGCACTCCCCTCTCTGGCAGTCTTCAGCGCGAAGGCTCGAGCACGGCCGACAGTGTGAATGGCAATGAGGACGATTCGCAGCCCGAGGAGACGCGCACGTCACGGATCGAGACCTTCTTCCATCGCCGTGATCCGGAGCTGATGGAACGTGGTGTGGGCAGCGCCGAGGTCACGATCATTGGCACGCGGTGGGACGCCCGCCTAGTTCCCGCCAGCGAGAACCGTGAAGGCTGGGAAGACGTCTTGATTGGTTGTGTCAACGAGGTACGTCCGTAATAGGTTCGAGGATTTTTGGGCCTTATAGTTTGCCTTAGATCGTTCATCCTGAGCACGTTCTTGAGTTGGATCAAGTGCTGAACCGCCTGATCCCCGATGTGGGATCAACCCTGGAGGACCGTGAGGAGGCCTATGTGCAACTTTCTGTGCAAGACAAGATCTTCCTAATGAACATTCTGATCGATGCTGTGAATGAGTGCAGCTTCATAAAGTAAGACTCTGGAGCGAAAAGATGGCACCCATCCTTTAGTACATGCTTATTTCATTTCACTAGGGACTACATGGAAAAGTGCCAGGAGCAACTGACTGAACTTCGCAAGCAAAAGATTGACTTGAGCCGTGAGCGAAAACGCATGTAAGTTGTATATCTAGCCTGTCTCTTATCAGAATGATTCACCTCATTTGCTTTTCTAAATAGCCTCGCAGAGCGCCTCAGCTTTGAAAAGAAGGAGAATGAAGAAAATGACATAGAGGAGGATGGTACGCCTTCGGTGGATGTATCTGAAGCGGAAGCTGATGGCAGCGATGAAGACGAGGACGTGTAAGCCAGGTTCATTTTCTTCAGTGGCGTCGTGGGCTCATGGTTTGAAATAGGAGCAAGGCACAGCGGCAAGCTGAGTCGCAGTCGCGCCACGAATCTCGGCAGGCGGTGCTGAAGCGAAAACAAGCCGAGCGCGAGGAGCGCGAGGCAAAAAAGCTGAAAATGTACCACCGTCAACGCGAAGAAGCACGGATAAGAAGTCAAGAACAGAAAGCACGGAACGAGGCGCGGAAAAAGCTGGATTCAGAAGAATTGCAGCTGCACAAGAAGGCAAGTAGCTAAAAGAAAGGGTAGTGCTTGATAGTGAGAGAAGACTGACCTCATCCTAGGAAGAACAAGTGGAACATGGCATGCGCAAGTACAGCACGCAGCGTGTGAAGCCATTGGGACGCGACAAGTTCTTCAACCGGTATTACTACTTTGACAATATCGGAGGTGCCAACGCACATGGCACCGGACGCTTGTTTGTACAGAATCCGAGCGACCTTGACTTGATACTCTTGCGGGAACGCGATCGCGCCGAATACTTTGAGCAGCAAGACGCCAATACAGCCATCCAAACCGCAAAACCTAATCCTACCGCTGCAACTACTCCTATGGCTACCGCCACCAACGCCAACCATGCCACCACGACCAATCCCACGACCGTTCAGACTGCCAACAATAGCAGCAATCACACAAACGCAGTGTCAAACAAAACGACGCCACTTCCACCATGCGGGCATGGAGGAGGAACACGGTTTATGGTTGAGCTGATGCGTGCCCAGGGCCTCGAGCAGGAGAGCGCCTACGTTGAGAAACGCATAGCAGATGAAACAAGCGTAGACTACTGGGGCGCATTCGAGACCGCGGACGACCTCAACAACCTGCTCGCGTGGCTAAATCCTAAGGGAATACGAGAATTTCGGCTGAAGCGTGAGATCGAACGGCACCTACCCAGTCTCCTTGCAGGCATCAAGAAGCGCCACGCCGACCACAATCTGGCGCGCGTTGATGTGCCGCGACGCAGCATGCGAAGCAAGCCGTCAGCTGGGGCGGTTCCACAGGGATCCTGGCTGGCTTACTCGAACAAATTTGCTAAATAATAATAACAATAATAATATAGAATGCTTTCTGAGCGAAGTCTCCTTTTTCTTTTTCTTTTTCTTTTTCTTTTTGGTTTCTATTCTGTGTCCAGCTTCCTCTTTTTTTCGACTGTACAAGGTTTTTGTTTGAGCACGAGGCAGCGGTCCCATCCCTGCCTGTCCTTGCGGACCTCGACGACGTCCCAGTCAGCAAAGAGGGACTTGACGCCGTCCATCATGCCCTTGCCACACTCAAGCACGAGACGGCCATTCAGTTCGAGCACAGACGGTACGACGCGCTGCAGGACCCGGTACCACGCGTAACCGTCCTCGTCCGCGAACAGGGCAGATGCAGGCTCGTGGTCGAGCCCGTCAATCTTGACCTTTTGTTCGACAGCCAAATACGGGGGGTTGCAAACCACCACGTCGAACGTGTCTTCAAAGTCGAGGTCGGCCATGTTCTGCTCCACAAAGCGCGCGCGGTCGCCCAGGCGCAGGTGGGTGGCATTGGCGCGAGCAACTGCCAGCGCGTCCGGGCTTAGGTCGAGACCGACACCGGTCGCATTCGGGTGCCGGCTGAGGATAGCAAGCAGGAGGTTACCACAACCAGTACCAATGTCAAGCACGTGTCGGACGTCCTTGACAGCTTCCACAAGCGTCTCTGAGCTGGGTCGGGGGATAAGACATGCCTCGGACACACGGAACGTCAGACCTGCAAAGCTGCACTCGCCCAGACGATAGGCCAGCGGCCGTCCGTCCTGCTCCGCGTCGGCCTCGACGTCCAAGACATCGACGCCGGCGCGCCGCATGGCCTCGTGCGCCGCATCGACTTTGCGCTGCCAAAACTTGTGCTCACGCGCGCGCAGCAGGCCAAATTTGACAGGCTCCGGGGCGGTCTCGATCAGGCCGTTGTAGGCGACGCGGGTAATGGACATACAGAGGCCTTTATCACGGCTGGCTTTGAGCATCTTTGTGTAGGTCGAGTTACCGACGATGGGATAGTGGCGGTCGAAAAAGAAGCGGCGGATGTGTTGCGTGGAGACCGGCGTGGCGAGTTCCAAGTCGAGTGTATCGAGGTATTTTGCCGCATTCGACCGTGTCCGCTCCACTTTAATGATACGCCGCATCGGAGCACCGTCCTCGTTGGTATCCGGTACCTCGTCCTCCTCGTCCTCCTCGTCCTTCTCGTCCTCGTTTGTACTCTTGCTCTCGGGATCCGTTGCGTCTTTTGTCGCGGGATCTGAGTCTGGTGTCGCGACCGGTGGCATTTTCAAGAATGCTTCTGGATCGGCTAGATCGCCGTGGATCACAACACGCATCGTGACCTCGACCTCACCGGAGCGGTAAGCAGACTGGAGCCTCTGTTTGCCCTGCTCAGACTTGGCCACGAGGAGCTGTTGTCAAGAGAGCCGTGTGAGAGAGCTGTATATATCACGAGATGAGTGATCTACAAGTGTACCAATCCAGAAGCTGCTTTTTGAAGGGTATAAGCGCACCATATCCGAATGGGCGTTGTATCGGGAGACAGCGCATAGGCCATGGCTCGTTCAAAGACCCCAAAACTCTACCGTAGGGCATTCATGCATGAACACTTGGTGAAATAAGCTCGCATATCCCAGCCTTCGTTAAATACCTGGCCAGATGCCTTGTACACAATCGCTACGTCTTGATCTTGATAGCGCACGTCGACCGGCATACTCGACAGTCTTTCACGCGTGACATGGCCCTTGTTGTAATTGACTTCTACTACGTCGCCTGTGCGCAATATCCGTGTCTCTTCCGTTTTTTCGCCGTTGACGCTGACCTCGCCGCGCACGAACGCCTGTCGACAGCACGCTTTGGACTGGACCACCGCACGGTGATGCTGAGTCAAATACTTTTTGATACGGCAACCGTCATCCTTGGAAGTGATGGTCACCAGGAGGTGATTGATATCCATCAAGCGTGAAGAATTTTTTAAGTTTTTAAAAATTGAAAGGAACCCGCCAAGCGAGGAAAGTTTTGGGGAGGTCCTCCCGAGTTGTGGCGCCAACGCTTCCAACGATTGGATACAGACAAGTCAAGGATCGGAGCAGGAATTACACATTCCACACTTCCCGCACACCACACCGACATTTGGTTGATTAAATGCATCTTGCCTGTGCTGTCAAAAATAAAAAATAGGCTTTCGGCGCAGATACCTCCTGCGACGGTTGTGTAATTCGCGTGGAAGCCAGCCACGATTGGAATACGCACCATCGGTCATCGTCTGAGCCAATCACGGCCACACATTTTGTTTTACCATGCCGGGAACAAGAAAAAAAAAAAGGGCCTGCGCCGTCGATCCTTTTTATTGTCATAATTCAGGCAGATTATGTCAGGATAACAAACATTTTGACTTCTTCGTTGATGTTGACTGATATAGGCTTTGAAGATGGACGCGTGGTAGCAGCAAATATTGCTGCCACGTACTTGCCAATGGAAACCTCAATGCCTTCCCCTCATGGGCATACTATTACTATATTTATGCCGGTAATTCATTCAGATGCGCCCTTGAAAATTGTATGCATAGGTACACTTATGGGCTCACAGGCCTAAACGTCCCAGGCATATTTCCACAACTGCGCAGTATCATTAGATGCAGTATTCCTCATTCGTAAAAACGGAGCCGATTGACATGCATGATTCTGGTAAATTTCTACGAGTGAGGGAAAGATGGACGCTTACGTCCATTGTTAATTCTCCTTTTTTTATTTTCTTTCTGACATTCAGAGAATGTGTGTTCACTGTGTGACCAATGGGACCGTGCACGTCAAAGAGCAAGTTATCACATGTGCAAAAAGACAATTAGTGGGGCACTTCAAAGTTTTATTTCGTCATCTACTGTTAATCACACGACCAATAATTTAAAAAACAAGAGACGGAGACAAGCCCATCTTATCCATGCTGATGGTGATGGTATGACGGGCTGCACTGCATACTTGCATACTTTTTCCCCATCAAAAGTCTAGACGATGATTAGGGGGCTTTATTTTTTCTCATTTCTTTACCGGTGGTAAGCCGATCTTTTGAAAAAAAAAAAAAAAAATAAAAGGGGGCAGAGGAAATAAAAGAGAGCCCATCACTAGTCTGAAACATTCAACGTGTACATATCACATATGGTCTCGGGATGATATGTGCCTTCTAATCCATACTTTTTTGACTCCCCTCTTCTTTCCTATTTCTGCTTCCCCACGCCTAAAAGAAGATTGACTTTTGTGGAATATTCCCCCTTTTGTCTGTCGGTATCTCCTCTTTCTCTGTGTTTCTTTTTTCCTCTCTGAACTCTGCCAAGAGTGCGCGCGCGCAAAGAGGCAGCCAGTGTGTGTAAGTAAGCATGCACCCGGGATAGAGTCAATAGAAAACATTTTTGCTGAGCCGGAAAAAAATCACTCCTTTCTAGGCCTTCATATCTACGGCGTATTATATTTTTCATACACTTCCCTTTTGTTTTAAAACGTGTCCCTCTCTCTTTCCTCTTTCTCTCTGTTTCTTTTTTCCTCTCTGAACTCTGCCAAGAGTGCGCGCGCGCAAAGAGGCAGCCAGTGTGTGTAAGTAAGCATGCACCCGGGATAGAGTCAATAGAAAACATTTTTGCTGAGCCGGAAAAAAATCACTCCTTTCTAGGCCTTCATATCTACGGCGTATTATATTTTTCATACACTTCCCTTTTGTTTTAAAACGTGTCCCTCTCTCTTTCTCTCTTTCTCTCTCTTCAGCCTTCTCCCCCAGTTTGCAGAACCCTCCTTTCTTTCACTTCCATTTTACGACTTACGATGGCCGACGCATCACAAATACCAGCACGACGACAGAGCTTGCAAACCTGTATCAAATACGCGTCTCGATTGATCCGCTTACGGTCACAGCTGGGCTCGCCGCCTTCATTCCGCCCCTCAATCGAGATCGCCCATAGGACACGGCGAGGTGATACAAGAATGCCAACCAGCATGTCGGTGGACATGCTAAGCCATAGCAATAACCATCACCATTACGATGTGCAACCTGACTGCTATGATCCTATCGTCCCTTCCAGCGACTCTAAGACAGCCCGTAACGACATAACTCGTGTGACGTCCTTACCCAATGTATCTCAAATCTCACACTACTACGATGGAGACGAAGAAGACGACGAAGACGAAGACAACGCCAGTCGAGAAGAGGACGACGGGGAAGAAGCAAGGCATAGAAACCGCAAGAGTCACCTTTCACAGCGACAGTCGGAAACACGCTTCAGCTCTACGCACGACCTCTCCTTACCGTCCCTCGCTTCATCATCGAGCCTCCAAAGTACACCGCTTTACACTTCATTTACCTCGGCCTCGCATCAACTCCTTACTTCCAGAAGTATGGAAGATATGGATGACCCAGACTTACCCGCAGCCTCTGCCCTCATGAACAAGCGTAACAATTCCTCCCCCCTGCTGCTCACACCTGCAAGGACGCCCGATTACTCGGATCAGGCCGACACAAGCGATGAAGAAGAAGAAGACGAAGACGACGACGACGATGATACTTCTTTCAGTGTACGTCAGAAAGCAAGGCCGGCCACTGCTTTCCTGGTGTCACTACCCCCCTTTGCCGCTGCGGCTGCAAGTGTAGCCCGGAAACGTCGCTGGGAAGCTCGGCAGCGCTTGAGCATTGATGAATAAATGTCTAGAAAAAAAATACGACAACGGAGTGGGTTATGGTTCATACTTGATACGATGATCATTTATTTCTTTGTAATGTTCACACATGGTGCTGGATGCATCTTGATTTGTATACAAACTTTGCTACTCTTCTTTTTGTCCTACGTCAGCAAAGATGGGCCATGCTTCATCGATGCCTCGGGCCTTGGAGAACATGGCATCTTTGTTGACTATGGTATGGTCCTTGGGTGATATCGGGGAGTCGCTGTTGCTGCTTCCACTGTCCGCTACTGATGTCTCTTGGTCCTCGTCGTCGTTATGTACGCCCGTCAGGGCCAGGTCAAAGTCAAATGCAAAAGGCTCCTTCTTGACCTGTTGGGTCGGAGTCTTGACGCCCGTGGGCAAGTCCTGCACGTCACCTTTCTGGACGCCCGCCAGGTCTTTGCGCGCGCTGAAGTCATAGTCGATAGGTTCAGTGGGCTCGGTAAGCATATCCGGTGTTTTGACGCCAGATGGGAATACTGTATCCTCGTCGGATGGGAGCACGCCGGCCATGTCAGGGTATCCATCAAAGTAATGCACGTCGAGCGGAATATTTTGCTTCTCGCCAGTTGGAGTCTTGACGCCGAACGGTGTCTCACCGTCATCCTCGCTGGCAAGACCGGACAAGGCGAGCACAAGGCTGTCAAAACTTACAGGCTTGCTCCGACGTGCATTGGCTGGAGTCTTTACACCGGAGGGCATCTCTGTGTGATCATCCAGGGGTACAGTGCCAGGCAGGGGTCCAAGCTCCTCAAACTTGTACGGTTTTTTCTTCTTCTTGAATGCATTCTTTGGCGTTTTGACACCTGATGGCATGTCATCCAGATCCAGCGGCTGCAAACAACTAAGCGACAGGTCCGTCTCAAGGACGTACTGTTTGGGGCCGTCAGGTACAAGGGGGGTCTTGACACCGGCAGGTTCATCCGCATCTTCGGACAAGGGTAAAAGACCAGTAAGAGGACCGAGCTTCTCAAAGATGTATTTCTTGGGTTCGGCTTGCTCAGCAGGAGTCTTGACGCCCGAAGGTATCTCTTCGCTCAGGCTACCGGCACGCAAGCCAGTCAAGTGCAACACGTCCTCATCCATAGTCTGGATGCTCTCATCGTCGCTTTGCAAGACGCCGGTCAGGGCACCCATTTCTTCAAGAACGAATTTGCGGCGCTCGTGGATCAACTCGGGAGTCTTGACGCCTGCAGGCATCTCGTCGTCATCGCTCAGCGGCTGCAAGCAGCTCAAAGATAAATGCCGCTCAAAGACGTACTCTTTAGGACCGTCGGGCACAATAGGTGTCTTGACTCCGGATGGCATTTCCTCATCATCATGAAGTGGCAAGATACAAGAGAGTTCAGGCGCCTCAAAGATATACTTCTCCTTGGTTTCTGTCTGAGCCGGTGTCTTGACGCCCGAGGGCATATCGTCGTCGTCGCTGAAAGGACGCAGACAGCTCAGAGAAAGGTCAGTATCGAAAACATACTCCTTGGGTCCGTCAGGTACAATCGGGGACTTAACACCGGACGGCATCTCATCATCATCATGAAGTGGTAGGATTCCGGAAAGAGCGGGTGCTTCGAAGACATATTTCTTTTTAGATTTGGAACGTTTCGGCGCCTTGACACCCGAAGGCATGTCCTTTTCGTCCATCGGCAGAATACCAGAGAGAGCCGGGGCTTCATATGTATACTTTTCCTTGGTCTTGGTATGCTTAGGTGTCTTGACTCCTGATGGCATATCACCGTCCCCGTGAAGGGGCCGCAGGCCACTTAGAGAAAGGTCTGTTTCAAACACGTATTCGCGCTTGGATGCAGTGGGTGTCTTGACACCCACAGACAGGGTATAGTCTGGAGCGAGACCAGAGAGAGCAGGTGCTTCAAAGACATATTCCTCCTTGGGTAATACATTGATTGGTGTCAAGACACCAGAAGGCACCTCGTCGTCGTCATGCAGCGGTATAATGCCCGAAAGAACAGGTGCTTCATAAATGTATCGTTCCTTTGCTTTGGTGTGCTTGGGTGTCTTGACTCCCGTTGGTATATCATGTTTATTAAGCGGCAAAATACCGGAGAGTCCAGGAGCCTCGTAGGTGTACTTCTTCTTGACCTTCGTATGTTTGGGCTTCTTGACGCCAAAGCGCATGTCATTCAAGTCGAGCGGCTTCAGACAGCTCAAGGACAGGTCAGTCTCCCATTCGTACTTCTTGGGTCCGTCAGGCACTGTTGGCGTCTTGACGCCGCTTGCCATGTCATCTTCGTTGAGAGGGCGCAGACAGCTGAGTGACAGATCTGACTCAAATACATATTCCTTGGGTCCGTTAGGTACGACGGGCGTCTTCACGCCTGAAGGCATGTCGTTTTCATTCAGTGGCAGGACAGCAGACAGAGCCAGTGCTTCGTACGTGTACATCTCTTTGGCTTTGGTGTGTTTGGGTGTCTTCACACCCGAAGGCATGTCGTTCTCGTCAAGGGGTTTGATAGCAGAGAGAGCGGGTGCTTCGTAGATGTATGTGTCTTTGGCCTTGGTGAGCTTGGGTGTCTTGACACCAGATGGAATGTCATTATCATCAAACGGCACAAGACCAGAAAGAGTAGGAGTTTCAAAGATATACATTTCTTTAGGCTTGCCTGCGTGAACAGGTGTCTTGACCCCAGAGGGCATGTCATCGTCATCCGTGCGTCGCAGACACGACAGAGCAAAGGGATGTGTCTTGTTCTCCGTCTTGGCAATCGGCCCTCGTAGACCCACGGCGGGCGAATCCAGTTCGTCGGCGGATCGGCGGAGACCCGTCAGGGTCGTCATGGGTTCCATTGTGTATTGTTTGCGCTCGGACTTTCGGATGGTAGGCAGCTGGACGCCAAAGGCTGTGTCGAGGTCATCAGCGGACCGACGCAAGCCAGTCAAAGCCATCATCGGTTCCAGTTTGTACTCTTTACGCTCAGATCTGACCGTAGGCGATCTGACGCCAAAAGCAAAAGCGTGTTCAGAATCGTTTCCAGAAGGTTTCAAGCCAGCCAATGCGATGACAGGTTCAAATATGTACTCGGCCTTTCGCTCCGTCACCGGTGGGGTCTTGACACCCGACGGCATGCTGTCGTCATCAGATTTGTGCGCTTGCACGCCAGTCAAGGCCGCAAGGGGTTCAGACACATAATGCTTCTTGTTCTCCTGTGCAGGTGGGGTCTTGACGCCGGTGGGTATATCTTGATCATATGTGTCATGTCGTAGTCCAGACAGAGTCACGGGGACACCATCATAAACAGACTCATCCGGCTGAGGCGCTGAAGACACTCCCGTGGGAGGGGACCGAACACCAGCGAAAGATGATATACTGGATCCGAACGAAGAACTATCCGGGATGGTACCTGTCAGGCGAATGCCAGAAGAAAATCGTGGGGTATCAGAATGATTTTTGCGCTTGACATCACGGGGCGGGGCTTGGACAACAGGCAGAGCGGGTGAGCTCATACGATCACGCATTGTGTGTCCGGTCTTTGCGACTCCGGTCAAGGTTATCATCCCGTCACCGACGCTGTTGGTTGTGTCATATGTGTCGTCTGGATGGTCAGGCGAAGAAGGTCGATAGCCAGCGACACCTGTGAGGGCATAGCTGGTTTCCTCTTTGCCTAAGGCGGTCCTGCGAAGACTGCGCAAGCCTGTGCTCCATAAAGACGTGTCGTTCTCATGCAAAAGCGCCCGTCGTCCGCCGATATTGGTGGAGCGCGCGACTTGGGGCGTCGCTACGCGGTTGAACTTCAACTGCCGGCTCGCCGGTTCAGGGGCGTCAGGGAGGAGTGCGGACACACGCCGAGTGATGGGAGCGGGAATAAACGGGAGGATGATGGTTTCGGCGGCAGATACGACAAATTTCGACACGTAGGATGAGCTTGGCAGGGGCTTGACACCCGCCAAATGAAGAGGCTTCTTGCTGTCGGAGAAGGCTGTAATACGCTTGTTGCGATCTCGCATTTCATGGAATAAGGTCCCCTTCCAACATATAAACCTGTTTGAGAAAAACACTGCCAAGATAATATACTAGGTGTGCCACTTACATCATAGGCAGCCCGGACATTATCGCGGTCCAACACGCCCCGGTGGCCCACCATGAGATAGATCGTGCCCCATACCAGCAAAGCATTCAAAACCCTATGTTATAGGTCAATACCTCTGCTTTGATACACTAATTTTGCTTACGAGAAAGTGAACAGTTGTCCGTTGGCGTTGTTCATGCGAAACAGTTCATCCACCGTAATGGTATTGCGACTCAGATCACGCGTGGCGTATTTTTCAAAAGCTTGATTAAAGCGATCATCGTCCAAGTTCCCATCCCCATCATGCAGAGAAGTGTTTATCTGTGAGATAGTACGTGTATGTATGTTAATGCCGAGTTGGGCGCCCAAATGGAGAATAAAGGGAAAGTGCAAGTTTTACCTTGAGGCGACCCAAGTTGCGTACTTGAACACGACCGTGTAGATCAGGAAACCAAGAGTCATTCGTTGCGTAAGAGAACAGCACGGTTAGGAATGTACCCACAGCAAAACTGAAGGCGACACCATGACCGAGATTCATGAAACCTGATTCGTATGTCGTCAGTAGAATAAGTCTCTTCCAAGCTCATGTTGTACCTATTGCTGCATCGTACGGTGTGATGTATCCCTTGTTCTCTCTGTCCCAAAACTTCGCGTGCTTGCGTGCCGTCTTCAGTTTTTTTTTTTTTTTTTTTCATAAAAAAAAGGACGGTATCAGCTATTTGCCAGAAATCCAACGTATTCAAAATTCCAAGGGATGAGAGATATTTACAAAACCAGCATCTTGCGATACAATGGCGCTCTGCGGTATGGCCGAGCGCGATAATGCGCCGTTTGATAGCATAAAAGGTGTAAAGGTGATAGAGCGCCTGTGGAGAAGAGGAGAAAAGTAGAAACCAATAAACACGGAGCTTTTTATCTTATAGACCGTTTGTTTGCGTCTTTGAAATTGGGGGTGGGGGGAGATACGCGGTAAAACAGAAGCCAGTAACTCTATTGAATGTGTGTTTTCCTTTTTATCATTTGTCTAAAAATGGTTAAGACTTGAGTCTTTTCAAGTCTTCCCACCCCCAAAAGACGGCTTAAAGTAAGCTTTGAGGAGGTACTTCTGCTTCTCTTGATGACGCCGTAACACACCCGCATGCTACTTTCGGATTGTGTGATCCGACTTACCCGACTAATACAAAAAATAATATCCTGCTGATACTTTATAGGAAGCTATAACGGTCGTCATGAAATAATCGTGCGTAAAGAATAAGTTTGCTTTGTTTATCTAAACAACAGGGAGCGGTTTTCATCTACTCAAGTCAGCATTCGCAGAAAGGCCAAAGAGATCGGACGCAGCGAGAATCTTGAGCTGTTGTGCCACCTTAATGGCGCGCGCCCACTTCCTGTGATCAGCTGACGAATTTTATGCTGCTCGTTACCTAGAGTTCGAATAATGGGATGTGGCGTTTCGTCACGCATAGTGCTATTGAGTGTATACGAATGCACACCTTGCTTTTTGACGTGCAGCGACTAGGCAGGCTTGAAATGTACAGCTGAGGAAAAAGAGATGCGAATGAACTACAAGTAAACACTAATCACTCATGTGTGCATCATATCTCATCAGTCGAGGAGAAAAGGAAGTCCAGATCAGCACATGGTATCACTTTTTGCTTTTTGCTGTTTCACTTCCTTCTTTTTGTTATAAAAGGGTACTGTAGGATATCAGCAAACGCATTTAGACTTTTCCGCTGTCTGCGTCACTGCAGGTGATGAACACATGTTTATCTCAATACTATGGTGCTGGTGACTTGTTTTTCGTCTCTATAAGATATACAAGTGGATGTGAAGAATAGATGAGAAGATTAAGCTACTCATCGATGCATATCCTATATGTTGTAATCTGTTCCAGAAATACTAGCCAAGTTTTTCGGTTTCCTTCGTTGATACTTCTACCGAAGCACGTGTCTATGTCGACACACCACGATGTGTGGATATCTTTTGAAGGGGACTTAAACATTGCCATTAGTATTTCCAAACCTTTAATCATAAGCATGTCACTCATTTCCACACGTTTGAGGTTTCAGTATCGTCGGTTCAATGCACTTACTCTACTAAGCCTATGCCTACGCCACCTTACATATCCGAATCGCCGCGCTCGTGCTGCGACAACGTGTATACATACTGTATTTCTTTCATTATTCTCACTGCGGCATCGCCGGTAGTTACATGAGATGACTGCAGCAAAACAGCACGATTTGACGACTTGTTTCGGTTTCCTGTATATACCTCGTCTCGGTTTCCTGTATATACATATAAAGTATATACAGTATTCCTGGCTTCCAAAAGGCTCGAATGACAGTGTTGCATCTGTCTTCATTTTCGCGATATAAGTATGGCTTAACTTGTAATGATAGCTAGGCAGTATGGAGTAGTATATATGCAATTAGTTTGCGGGGTGATTGCTATATGTAGTGATCTATCCATCTCGTATAAAAGCTCCATAAAGGTTAACGATGCGCACAACTGCTATATGCACATCGGGTGGTACTAAGTAAAACAGAACTTTTGTGTCTATCCAAAGGAGCCATCTTCAGTAAAAGATAGCAATCCATACAGTCAATTTGTTGACTACCAGGTAGTCAAGCGTGTAATGACATAGTTCAAGTTACCGACTTCCGAACGAAGGAATGCATCACGAAAAGATGAAAATACTACTTGAGTACTCATATTTACCAATAACATCTTCTCACATTTGGGTGTCTGAGCGCAGCGTACCATCTTGATGATATCATTAGTTCTAAAACGTTCGTTTGATTTGATAGCGCTGTTATCGAGGTACATAAGCGAGTTATGTGTTCCAGGAGCTAACATACCTTCCAAATATGAAGAGCTGCCACCGATTTCTCGTATCTACATCGAGTATTGTAAGGTTTCAAAAAACCTCGCGCTGAGAAAGAAACGTATGATGGCAGGTACGCCATTTGTTATATCATCGTGACCTTCGTAATTTGTTATTCCGATCGAATTCCCGGGAAAATCCTAAGAAGGAAAGAAAGTGAAGGCTGGACCGTGCTCAAGGTGCTGTGCACACATTCAGGAGAGGACAGACCTTTCGAAAAAAATCGAGTTAAATGCATGAACATTTTTAAGCACGAGCGGTCGAGCATGTACGTACTTTTCTTGGCAAAGGGCGTGGTGAACGAAATGACTTTTCAAATGCGGGTAATTTTTTCGTAGAAAAAGGATGATTTCATTTGTTCATTCACCCGTTGATCGACGCAAATGGGGGTGGGCAGAGCGGATGCTCAAAAAATTATATGGTGTCAGCGTGCGTGGGGCCCTCCGACTTCACCCCCGGATATTTTAAACGCGCTCATTTTCACTTTTCTGTTTCTTTATCTCTCTTTCTCCTTTTCTCTAAAACCTTCAAAACACTCTCACATTCTACCATGGGACAGACCAAGTTCGATGCAGTCAAGGTCGGCACTGGCGAAGACCTTGTAACCCTTACGCGATGGGTTATTGCCCAGCAACAGAGCACGCCCGAGGCCACAGGTGATCTGACCCTTTTGTTGACAGCCATCCAGTTTGGATGCAAGTTCGTTGCCTCCAAAGTCAAGCAGGCCGGTCTGATCAATCTGTAAGTAATAAAGCGCCATAAGTGTGTGGGTCTACTGCAAGTGTTCGGCTATTCCAGTGATGCTGACGCGTTTATTTGTTTGCTGTAATACTTAGTCTCGGCTTGACCGGTGCCGCCAATGTTCAAGGTGAAGACGTCAAGAAGCTTGACGTGCTTGCGAACGACATTTTCCGCAACTCTTTGATTGCTTCGGGCAAGACCTGCATGCTCGTTTCTGAGGAGGACGAGAACGCACTTGTCATTGAGGACCACAATCAGCGCGGCAAGTACATTGTCACCTTTGACCCGCTTGACGGCTCTTCCAATATCGACTGTGGTGTCTCTATTGGTACTATCTTCGGTATCTTCAAAGTTGTAAGTGACAAGGATTGAAAGTGTGGAGAAAGTGCGGGGCGATTGACTCTTCTGTCTTTTACAGAAAGACTCTGAGAACCCAACCGAAGCTGACCTGCTCCGCTGTGGCCGCGAGATCGTTGCTTCCGGCTACTGCATGTATGGTACGTGGTTTAAGATGGCGCATGAGGCATAGCACGGGATGAACTGACTAAGATAACTTCTAATAGGTTCTTACTGTGAAATGATCTTGGTAAGGGGGTAGCCCAGCGGCGCGTGAAGTTCGGACGGAGCTCCACTTTTCACATGCGAGAGACTTACCAATGTTTGCTCGGCGTGTTTTTCCGCCCCGCCTCTTCTTCCTCTTTTTTTTTGTAGTCTATTGGTAATGGTGTCAACGGCTTCACGCTGGATCCCGCCATTGGCGAGTTCATCATGACCCATCCCGAGGTAAAGTGACAAAATCAATTTGTCAGGAGGAACCAGCTTATCTGATATACTTGGGGCAATCTATAGATCAAGCTTCCTCCTCGTGGCAAGATCTACTCCGTGAACGAGGGTAACTTCAAGTACTTTGATGAGCCGTGCAAGAAGTATGTCGAGCAGGTCAAGCAAAAGTACAGCGCACGTTACGTCGGATCCATGGTCTCCGACATTCACCGAACGCTTCTTTATGGTAAGTGACACAAGCAAGCAAAGCGAAGCATGGAAGGGCTATTTTGGGTTGTATTGGGGGGCATGAGTCTAATTCTTCCGTTAGGCGGCATCTTCGGCTATCCCGCTGACTCAAAGTCAAAGAAGGGCAAGCTGAGAATCCTCTACGAAGTCTTCCCCATGGCTTTCTTGATCGAGCAAGCCGGTGGCAAGGCTACGACTGGTACACAGCCTGCTCTGGATCTCGTGCCGGAGCACATCCACGACCGATCGGGTATCTGGCTCGGCTCCAAGGACGATGTTGAGGATCTTGAGGCCTGCTACAAAGAGCAGCAGTAAATTGTACTATATTCGTCTATGTTTTTCCTTTCTCCGTCCCTCTCTTTCTTACCGACGCATACGTGTTTACCTCTGATTATCTGCCTTGCCGATGATGACAGCACTACAACAGCGATAGCAACATACGCATCTACATCTCCTCTCCCTCCCCAGCAACAAAACCCACGATGGGTACCTTGATTCCTTAATTTCTTGTACAAATACATACAGAAATGACGAAGACCGTTTGTTTACGTGCAGAGACAATGGTACTGGGCTTTGTGTGTAAAATAATCCAAGCCTCCTTCCTTTCTCCCGCGCGCCGCGCACATTAACCATGGAATTGGGTTTACTCTACCGCTCGCGTGGCATTTTCTTTCTCTCCTCTCACTTGGTCGATGCAAGCCATCCTGGCTCTCTTATCGGCTTTTCTCCTCGTTTCTGTTGCCAAGGCGCAGCAAAGCAGCAGCAACGGTAATAATAGCAGCAGCAATGACGGCGTATCTCCGTCTCCGCTCGGGGCAAAACGAACCCAGGTACAGTGGCGTGCTGGCCATGTCGCAGGTGAGCTCATTCGCGATCGGAAGAACATGAACACCTAATGTACCCTACTAGCTTACGTGAATCCATACGTGCTTCTCTATGGTGGCTCGGAGGATACGTCGGCGACGATGGACAGCAGCGACTTGACAGGGTCGACGGGTTTGTGGGCCTGGGATACGCGCGACGGAGCCTGGTATCAGCCCACGGTTCAGTCAGACACAGCTCCCGTACCTCAGATCTTTTTTGGTGCCGTCCCTTCACCGAGTTGGGGTCAAATGCTGGCCGTACTCAGCAACAGCAGCAGCCAAGGCTTACTGCAAAAACTGGACATCAATAGCTGGAGCTGGAGCTTTCCCTCCTCGTCGAACCTCGCACCCAGCGCTGCAGCTCGATTCGCGACGACGATCGTCAACAACACGCTTTATACGTACGGTGGGCTGAACACGGATTCCAGTGGGTTTCCAATGCCGGGAGCCCTTTTGAACAGCCTCAATGCCCTGGATGCCAATGCTTATGCATGGACGTCGGGGTCCAATGGGGCTGGCGTCACTGACCATGCAATGTGTTACGTCCCGAAATGCAACTGCGTGATCAGCTTTGGTGGCACCCCTACTGGATCTGCAGCAAATACTTTTCAGGTTAGTCTGCTAAAAATAAAAGTAATTCAAAATAAACACAGATGTTGGTATATTGACTCCATATTGCGTTCATCAAAAAGTCGGTCTATATCTATGATTTGAATCAACGTACATGGAATGTTCAGGTCTCGGTCCAAACGATCAACAATGCTGCTCCAGGGGCACGTCGACTCCACACCGTGAACTGCTTATCAGACAGCATGATCATTTATGGCGGCGGGACGACTCAGCCATTCGACTCGGACGTATGGATACTCGATATCTCAGAATATCCTACACTCACGTGGCGCAAACCTAACGTGAAGAACCTGGCCGAGGGTCCTAACGCACGTATGGGTAAGCCATTAAGACGGACCTCTCTGTTATATGCACTAAATTTCTGCACGTGTCTAATGTAATTCAGGACATACGGCCGTGCTAGATGCAGACCGACAGAAGATTTACATTTTTGGTGGATGGGGCGTGAGCGCTATCAATGACGCCAACATGTATGCGCTGGACATTCAAGCATGGAGCTGGACACGGGTTCCACCTACGGGCTTTGCAACCTCATCTTCCTCCGTCCCGACAGAGCCCACCCAAGGTGTCATACCGCCCACACCACCCGGCGATCCACGTAACATCCCAGTGGGTGCGATAGTGGGCGCCGCCGTGGGCGGCATCGTCGCCTTACTCGGGGCACTACTGCTGGGATGCATACTTTGGAGGCGACGGCGGCAGCAGCAACAGCCGCAGTCATCTGAGAAAGCACCTATGAGTGACAAACATGTTAGCCCGACACTCGCACAGGCCGAGAAGAAGCCTGACGCCGATGATTCACTCTCAGGGAGTGCCACACGTGTGAGCCACAAACGACCTACACCCTGGATACTCCCACGCAGCAGTAGCAGTAGCGGTGACGGTAGCAGTACCTTATTACTTCGAAAAGATAACAGCTCACGTCAGCTCTCGGTTCCTTCACTCTCCGTGGGAGCTACGACCGACTCGTCGCCGAATGTGAGCCACCATGCCCTCAAGCTTTTCCCGGACAATGACGCGGCCGGCTACCAGTTGCCTGAAAACATAATCACACAAAACCCTAACGAGTATTCACGACCTATCGAGCCGCTCCACCCGCTCGATGCTCTCGTCAGCCATTACTATGACCGACCCCAACGCGTTTCTCTTCTCCAGTCCAATTGCAGTCTTGACGGGGAGCGACGTTTCAGCGATACATCGGGCAGTGTCGAAGCTGTTTGCAACTCGCCCTCCAAGAGCACAAGCAGCATGGTCGCTTCCGCAGGTGTCCAGTCATTTCGATCTGCGCCTTGGTTCTCCTCACTCACGACGGACAGCTTGCGGTCGCCTGTCTCAAGGTCTGAGGATGAAAGCATGTCACCTGTCTTTGTAGCCTCACCAGGGCCGATTCAATATATGCCGCGCTCCCGCAGGAGCCATCAACTCAGCATTCGTACAGAGACTACAGGAACAGACATGTTGTCGTCTTCGATGGCAAGCAGCAGTATACCCGTCGCCGTGAAGCATTCTATTTGCAGCACAGGCCTGCGGCACTCGACAACAACCAAGGAGGATGGTCTTGATATGGATGCCCACAATACCTCTTCGCGTGAAAATGTCCATGACGTTGTCAGTCCACTGGACAGGCTGGCAGGTTTGACGCATCTGCACGAGTTGCCTCCGCCAGAACTCGCACCAGAGCCTGTCGACACCGACGCCGACCCCGAAGCAATACCCAAACATGGAATCGTACCCGTTGGCTATCGGCTGAGCTCAAACCACCCCCAATCAATCTTCAGAGGATGTGCTAACACAATACTGTTTGTCACGGAGACGGCAACTCAAAGACCAGTGACGATCAAGCTATTTCAACGACGCGAAGCCTGGGAGCGCGAATGCAGGACATTGACAAAGCTAAAGTCACCTCATGTGGTGGAGCTGTTGCGAGTTCTGACCGCCCTGACCCAACCGAATCACTCACAAAAGAGTGCAGCCCTCAGCGACGGCGAAGAGCACAAATATATGATCGTTATGGAACGCCTTACTGAAACGTTGTCGGGATACATCAGTCGTCAACATATGACGATCCAACGTTCTCCACCACCTGTTTCTCATGCTGTCGTATCCCTGAAAATTCTAAAGTGTTTGCTATGGTGCCATTCAAAAGGTAAGAGCAAGGGGGTGAGGGTATAGGTGGCTTACTTTTCTCACAAACCATTGTATGTAAGGGGTCGCATTCTGCGATCTCAAGCCGAGCAATATCATGCGCACAGAGAACGGGTCTTGGAAGCTCATCGACTTTGAAGCGAGTCGTTCGATCGGCCAAGAATGCATAGGGGTTATCACCCCACGCTACTGCCCACCTGAAGTGGCCCAATCGACCACGTATGGTTTTGAAGGAGAGCAAGGGGTCGTCGCCGTTGCGAACGTTGATCTCTGGGCACTTGGATGTGTTATCTACGTAAGTTTTCAGAGAGAGAGGACCCTTACTTATGCGCAAATAACTTTTCCATGCAAGCACCACTTTGCTAAGCTGCATCTTATTGCATGTCATGTAGGAACTTGAAACGGGGCACCCGCTGTTCGCAAGCACGATAGACGACGAAACGGTGCTGCATTTTATATCGCATCCGTCGACTCAAACGCCACGCTTGAGCAATGGGCTGAGATGGAATGAACAACTGGAGCTCGATCTCCCTATGAGCGAGCTTGAGCTAATCCAAGAACCGGCTGGGCGGGATTTGATCCAACAACTACTCTCCCGAGAGCCACAGCGGCGTGGTCATGCAGCAGACCTCGTGGTAAGCATACCTCGGCACAGAGGGAAATCGCCGTGCGCAATGTCTTATTCATTGTCTCACCTGTATGGTATGTTTCAGTATCACCCGTACTTCCGATCCTGTATATAGTCTAGGAATGAGATTTTGTGTATTTCTGATCACTGGACGATATACAAAACAATCCAATTATGAATCACATCACCTCCTGCGTATGTATGTATAAATTTCTTTCTTTTTATGTATAGAAACGCATTTATTGAACGCTATCTCGTTCGGCTATGTCATTTGCCCATTTTCGCATACAGGTGCATAAACGCTAATAATAATATAAATGGTAGCAGCTCCCAATGCTCTTTGGGGCATGTATATTACATTCCTTCTCATTACATCCTTTATTTTATAAGAGCCACTTGTCTTGTGAAGAAAATCCCTTATTGTCAGATACCTTGACAACCCCAATTGACAGTAAGGTGGCCATAAGATACTACGTCCTCTTGATGTACCTGTAGTGTAATCCGTAGTCCTTGATAAAGGGGAAGGGAGAAGGATAGTCGGAGGTGCGACTGGGGCAAAGGAGATAAAGAAAATATTGTGTGTAAGAGAGAGACGAGTCGTTATATGTACATCAGCCCGTAAAACAAGGAACGCACTGCGTAGCACCGCCTGAAGACATCTGGCATCCCATAATATACAGGAGAAGGAAATTTAGCATTACCCATCGTATAAGAACTCCTCCCTTATATGATTGTTATCCTCTTCCTTCTTCTCTTTTTCTCCCCTTCTGTTTCTTTATCGTCCATGTTTTTCGAGACAACGTGCCTCCAACCACCCGCGTTTTTGCCACAAGAGGATGCAACCAAGCAAGAGCAGGGATCAGAGATGGAGAACGCAAAGTACGAGCGGCTCATGGCGCCTCGCCCATATCGCCCGGCGAGCCATGTTGTGTTTGTGATCCATGTAAGCTTTTTAATTTTCGTCACAGTTCATGTTTGTCTGACAGCTTTTTTGTAGGGCATAGGGCAGGTAATTTGATAACAAATAGTGAATAGAGCTGCAGCAGAAAGCTAAACAATGCACGCGTACATAAACGAGTAGCAAACTGAGCGGTATGGCATGTTCGACAAGCACAGTAAGTTTAATTCGCACAGACCTGTTTGATGCATTGCAAGTCCAGTAATCCAGACGAATTAATTCAAACGATTCATAGTGGATCAGCTTCGCCTGACCATGGAGCAGGTTTTGCAGGCACGTATGCCGCATCAAGATGATATCCATGTCGAGCTGATACCGATCGAATGGCACCGTCATATCCACGCCGAGGCCGACACGGTGGTACAAAGCCTCTTGCCCAAATCGATCCCGACCTTACGCTTCATCGAGTCCGATTACTTGTCGGACGTCCTCTTTTATTTTTCCAAAGATCGCGGCCAGAGCATCATTAACCACTGCACTCGCATGTTCAATTCGTCCTATCACGACTTTATGGCTACTCACCCTGAATTTGGTGGCAAAGTGGCTATTGTCGGATACTCGTACGTAAGGAGAAGAGAAGTGGTGTGTGTGTGTGTGTTAGCGTACATGGATGGCCAAGATCAAGGAGGTAGAAAAAAGAAGGTGCGGGTGAAGAGGGGCTATGAGGGCGGTGGCAAAGAGGAAGCAAGCGACCTGTTGCGGAGACAGAAAGGAGAAATAATGAGGGCGAAGGGCGGGGGGGGGAGAAGGAGTATTGCGGGTGAGTAATGAGGAGCGAGACGAGGAGAAGTGAGGGGGGAGGGTTATCGCCTTTAGTATCTTGCTCATACTGATCCTATCCATCTCTAGATTGGGTGGTCTTATCTCATGGGATATTCTCTGCCGCCAACGTCAACATTTATCACGACGAGAAATGGAGGAATATAGCAAGTTTGATGTCGAGGTGCCCAAACTCGATTTCCGCCCGGATTATCTATTCGGCATGGGCTGCCCTTTAGGAGGCATGCTTGCAGCTCGTAACCAAGACGCACATCTGTACCATCCTGACCCTCGCGTTGTTTTCGAGAATATCTACCATGCCTTTGATCCTCTGGTAAAGCAATTTTACGCTTCACTGAACACTCGCTGACATGCATGTTTTTCATTGTTTGTTTAAAGGCTTTTCGTTTTGAGCCTCTTTTGGACCAAGAGTACGCAGAAAAACCCCCAGTGGCGGTCGACCGAGTCACTCCCACCACCTCCTTTTTGTCCTCTCTACCTCTTGTGTCATATTTCACGCGGCGATCATCAGAAGAGGAGGTCGAAATTGTTGAAGACAAACCACCCTCTCTGTTCTCGACATCTGTCAATGCCGTGCTCCAGTTTTTCTCACTGAAGAGCGAGGACGAAGACGAAGATGAAGACGATCTACTTCTCGAGTACCAGCAAAGGCGCAAGAGCGAGGGTGACATACTCCAGATAAAAAAGGAGGAGCAGCAACAGAAGGAGGAGCAAGAGCAGGCCTCAATGCCACGGACAAAACGTCCCCGTGCTCACAGCATGCCATCCCTTCTCCGTCACGGCCGAGCCAGACACCAACAATTGCAAAAGCAGCAGCAGGGGTTACAAGAAGTAGCAGCAATAGCGGCGACGGAGGCAGAGCGGGAAGTTCAAGAAGATAATATGTACGACGACGACGACATGCCACGTCTCTCGTCGGATAGCACGGAGTCATCCTTGTTTTCAACCGAGCCGCAAACACCGACGTTCACCGCAGACGCGGATCCGATGTGGGGAAAGTCGAATTACCAGCTTTTGGAAATTCTTGGCCTGGACACCCCCATTCAAAACCAGGCGCCAGCCCTCAAATCGGCCACCGCTGCATGGACTCCGCCTCCCCCGCACGCTAGCACAAAGAGCGCTTCTTTGCCAGGCGGCCGCCGCATTGACTATGAGCTGACCCCCGCCAGTTGGATGGGTATGATTACGAACGAGTACATCCTCGGGCTGCGTGCGCACTTCTCTTACTGGGACAATAAGGACATGGTTTGGCATATCCTGACCCGCCTTGAAAACATTTGTTAAAATTCGTAATCTATTAGTTTCTTGAAATAAAAATATTTATGTTTTGTCGTGTACTAACAAAAAAGAAATCATAACTGTGCCTTTTTTTTTTGTCATCCCAAACTAAAGTTTCATTTTTTTCCCGCGGTCTTTGCCAATCAAATTGATGGTTGCACGCTCTCACACTTGATGTCATTCCGCGGGGCTGGTTCCAGCAGCTCACAGTTGGGTTGGTGTCCCTCCGACTCCCACCCTCCGCGGATGAGGTTTGCTCTCTCGTTCCATGTTTATAGAGCGTAAGGTACGGATGACGCCATGCTGTGAAACAATAAACATTGAAATGTAGCCTTTGTCTTTGTCTCTGCCTCTGTCTACATAAGTGTCCTGGGCTAGCATCGGTGTTGCTACTAAACAGATGCGGGTCCAATCATTAGAGTTCCGTGGAGCCGACGCAAATTGCGGGGTAGTCAACATTGTCCACAAGAGGCAAGAGCTCTCAGCGGGGTTGCTAAGCATGTGAAACCACATGAGTCATCGCACTCCTTGCGAGAGGTTGCCATGGCAATCACCTATTGATCTATCCATGGAGAAAGGAGAATGACACGTAAGAGCAAATTTTATTGATAGGTATTGTAAGTCGTGAGACATTTTATGGCGTACAAAGTGGAAAAAAGAGCTCATAAAGGACGCGCATAAAATATACGGAACAATTCGGGTGTGAGCGGACTTGGCAATCATTTAGGCGAAGAGAGGATGAAGAAGGGTTCGCAAGGGCCCAGGTAACGGGCCATGTCCACAGTTTGTTCTATCTACAGTCTTTTTGGCCCCATGAGAAAAAAAAAACAGAGTGAATAGATCACAAGGCCAATGTCCATATTTGCACACTTTAGATAATGCTCTGCCGATATTTGGTTCTTTTTTTCGATGGCGTTCCTTTTCCGCGCCACCTAAAAGCCTTCTCTCTATCAATTTTTAGATAACATATAACCCCCACCATGATCCGCTTTGGAGTCCCCGCTTTCGTACACTCTCTTATTTAGTGAGCGCGCTTTGTTGCTTTTGTCATGACGGAGCCCCAACTCAGTTTCAATGCCTAAAAAAGATGACTCGAAGTAATCCAACTCTTTTTGAGACCTTTTTTTTTTCTTCCTTTTCTTTTCCTTTGTTTCTCCCCTCTTTCTCTCTTCTCTTTCTCTTCTCTCCACTTCGATGCATATTACGTGTGCCATTTAGCCTGTACTTTTGTCCATACTTTCGCAACGCTTTAAAGCCTCTTTTTCTTTTTCTCTTTCTTCTCCCAACAATCTGAAATCAACCCCTCTCTTATTTATAAATCCACCAAGATGGAATTTGAAGCACCCCACAAAGCTGCCAGTGTCACCTCTATCACGTCCGAACCTCCCTCACTATACTCTGGATCGAGCGTGTGTGACGCGGATTCTCCAGCTCCCCAAGATCCTACTCCCTTTGAAGGTAAATATAAGCGGGAAAACTTATGGTCCTTATCATCCGAGGATGGATTTATGCTGACATGAGACTATAAAACAGACTTCAAATTCAATACGGGTCTGGACACTCCAATGGCCATTCAGATCCCTTCTGACGAAGATGATCACACCAAGGCTATTGTTGTCAGCAACGGCGACGCCAAGGGTATCCCTAATTTCCTGCATGCTCTCAAGGAGGAAGACAAGGTACGTAAAGCAACGCTGTCTACACGTGTTGCATGAATAAAAAGCAAGATAACACGGACCACGCTAACATCATGCCTGTCGTCATAGCATGTGACTGTACCCGTGGACACACCCACTTCTTCGTTGGAGCGCAAGCGGTCTGTGTCAGTCTTATCAAATGACGACGAAGATGACGACGACTGTTTACAAAAGCGAGCCAAGGGAAGATGGCTTCTGACTGAAGAAGAAAAGCGCGCGAACCACATTGCCTCGGAGCAGAAACGCCGCAACACGATCCGCACGGGCTTTAAAGACATGACCGATATCATCCCCACGCTGAAAAACGTCAACAACTCAAAAAGCACGATCTTGTTCAAGGCGGTGGATTATATCAAGCATCTGGATCGACGAAATCGCAGCCTCCGCGACAAGGTGGTGGGGCTGCAGATGCGCCTCGAGGTCAAGCGTCGCGTCTCGAATCACCATCCAAATCAGCAGCATCGGCGCAATACGTTTGCAGCTCCCGACCCGATTCATACCGAAGATGGTGTTACGTTTGCAAATGATGGACGCCGCACGAGCGAAATGATACCTGCGATGGGCCTTCCTTCGGGTGCGATGGCTGCGCTACTTACGCACAAGAACCAGCAAAAGCAGCTTGAGATCCTTCAGGAGCAACTGCGTCTGCAGAAGGAGCTGCTCACCAAACACAACATTCAACATAATCACCACCACCAGCGCAGCATGTCGTTCTCGTCTATGGCCATCCCTTCGTCCACTCCAACCTCGCCCAATACCACCTCTACCTTGTACTCCCATCTTCAAGAAAAACATCAGCAGCAGCAGCAGCAGCAGCATTCTTGGACCTACAACTCCATTTCCATCCCTTCTTCGTCCGACGAGGTGTCCCATCAGCGACGGTCCTCGCTCAATCTTTTGCATCATACCTCAAAGCAGAACCCTCCGCAGCCACAGCATCATCAACAACAACAACCACATCATCATCATCCTTACCATCCTCCCCAGCATCCTTCTCAATTTTTTCATCCTCCTCAGCATCATTCTTCTGTAAATATCAGCAATAGCATCACTACACCCGCGCTTGTCGTGCCTGCCAATGATGACGAGCATCATCTGCAGCGCCAACGGAAGTCGCTTCCCTCCCCCTCTCATAACTCGAACCCTCCGCCTACCACATCTTCCTCTGTCGCTTTCACTATCCCTGCTGATGATGATTTTCGCTCCGCCTAAGCTCTCGAAGTAAAAAAAAAGTTATAATAGTAAATATGGCCGAATACTGTAATGTTTCACTCCTACACACTATTGGGTCGTTTGTCGGTGCCCGATACTATCTGAATAATGCAGGATGCATGGACCGTATGGGAAACCCCCATGTCTTGTGAGCAGGGTTGTGTTGTTTGTTGTGCGTGGCTGTCCATGCGGCGTCAGCGTACCATGCAGGTTCAATCCTATGTGGCATCCCTTTCTTTCGGTTAGACGCAGCAGACAATGAAAAGTTAGGCTTAGTCAACAGGCATAATATGTACATAACATAGACTGCTCATCCCAAGCGAGCGAAGCGGGCAAGTTGATATCAAGTTTTGGACAGGACGGTGGGGGTGGATGTGTATTCTTGTATTGGTTTGTGCGACATAAGGCGAGGAACGGAGGGGACGGATACTGAAATGTGATTGGCTCATACAAAAGGGGAGTGGGGGTGTGAACAAGTGCTTCAAGTTGAGGCTTATCGTCTCTTGCTTTTCCTTTCCACCGAAGTTGTGTGTGCGCGCGCGGTGTCCGGAATATCGGCGCGAGCGGCATAAAGACATAAGACTATAACGTATCCCCAAGGCATAATACATACACCAAGCACAGGTGCAGTCTACATACATATACACCATGGCCCGTGTCTATTCTATTGCTTCCAACAACGCTGAGCGCAGGAAGAAGCAGCAGCGGCGAGGCCACGACGAAGGCTCGCCCAGCCTCGTCGAAACCCCTCCCGCACCAGCACCCGCACCAGCACCCGCACCACCTCCTGCGCTCCTGGCCAAGGACGAAGCGCTTGACATTACGACTTCCTCTGCCTCCACCTCGTCTTCATCTTCCTCCAAAGCCCTTTCCGCCTCGCTGCCCGCCCTCACCGCTGCCCTCCTACGCTCCAACACCCATGACCTCGACAAGGCTGACATGGACATGCTCACGGCTGTTACTGCCGCAGCTGCCCTGACAAAGCAGAATAAAGGTACACACACATACACGATACAAAACCACAGGATAAAACCATTCCCTCTCGAAAACCATTCTCACCGCTCTTAGGGACCTCTGCTGCCTCGAGTGGCGACGATTCAGGAGGCACACCCGACAAGGACAGCGAGTCCAATGAACTCATGGAGCCTGCATTACAACTGCTTGGACTGGCACAGAGCACACCTACCCCCACCACCGCCAGCGCCCATTCAGACCAGGCATCACACACTGCCGAAACGGCAGGTGCAGACCAAGTCAAACGAGGTGCCTGGACCGAGGAAGAAGACGAGCTGCTGGTGATGGGTATCAAGCGATTTGGCTACGGCCGCTGGAAGGAAATCGCGAGTCTGATACCCGGCCGCAAAGGCAAGCAGCTCAAGCAACGGTGGGACAATAATCTCACTTCCAAGTACGTCGATACCGCTCTCTTGCAAGCCAAACTCCAAGCCGCGGCCGACGAAGACACCCAACACAAGCACCACCAACACCAACACCAACATTCAGCTTTGTCATCCTTCCTGCCCTCCTCCTCCTCGTCAGATACCACTGCCACGGCGGCCACTGCTACTGCCACTGCCACTGCCACTACCCCCACCCCCACCCCGCGCACCGCCGACCTCGCAGACTTTGCTCAGAAACTGGCTGAAAAAGCACGCGAGAGCAACAATACACAGCTCATCGAGGCCTTATTGTCACAGGCTCTGCTCCAGCAGTCGTCATCGGCGTCGGATGCCTCGGCCCATCTTCTGGATGTGCTTTCCTTGTACAGCAATCATCTCACAATACAACCCAGCCACGGCCAGGCCGAGGGCAGTGCAACCAACGGCCAAGCCTTCCATAATGGCACCCACGAGGACGTACAACAGCAACAGCAACAGCAACAACAGCAACAGCAACATCATCATGCTCTTCTTTTAGCAGCAGCAGCCGTTGCTTCCATGACAACCGCACAGCAACAACAACAACAACAACAACACCAGCAACACCAGCAACACCAGCAATCGGCTTCGCCCCATCGACCGGAACGCAAAGCATCTGCGCCTCGCAAGCGGCGGCGATCCGACCCAGCCTTGGCAGAAACGCAGTCGGCCGCGATGTCCATCTATGCCTCAGCCAACCCTATCACAACCACTGTGAATGACGAGACCCAAATGGTCTATCCTTGCCTTTTCCCCGGGTGCGGCAAGACCTTTGCTCGCTTGTATAATCTCAAGAGTCACTCTCGCACGCATACCGACGATCGCCCGTTTACCTGCAAGTTCTGCGAGGCTGCTTTCAGCCGAAATCACGATCTCAAGCGACACTCCAAGATCCACGAAGGAAACAAACCACACAAATGCAACGGCTGCAATAAAGTATTTTCAAGGCAAGTAAAGAGAAAAAAGGAAAAATGATAAATTTATATATTTCACTTGCCCCATCCCACTGACACAGACTTATGTACTTGTAGATTGGACGCACTCAAACGGCATAAAAGTAATCAAAAGACCCCCAACGCTTGCACTGAATCTGTATGAAATGAAATTGAAAAAAATCGAGAAGGAATGATCACTTTCCTCTCAAAACACATCAACCCATCCACCATTTCGGCTCTTTCTTATTTTGTTTGATGTTTACTTTTTTTTATTTTTTCACTCCTAGTCGCTCCCAAGTATCGGCTCTATTGTTGATACAGCATGATGGGGAGATGGGCAGCTTGTTGACCATTACAAGCGATATACGTTCATTATGGGTTGCTATTACTCACGTGCATACCTTCTTGCCTTTCTCAATCAAGTATACCAATGTTGGAACACACCTCAGCCGAGGATCACGAAAGGGATCAATGTGCTGCTACAAACACGATATTGTTAAGTGCAAATCAGGCGCGGCGAAAGAAAGTGTGTTTGTTTGCAGATCCCTTTCCTTTGTTTCCTCTTATTGGTAGTGCATGTGTGAACCAAATAAACGTATCACACTGATTATGTGTAAATATCAGTAAAATATGGAGTCGTAGGAAACCTTTATTTTTTCCCTCATCTCTGAACGCAAACCACTTGTCCAGGTATGTGTGCCTTGCGTAAAAGCGGCCGAAACCATTGCGATACTCTGGGATTTTCTAATCTTCACCCACATCCATCGTTTTTCCTTGTGTGCGTCATTGGCATTGGCACGTAACTTTTTCGGTTCCATTTATTCGAGATACATATTTACTCTTTCCGCTCGGCATAGAAAAAGTTGACACCGACCAGCTCGAGTTGGTTTTCCTGTGCAAAGTTGAAGAAGCTAAACTTGGATCGATCTTGGAGGTTGAGAGGCGTGAAAGTGTGTTGCTCGCTGATCTGGCGGTAGAGTAAAAAGATGTAGCGATGCGGGCCCGAGCCTGGGGGCGGAGCAGGGCCCATGTAAGGCGTCAGTTCATGGGCGGTGTTGGCTTCCACGAGTCCTGTCGAGCCTGCATGGAGAATAGTAGTGCAGTGAGTGTGAGCAATTTGGCATGTTGGCGGTGGGTCACTCTGACATCATACACGATTTACATACCAGGAATATTGCCTACCACCCAGTGACGATAGGGTCCAAACTTGGGGTTCGATCGGCTCGGTGCATCTGGGTCGACCTGTTGTAGGGCATTTGTGTTTAGTGTTTTAAGTAAGGAAAAGAGTGAAATGAGATGGAATAAAATGAATGAGTACCAGCATCAAGGTGTACTGGGTGTTTTCGTCGACAGGGATAAATAAAGCACGAGGCACTTCTTGGGTTTTGCTGATTTCGAGTGTGTTACCCATCGCAACCTCGTCACCTGAGCCAGGATACTGGATATCGATCATGACCTGCGGATTGAAGTCGGTCGGCAGAACTAAAAAATACAACAGCCGATAGCACGGCCTTGGGTTGAGTGGGGGAGGTAATTTTATAGTCTTAACGTACGCTCGGTAATGCCGGCCTTGTTCAAGGCGGACTGGATGTTCATCTCGCTTGTTACCAAGGGCATGGTGAAAGACAGTAATGGAGAAGAAGGAAAAGAAAAAGGTAAAGAAGGAAACACGGTAGCAGAAATGTAATAAATAGGAAAAACTGTATAGGATTGCATGATGTCAAAACCAAACCCAGACCCAGAAGCTGGAAATGACGACACAGGCCAGCATTTAGAAAAAAAAAAAAAAGAGTGTACTGCGCGAAAAGGAAAAAGGAAAAAAAGGAAAGAGGGGGGGGGGTTGTGTTCGTCGGTCGGTTTCCGGGCTGTTCGTTTCATTTCTTCCTCTTTTTATTTTCTTATTTCTTTATAAGACTCAATCGTTCATAATGTCATCTGCTGCATCACCCACATCTGCTGTGGACACCACTCCTGCGTCTTCTGTTTCGCCTGCTTCAGCAAACTCAAAACCTGTCCCCGTCAAACTCGTCTTGCTTGGTATCGTATTCTTATCTGCTACTCGTGCTATTGCTGCTCAGGTAGATGAATGCACACTCATCCTTCCTGTCAACTGTTTAAATTAGGTGAATCCGCTGTGGGTAAATCCAGTCTCGTCATTCGCTTTGTCAATCACGACTATGTTGAAAACAGAGAACCCACCATTGGAGGTAAACGAACTATTGAATAGTATATATATCATATACGCATATATATGTATATGCTTATACTTACGTTACATATGTCATTGTATGAACATAGCCGCTTTCTTGACACAAAAGACGACAGCCGAGGATCGCACCATCAAGTTTGAGATTTGGGACACGGCTGGCCAGGAGCGGTTCCACTCGCTGGCACCGATGTATTACCGTAACGCGCAAGCCGCAGTTGTGGTGTACGATGTGACCAAGGCTGCTACGCTCGACAAGGCCAAGAGCTGGGTCAAGGAGCTGCAGCGCCAAGCCAACCCGCACATCGTTATCGCTCTTGTCGGCAACAAACTCGACTTGGTGGATGAACAGCCCACCTCGGAAGAGGACCAAAACGACGATGACGATGCAGAGAGTGTGAGCCGGCAGGTCTCGACTGAGGACGCGGCTGCGTATGCCCAAGAGGCTGGTCTCCTGTTCTACGAGACGTCGGCCAAGACCGGTGCCAATGTGGAGCAGGTCTTTATTGAGATTGGTAAGCATGGCAATCCATCCATATACCGTACACCTGCTGTAACAGGCTGTATGCTGACTTGCATATTCCTTTAGCCAAGAATGTGCCACTCGAGTATATCATGTATAGCCGTCCGGGCGCTCGGGCGGCTGGTGGCCCCGGCGGAGGCAACCCCAGAATTGATCTGCTGCGCGAAGGTGGTGCT
Source organism: Syncephalastrum monosporum B8922 (assembly GCA_000697355.1). Taxonomy (NCBI): domain Eukaryota; kingdom Fungi; phylum Mucoromycota; class Mucoromycetes; order Mucorales; family Syncephalastraceae; genus Syncephalastrum; species Syncephalastrum monosporum. The sequence continues at coordinate 44,493 of JNEN01001280.1, forward strand.
GCCAATGGCTCGAGCTCCAGCGGTTGCGCATGCTAAGGCCATCGCCGTCGATATATCCCGTACGCTATCACTCACCACTTGTCCTCTCTGCCTCTCTCTTCTTCTTCGCTCACGCACATACATCGCACACCTTCTACAACCCATCAACATCCTTCTATCGTCACTTTATCCCTCCCTACCCGTTTCATAAGGCTCGCCTGCCAAAAGCATACATCGATAAGCTTCTGCGTGCACCTCTCACGGACCCTCGTTTTATTCTTTTTTTTCTTTTACCTTCCCCCCCCCTCCCATCCGCACATAATAATATCCTTTTCTTTGGCTCATATTTTATTTATGCGTACGTGACTAATGCAATGTGCATGCAAAGGAAGGGCAGTTCCTGCTTCGTCAGCTGCTTTACCTTCTCTCCTGGGTTATTGCATAAGAAATGGATGAAAAAGGCTGACGCAAACTGTACAAAGTAGGACTAGTAAATCATGAGGGCAGATCTATGTTCTGTAATATGCTTTTTCTTGTGTATGTGCAGACAGAACAACAGCGAGGAAAATAAAAACGTGGGTGCCGCGGGAGCTTTTTGCAATTTTGCATAAAATCTTTTTTTTTTATACTCATCCAAAAGGGCCCTGTCCAATGCATCCTTTGATCTACCTGGACCCGTACTGCTATGACAACTACCCGCAGTGTCAGGCTGGACCTAATTTGCTACTGCTTTTGGGTATCGCTCGTGCATCCATTCGATTCTGGACCGGCAATAAGTTCAATCAGCAATAGAGTTCTCATATTCAGTTATTTAGTACAACCCGGATGTGCGTGATGCGCAGATGCTATGTAATATATACCAGCTCACCTAAGAATATATATATGTACATACATATATGTCCCTACTATGAATACTTCTCGCGTGTTTGCAAATTGAGAAGCCATTACTCAAGGACCATGCCTACCATGTGATGAAGTGTCCTTCTATTTTTTCTAATATCTCAGTCTAGCTTTCAATCACATCATTCGTGAGAGAACAAATCAAAAAAAGAGGATATTACAGCGTAGCAGGATAGCTTCTGCACTTAGATCAAGGAGTCAAGGGAAAAAAAAAGAGGAGCAGGGCTATGGCTGGGTGGGATGTTTGTTAAGTGGGGGGGGGTTTACCTAGAAAACAGGCGTGGTGTTTGTGTATGTTGCCTTGTTGATTTTAATAGAGGTCGATGTCATTTGAATAATGGCTGTTCAAAAGAGATAGAAAACTAAAGAGCGACTGAGGAGACGTAAAAAAAAAAAAAAAAAAAAAATAGAATTGCATGGACGGTCAAAGATGCTCCCTGATATAAAAGCAGTTTCGTTCCGACCAGTTGGAATCCATTTTGCATACCCTTTCCTTTCCTTTGCCCTTTCTTTCAGATCTTCCGTTTTGACAGAGTGATCTACTACTATTACTACTTTATATCTCTAGTATAAGATAGCGATGGCACCGACCAACAGCACCAGTAGCAGTAACAGCTCAACGTATACGCCAAACAGCAACAACAACAAAAAGGAAGAGCCTCACATGACGCGGATGCACCCGTCCATGAAACGACCGCGGGCACCTATCGCTTGCTTTCGGTGTCATCACAAAAAGGTACAGAATTATTCCTGTTTATTTGCCATGCTTCTAAAATTATGACAATGATGGGACTTGTTCAGGTGCGCTGCGACGGAATCCATCCCAACTGCACTCGATGCCTCTCGACCGGTGTCTTGTGTGCCTATCCGAGCTCACGGCGCTCGCGCAACACGCAGCCCACAAATGTCGATCCCTTCATTGATAACCTCTCGCAGCTCGAAGCACGTATCCGCAGGATCGAAAACGATCTCGAGACACAGCGGGCTTTTCTGCACAATGCTATCAGTTCGCGCAAAAAGTCAGAAGAAATGCAGTCGCAGATGTGCAAGACCGAGCAAGAAGTTCAAGAATCTCGCTCGATCCTTGCTCAGCTACGTCTGCGCGGAGAACAACGCATCGCTCGTGGTAAACGCCAGCAACAACAGCAGCACCAGCACCAGCAGCACCAGCAGCACCAGCAGCATCAACATTATCATCATCAGCAACAGCAGCAACAGCAACAGCAGAAACAGCAGCAATACCACCATCATTATCAACATCTGCATCCGGCAAACGGTACGGTGGATATCCTGCCAGAGAACAAAATCAGCGCGGAGGATCCTCATGCAGCATACGCGCCCAACGGTGGACAACCAGCCTCTTACTTGTTTCCATCGCCCTTCATGCCAACGCCACGACTGTCTTTTGACGAGCAGCCACTGCAGTCTCACGAAGGCGACCGCAACGCCTCGGCCACAGCAGCAGCAGCAGCAGCGGCAGCGGCAGCGGCAGCAATGGCACCCACACCCCTCCAGGATGACGACTGGTCGTTGTTCCAGCACCTGCCCTCGGATAACGGCCACATGCGCCGTATGGCCGAGCAAAATGGGATTGCCCCGCCCCTGCTGTCCGTCTCGCAGCCTACACCGGCCCTCCAGCCGTCGTCATCCACACACTCATCCACCTCGTCCTCGTCATCACTGTCGTCGTCCTCTTCGGCCACGACGCCAGCTGCCGTCTCCAACGCACCCTCCTCCCCAGCCATGGCGGCAGCGTGTTCGTCGACGTCGCATGCTGCCCAACCTAGCAGCACGTCCTACCACCCTCCTGGGCTAACGCACTTTATGATGGATGATATTATGAACGTCGAGTCGCCTCAAAGTAAGCTAACATGAATTCCACTGCCGCCAGGCGCCTGATATACCCTTTTCCTTGTCTACGTAGGTCTGTCTTCCTCCTTTTTGCCATTTACTGCTGATACCACCACTAATTCACATGCACCGTCCTCTTCCTCGTCAGTCTGGTACTGTTAAGAGAAAGCATCATAGTAAACGAATTCTTTATACGCTATATAATCCCAAACAATGGCCACCTCGCCCTATTCCAATGTCTGCCTAGCTGTCTGTCTTGGTCTTCTTATCGCCTGAATCATCATGTTTGGATTGTTGCTGCTGAGATGCCTTTTGTGGGTTGGCACACCTGTCTTTACCAAAACTGATCTTGTAGTCCTTATACCGCTCCGTGTGCTTGGCTTCGTTGACAGCCCGCATGGCGTTGGTCAAGTTTAAAAAGTTGACAAAGACACAATTCTTCTCCTCGAGGCGGTTGATCTGCTCAACCTCGCCATAGACGCTAAAGTCTTGGCGCACCTGCTCCAGATCAAGGTCGTTCTCGATGCCGCCAATGTAGACGTTACGTGAGGCCCCGTTGCGGGCGGCCGTGGCAGCCTGGGCCGGGATGATGACTGATTTGGCCCAGCCGCAGCGCAAGCGGCGACTGCGCAGCGTGAAGCCGGTCGTCTCCATGGTGTGGTGCACGTGGCGGGCCGCGAGCGGATCGAGGAAGGGGAGAAAGGCGATGCCCTTGTCGGGGATGAACTTGACCTGGAAGAGGGCGCCGCCTCGGATGGTATTGCACAAGTCTTCGACGGAGCAATCGCGGGGTATGTTGCCAATGTAAAGCGTGTTTTGCGTGTCGTCGGAGGACATCATCATGCCATAGGGGTCGAACCCGAATGAGGAGGACGAGGCAGACGATGACGGGCGCATCGGGTGCTGAAAGTTGAAGGGATATTGCTGGTGTTGTTGCTGGTGCTGCTGGTGGTGCGGGTGTGGGTCGTTTCCCTTGGGCATGCATCGGTCGCGGCCATAGCCGACCCGCCGGTCCTTCCATTCCGGCGAACCTTGCAGCGTCTCCATGCATTTCACGGCGGCGTTGACGGTGGTGAAGTGTACGAAGGCGCACCTGCGCTCGGCCAGGACGCGGACGCGGTCAATCTCACCATACTGGGCAAAGTCGGTTTCCAGGGACTGCTGGGTCATGGTTTGGGTGTCAATGTTGCCAAGATACACGTTGCGGGTGGCGCCTTGCTGGGCTGCTTTGGCGACGGAGGCTGGGAGCGAGCTGGGTTTGCCCCATCCCAGCTTGAGCTCGTTGTCTTTGATGATGAGGCGTTGCCACGGGTGCTGGTGGTAAAAGAGGCGGGCCGAGCCCGCGTCCATGAAGGCCAGAAAAGCACACGACTTTTCGCGCAAGATCCGAAGCGCTTCCACTGGGCCCGATCGGACGTGATTCAAAATCTCGGTGGCAGTGATTGTTTCTGGAATGTTACCAATGTAAATGGTGCGGCTTCCTTCCTGCTCGTTGGGGTCCATGGCAGGAGGGAAAGACGAAGGGTATCCTGGCAGGGCCATCTGACCGCCCATTTGGCCAAACAGATTGGACATGCCGTAGCCTGCTGCTGCTGCTGCTGCCATGTTGCCATACATGTTTTGGGGATTGTACCCCACGCCTGAGGCCATCTGACCATACGGCGGCATCATTGGGTTCTGAGGAGTCATGTTTTGAAATTGCGCATACGGATCGGTGCTTTTTTTTTCAAAGCAGTACCAAGGTGAAGAAGTAAGTTACGAGTGAGTTGCCAGGCAGCTGAGAATTCATTCATGCTGTTGAGCTTGTTTTTTTTTTAATTACCTGCTATGAGAGATTCGTGCTCGTTTGCTTGGGTCGGATTGACTTCCTCCTCCTGTACCATAATCGTTGGCTCGTTTCATTTCTTGTACTGTGCATCGTTCTATAAATATAACAGAAGAAATGCGTTAGTCAGCATACCGTTCATACAGGAGGTCACGACTTGCAACAAATGAACGGTTAGAAACGAGAGTAATAGGATGAAAAAAGAAAGCAAGCAAGCGACCTCCTGTCCAAATCTTCATAAAGACACAAAAAAAGAAACTAACTTGCAATAAAAGGCACCGTTGCAAAAAGAAGGATAGAGAGAGAGAGAGAGAGAGAGAGAGAGAGAGAGAAGATGATATGTGGATAGATGTGTGTATATGCGGTTCAGCACGAAGGAGAGAGTGAAAGGAGTGGAAATCAAGGAAAACAGAAAAAAGAAGACAAAGAAAAAAAAAAAAGAAAAAGAAGTTAGAACAGTACCGTCAAGGCAGAAACAGAGTCTCTCAAGAAGACTCACAAAGCCAAGAGAAAAGAAGAACGAGTAAAGAGGGCAAGTCAGATGAAACGAGTACTTACAGTGCTGTATGGATTCCAGATGGGCACAAGGTCGAATGGGCGTATGAGGGAGAAAGAAAGATAAGAAAGGTCTGGAGCGAGATTAAACAGTGTTCAACTTTTACAGGCTCAGAACCTACAGTTATTGGCGTATGGTACGCGTGTGTGTGTGTGTGCGTAATGCGGTTACTTTCAATGAAGAAAGCGAAAATGAGGAAAAGAGAGAAAAGAAAGGAGCTGTACTGCGTGCGTGCGTTCTTCCTTCCGTAAGTCACGACGAATGCCCCGCAATCAAGGAGACCGGACACTGCGGCATATTTTTCTTTTTCTGTTCTATTTCTTCTATTGGACAATTCAGACTATATACACGTTGTGGACACCATTCATTTAGACTCTATAGCCTCATACTGTCCCACCACAGAGACGTACAAGTCAGTGTTTGACATGGACACATACAATGGGCCTGAATTCAGATTTTTCATCAAGCTAGCCAGCCCACCGTTAGCCTTTTCTATTTCTCACACTTTCAACAACTTGTATGGCCTGTCTAATAGGATCTCGCTAATTTTATGGCAGACTACTTCCCGTCGCTTCACGAAATCTTTCCCTGAACTCCACTGTAGTATTCTTGAAGGGGTAAGGCACGTCAGGCACTGGTTTGCCCAAAAAGTCGCACAGCTCCTTCCAGCCAAATTGGCCCAGCTGTACGACAAGCAAACGATCGGCAGGTATCACTTTCTTGATGTTTTCATTGTGTGCTTCGTACATCTTCTTCATTGCCTCCTTGTCACCAAATCGAACAGGATCGGCAATAGCACCGTCCCAGAGAATGGTGTTCGCCATCAATAAGCTTTTCCGTACATAATCGGGTGCGCCAGGATTGATGGGCGTTTGATAGACCTTGTGGCCAGTGTTGCTCATGCTAGTGTACCAGCTCTCGGGGCTGCGCTCAATCAAGATAACCTTGGCATCGGGGTAAGCCTCTGCCAAGCGCTCCACAAACGCGGTCGTCGGGCTGAGGTTCATGATTAATATGATTTACAAAACGGTGGGGTCAAAAATAAAGATGTTGAGGTTACTCACCAGTCGCAAGCCGCGTCAAAGCCCTCGTAGAGCGTATCCCAGTCTACAGGCTTCTCCGGGTGCTGCCAGGCTTCAATAAACGAGTCAGGCTTGCGATCACACTCCATCATGCTTGACATATGATGGGTGTTGTACCTGAAAGAAACGAAGCAGCATGATACATGTATAAGCATGCATGCGGGGTAAATCAATGCAATGGAATTTACCCGAGCGTATTCAAAGCAAGCTGCAAACTGTGGGTTCCAGTGCGACTGAAAGCAGCGCCAATTACTTTGAGTGGGGCCATTCTTGATGTTTCTGTATCGCCTGAGAAAAAAGCCGCCTATTTATAACCTGTCTCGTCAACCCAATGCCTGAGCGCGGACATCTCCAGGTTTTGCTTAGCATGTTTGTGCAACCGCTATCTTGTGACAGGATACTTGTGAGTCTGCTTATATCACAAATTCATGCGTGTGTGTTGTCTACTGATGGCTGCGCGGTATACTTAGCTCAGCTTAACGTACTTGCATTTAAGTTGTGGCTCACCCAAGGAGTTTTAATAAGCCCATAATAAGTTAAGTATGCTGGACGTCCCACCAAAACGTTAGTGTTGCGCTGCTCACGTTTGTACAATACAATGATGAAAGCAATCAATCGGTCCTCCAAGAAATATAGTGAAGCATACGAGCAAGACCAACAGGTGTTTCTTTTCTCGAATTTGTCCTCCTCTTTCCCATTATCATTTTGAAATCCTTACGAAATTCGGCGTTGTATTCCCTTTAGAGAGTATCCCACTTTACTGGATTCTCCGAAGCTTATATGCTCGAACGCCCACAGTGGCTTTACGTATTCCAAAATATTCAAGACCGCATATAGGCTGTGCGTTCCAGTACGGCTGAAAGCAGCACAGATGAATTTGAGAGGCATGTTGTCTTTGTGTCACGTAAAGATGAAGATAGAAAGCTTCTATTGCGCCACTTGCGTACCATTGACGGTCGCCGTGCTTTTGGCATATGTAGCACATAGCCAGCCCCTGGAAATAAAGAACAACCTCCGTGGCCCTTTTGCCCACAGAAGCTGAAAATATTCTTACACACATAAAATATGTGGATGTTATTCCTTTTAAGCCGTAGATCGTCGATAGCATAGAATTTGCTAGGCGCACACAAGTGCTGACGCTGTCTTGAAAGTAAACGGCGTACCTTTATTTCGAACTCCAGTGTGCTGTTATTAGGGGGATACAGTGTATTTAGCACTGGACTATTCAATAAGTCGCACAGCTCCTCCCAGTTAAATTCGCCAAGACGAAGGACGGGCAATCGGTCGTCAGGCACTGTCCTTCTAACGTAGGCTTTATGCGCCTCATACATAGTCTTGATGGTCTCCTTTCCTTGGAAGCGTACCGGGTGTCAGCAATGGCGCCATCCCATTACAAGCGTGCCTAGCATGACTATGTTTTTCTTCATGTGGTCAGGGGCGACGTCCGGTAGAGGCGAGAACATGGGGATAATAGCATTATTACTAATATCCTCGTACTAAGACACACTGATGCGCTCTGTCAGGACTACCTTGGCGTCTGAATAAGCCTACAACAGGCGTCCCACAAAGGCTGCTGTGAGCTTGTATTACATAGACCATGAGCTGGATAGCTAAAATTGTGCCCATGTCGTCGACGTGTACCAGTCGCATGCGGCGTCGAAGCCATCATAAAAAGCGTCCCAGTCCATAGGCTGGTGAGAATTCTGGTAGACATGGGTGAGCAGGTCCGCACCTCTGTCGCATTCTACCTCAGCGGCCATGTGATGCGTGGTGTATCTGTCGATATGAGCTGGGAATCAGAGATACAAAAAAAAAGAGGTGGGGGGGGGGGGGGAGCTTGGCAAAGATTAGGTTTGATCTTCATGTCGGTTTACCCAAGCTGATGCATTACCTGTCGCAAGCTGTCTGTGCCTGTACGACCGAGTCCAGTGCCAATAATCCTGGGGGGAGCCATAATGCGCTCTTTCTATACTGTCGGAAGTATGTGGCTAAGCAAGTTACTGATATAGGGTGAAAAGTCATGCAGTGCGCGGCTTTGCGGCCTCAGGTATTTACTGTTTCTCATCCGTGTCTTCTTGCGCGCCCCAATATTAGCCGCGATCAATCAGATCCGGCGTGTAATGTTCTCGCTCCTGCTTCGCTGAGTCTCCTTGGATGCTTCATATGAATCATCTTGTCCACGATACTTCGCGCAGGAAAATAATATCGTAGTATCTGTGATACGTTATTTTCTCTCACGACACCATTATACGGGAAGGAGATCGAGTAATTCCCTACTTCCGCGCCAGATACACAGTCGCCGTCCCTCAATTCCAAAGGGGAGTCAGGGAACTCAGCATTCGAGAAGGAAGACAAAGGGTGATCCTGATTCGTATACATAGACATAAGTATATGTGCAAGTATGCTTGTACTCTAATTGCCCTTTGCTGCTGATTTTAGCGGCTGTACTCTTATCGCACCGTGTCAATCCATATCTGATACCGTACATATTTCTCACGCTGAGACTTGTCGTGAGCGTCAGATCAACAAATGACACCATCGCACCTGCCCTTTAGAGTGATTTATTTATGCATAGACCTTCCTACTCAGGCAGCTGCCAAAAGAACCACTGTATCACCATGCCAGCAGCCCCACTACGATGGGCATGCGCAGAGACCGTTCAAACATATGCGTCTATAGAAATATAAGAGCCCACTATACTCCTTGGATATAAGGGCCAGTGAAAATAATGGAATGTACATGCAACAGTTGCATGCCGAAGAACTATGGAGTTGACATGCTTATGAAGTGTATTGAACGCAGAGAAATTTAGGTATAAGAACAAAAAACGATCCGTGTCAAAACGTTCACATATGTATGCGGTGATGCGATCATCGACTTAAGCGCCAGGACTTTTTGGACAGAGACTCCAAATGATGGATAACAGGACGAATGTACATGACGAGCAAAGCAGCACCAATAATGACGCAGAGCGTTCCCACGACGTAGTAACCATCCTTCTGAATGACACACGTGCCATCCAGGTCTTTGCATTGCGTCTTTCCTGTTTCCTCTACGCACGAGAATACTATAGCGGGCCGATATCAGCATGATGCATACAAGCTAGTTTTTCTTTTTTAATTTGCGGTTTACCTTGACCTGTGGGATCAGGGATGCTGCAGGTGGCAACTGTGAAGCGATCTACAGCTTCGAGTACAAAGAATTTGGGCCAGGTACCGCCAAAGTTACTGAAGGTGTTGAGGAGCTGTGGATGGAAATGAGTAATTCAATTGCTACCTTACATTACTATATTCAAAACTTACCGTCATATAAGTGCCGCCAATCAAAGGGTCAGCGATACTAGTCATGAAGGCTGATATGCTCACAAACTGTACGGTTGACATGAACGAACCGAGCACAGTCGTACCCATGATGATGCCAAAGTAGAACATGTCGATGTCGCGGCCTTGAGGATAGCAGTATACCACAAGCATGCCGACAGCAGAGAATACGAGACGGCCGTAAAATGCATAAAGCCACTGCAGCAGTTTAGATTAGAAGCCAACAAAGTGACAGACTTCGTGACTACTTACCGGCTTCAATGGACGGGGCCCGTTCGACCATTTTGCAGCATAGTAACCAAAGAAAACCTGGAGAGGGAAATCCAGTAAGACTGAGAGGGCCATGTCTTCCTTGGAAAAGCCTTGCTCGAGGAGCTTGAGGGAGGTCACTGCCTCGTGGCAGATAAAGCCAATCTTGGCTGTCAGAAGCACTGCGACAAAGGTGCGCATATCTACGAGAACATGATGAGAAACACGCGTCGCATATATGTCGATTTGACGTACGGGGCAGCTGACAAATCTTCCAGATCGTATCATATACACCACGAATACCAAGAGGCTGATCTTCAGCTGACTCGTCTTCCTTCTTCCACAGCAAGAGATAGGCCGTGACAGCAAAGTACATGACAGCCCAGAACCGCATGTATGCACCTAGCTGGAGGACACCGAGTTCCTGGGGCTCGGAGCGCAAATACTTGTTGCTAAATTCGGGCGAGTTGAAGGCCAGAAAGACCGTAAAGGAGAGGAAATAGCCGGTGTTCAGACCAATGGTCTGTGCTGTGGAGGCGTACGACAGACTTTCTTTGGAGAGCAAAGTCAGGGCCCAACCGTCGACGGCAATGTCTTGCGTCGCACAAAAGAATATGGTGACCAGGAACGCGCCGGACAAGTAGTAGATAGGGACATGCTCGGCGTGCATCAGGTCATCGATGCTCTGGCCCAGCCAGAGAAACAAGAAGGCAGTCAGCGTCTGAATCGGGATAATCCATGACTTGCGACGACCGATACTGGGCGAGTAAATGGCATCCACGATTGGTGACCACAAAAACTTGAGCGAGTATGGCCACGACGACAGTGAGAAGACGGCGATCTGCGAATACGAGAGCTTTTCCTTGAGCAGGAACGGGATCGACCCGAATGAGAGACCGACGGGGATGCCCTGCAATAAATCTATAGCGGACGCGTCAGTTGGAGATTAATCGATCGACGGGACGTGTCCTACAGAGGATGACGAGGAGGGCAAAGTTGCCACGGTCCTTTTCACTGAGCCGCTCATCGGTGGGTTTGTTGTCGTCGTACTCTTGTTCTTTTTTGTTGTCAAACGAGTCCATCTCCATTTCCTCCCTGTCATCGTCTGCGATGGGTGGTTGCTCCTTACGGCGAAGAGTGGTCGTTACAGGCTCCATCGCAGTTGTCTCGCCTTTCGAGTCGTGAGTTGTTCTTTTAGTATTAGCCGGTACGATAGGTTCGTCATCTAGACCTGGGTACACGGTTGCTGGTGGCATCAATCAGTGGATGGAATGACAAGAAGCCGTGGTCAAACTTAATTGGCTATTTTACACCTATTTTTGTCTCCTTTTTCGGTCCTGCTAATTATGCATAGATCTGGTAAGTGCACAATTAAATATGACCTCTGCGCAAATTATATAATACATGCCATGACGATACTTCAAAGGAAGCTTAGAAACAATATGCGATTACTGTGGTATTGCATCAATTCCCGCGATATGACCCTCCTTCTCACCGCGTCGTAAACCGCTTAGCTGGAGATTGTACTGGGGATAGTTGAACGGCGGTTCTTTCTAGAGGTTGGAATGGGTAACATCGTAATCTGGAGTGGCAGATATTGCGAGCTGTATGTAGGATATAGTGATGCCAAGTATTCGAATCAGGCTGGGTATTTGATACCATAGCAGGTTAATAAACGACAACAGACAGAGACAGTGAGGAATGAGGACAAAGCCAGCAGAGAAGTCAGAATTACATATCCAGGTCGAGTGTGCAGCCTTCAAGATCCTGCACAAGTTACCATGCATGCGTGCATGTCAAGTCATGTCTACAACAAAACAGCGGCAAATTTTATCCAATACGCGGCATAGTTTCTAGTCAAAAAGTTTGGTACGCTGCAGTATTTTTCGATAGTACAATCTAGCATCTGGCTAACATGATTTGTGCTAGAGCGTTCTCCCCACGGATCGCAAAAATGCCAAATGTCAACGTTGTCATAGCTTGTATAAATCGCATCTTTCAAGAAATCTGGCAAGTAATAGTATGAACCTTGAGCTACGAGGACGTAACAAGTTAGACCGGATCAGTGTACATGTTTCTCTTTTGACGCCTGCTTGTGTTATGTGCTGCTATACCGACCCCAGAGTCGAGCAGTGTATTCCTGTCAGTTTTGGCCAGAGAAAAATAACCAGGGCATTGTGGCCTACATATATACCTTCTCGAAGAAGTAAATATAATATTTATTTCTTCAGAGCATCCTGGCTATATTGAATCAGCTTATCCTGGAGCTCAACATCATTGGCCTGGGGAATATGATCATCATTTCTCCGTAAGTTGTCCCAGTAACCTCCACCGTTGCCTTCGACACTAGGTTCCATGGACAAATAAAGAATAGTCATGGCGCCTTCCTCTGGGGTTCGGAAAAACAGGGTCTGAATCACCTCCAGAAGTGGATACAAGATCGGGCGGGTCCAGGGATACGTTTTTAGGAAATCCCGTTCGAAAAGACCAGTGTGAACGGGGCCTGTTTATTGACAGAGTCAGCATTGCAACATATACGTCCTGGATCATGAAATATGTATCTACCTGGGTGACAAGCATTGACAGTAATGTTAGAACCCTGAAGCATACGATGCAGGTATTTCGCGTGTAACACATTGCCTAGCTTGGAATTTTGGTACGCCTTCATCATGCCGTAGGATTTTTCCAGGTGTATATCATTGAAGTCGAGCTTTCCCAACTTTGCAACAGCACTTGCAACGTTGATCACACGTGCAGGTGCTGAAGCCTTCAAGGTCGGCAAAAGAAGCTCGGTCAAGTAAAAAGGTGCCAGGTGATTTACAGAGAACTACAAAACCAGTTTGTGAGATGCTGCACAAGAAAAACAAACTTCTCACCTGCATCTCGGATCCAGTTTTGGTAAGTTGACGTGTTGCCAAAAGCACAGCTGCGTTATTAATCAGAATGTTGAGTTTGCTTTCTTGGCTCAAAAATTGGTCCACAGCAGAGCGGATACTGCTAAGATCAGCAAGGTCAACGGGTATCAAATGCACCTGGTCGCTGCCCGATTCTTCACGGATGCTTTTGAGGGCGTCGCGTGACTTGTCAGAATCGCGGCAAAATAGGTAGACTTTGCAGTTCTGTTTGGCCAGTATCAAAGCTACTGCTTTGCCAATGTTATCATTGGAGCCTATACGTTATACACTTTATTATTGATAAGAATGGCGTGTCTGACGCCTCTTCAACCGTATTTACTGTCATAAAATGGCAGAAAGCGGGACAGACAGAATAGCATGCATGAAGGTGTCTTTGCTTACCGGTTACGATGGCGACCTTGCCCTGAAGATCAAACTTGGTATAGTCAAACCGCCGAATAATTAGTGTCCGCAGAACATAAATACCGGCCAGAATGGCAAGTATCGTGCTAGCCTTAGTAAGTGTCGGTTCAAACATGAGCAAACGGAAGGGAAGAAAGTGGCGAAGTTTCTGAGATATTTATAGTCCTTCTCAGCCGTTGCATGTGCAACCCGAGCAAACCCGTCACCAGATCAACCACGTACACCTTTCTAAATTTTTTGGCACGGTCTTCCAAAAACTGATTGCACAGTTTTCCTAAACAAAACGGCACACATTTTCAAAACAAACTGGCACACAATTTCCAAAAAGATTGGCACATATCATCACAATGAAGTTGCATACGATTGGGCATACTATATGTTAAAAACAATGAGAGGATAATGGCAAACTGTGCTAATATACCATGCAACAAATGTGCCAATTTGTTTTGAAAATGTGTGCCGTTTCGTTTAGGAAAACTGTGCAATCAGTTTTTGGAAGACCGTGCCAAAAATTTCGAAAAAAGGGTGCACTGTATGTCTTTTTTTTCTAAAGCGTTTTCAAGTGATGTTGTCATCGTAAATAGTCACTGCGCTTAGAAATCGACACATCATACCCTTATGCATGCTCTATGTGATAAGTCTATCCGTATCAAGTATGAAGTCCTTGAGAGTATGACAGTATATATACTGGACTTCTCTCGCATATTAGCCAAAGCGTTCCCTAGAGATTCGGCAGCGATTTGCAGACAGAAGCATTTCTAGGTGGAAAAATTATGGAAATGGCCTAAAGATATATTTAACGCTTCAGCATCTTACCACCGCGTTGTCGGACTGCTATAATCTTTTATCTCATCCAGTTTTGTTTTCCATATATGCAAACTCCAGTGTACTTCTCCTATGGTGTCAATTGTAAATGAAAGAGTTTCAGGCGCTGCAACTTACTTTAGAGACTTAACGACACCCTTGTTAAATATCTGATCGAGCAAGATATACCTGTAAATTCACTAATTATGGTGCGAGTAATATATAGCTATGACTTATATTTGCCATAACAGATGGCATGGGCGCACTTATTCTCGTAAGCACCACTCATGGAATATGGTTGAACTGAATAGATACTGTCTCATGATTTTGGCAGTTACACCATATAGCGAACGAATAAATTAAACTTACGTGATGCACTTACTAGTACCAGCAAAAAGTCTATCATATTCCTTTCGTCTTATGTTGCCTGCTATCAATCATGTCCGTGCTTTAGATAAAAAAAAAAGAGGAAGTGCAGACGTGCTTCCCAGAGGTGGTTCGTGTATGAAAAAAAAAAGTTAAAATGGTTAGTATACCGCCGCGGATCAGAAAACGCCATGTACATTGTCTTCACATATAAGTTTCGAAAGTCAACATATCGCATTACGACTATCGACGCTGGTTGTCTCAAGCTGGTAAAATTAGAGTATCACACATCTTGGAGTGGCTCTGTGTATCACACGACAAAACATGTATGACTCAAAATTTGAGCTGAAAATGCATCAGCCAGTCCGCATGTTACACAAAAATCCTGTCAGCAACAACGCAATTTAACAGCCCCTTATGCCCACTACTCAATGGCTTGTGGAAAAGAAAGACCAGGCAAGTCAGTTATTTTTCTCTGGACCTTATTTTCATTACCGCTAATTTCACAACTTAAAGAAAGTGACGCATTCTGTACAAACAGCTATATAGTCTACTAGAACGATGCGCTTAGGTAATCTAACTCAGGGTCAGAAAATATGACGCTCAGCAGCAATGTGTGCGTGTCTGGGAAAATTGTTTGAGTGTGTGCTTTCTGCGCGGATTCAGGGGCCACTGCGCGCTTACGCGGATCAGGGACCACTGCGCGCTTAAGCGGAATCAGGAACCACTGCGCGCTTACTCGGCTGGGGTGAAGAAAAGCTCCTGAAAAGGAAAGCAAGAAACTCGGGCCGCAAATGGGCCGTATTGTTCCTATTCCACATCCCGACGCCGTAGCGATTTAAAAAGCACAGATCAGAAAACGTATTGCTATCTCACTCCTCTGTACTTCTTCCCAAATCATCTCCAAATCAAAAAAATGGATCCCATTATTATCATCGGCGCTGGAATGTCCGGTTTGGTGCTTGCCAATGTTCTCAAGCACAACAACATTCCCTACATGGTTTATGAACGCGACTCCTGCCAAGACAGCCGAAGCCAAGGATGGAGCATCAGTCTGCACATGTGTCTGCCTTACCTCGAGAAATACCTTGGCGCTAAGAAGTATGCTACGTTTGCCGAGCGCTCGTCGGTGAATTTGCAGAACCCCACTGAGCTCGAGATGTGCATGGCGAACGGTCGCACTGGTGAAGTTTTCTTAAGTACCAGGGACAGCGTTGCCATGCCCGGTTGGGCTGTACGTATCAACCGTAAGCGTTTCCGCGACTGGCTTTTGGAGGACATCAACATTTCGTGGAACAAGGAGCTCGAGGCGATTGAGGACGATCAGGACGGTGTCGTTGTCAGATTCAAGGATGGCACGGTCGCCAAGGGCAGTCTCCTAGTCGGCGCAGACGGTGCCAGATCACGTGTCGCGCAACACCGCCTCGGGGAGAAGGTGTTTTGGAACCACACCAAGCTCAGCCCCGTCCGTTGTCTGGGTGGCAGTCGACGCATGACCGAAGAAGAGCGCAAGCCTTACAATGAAGAATTCTCACGCACTATGGCACTTCTCTTTGGCGGTGACGACGAGCGCGCTTATCTGGCGTTCATGTGCGTGGCCGATATTGACATGACGCGACCTGATCCGTACCTGGTCCAGTGGAATGTGTCGCGCATATCCGACAAAGAACCCGAGGCTGATACCGACGCAGCCCGACTCGCCCTTGCCAAGGAGTGGGGTGCACGCTCGATGGGTGGCCTCACCGCCGACTTTTTTGCAGGCATTCCGGAGGGTACCCCTGTGCTGGACCTGAAGCTCTATGAGCGTATCCCAACCGTATTTGAAGGCACCCTCGCACACCACCCACGCGTGACCGTGTTGGGTGATGCGGCACACTGCATGACGCCGTACCGAGGAGAAGGTATGTATTTTATACGTTTTGATTATGTGTATAAAGACTCAAAAATTATTTCTGATGTATAGGTGGCAATCATGCAATCATAGACGCGGTGAACCTTGGCAAGGCTCTCGTGGACGTGCACGAGAAAAATGTTCCTTTGAACGAGGCCTTGATGACATATGAGACAGAAATGATTCAGCGCGGTACCAAGGCAGTGACAGAATCCCGCGAGGCATCACTTGGTTTCCACGGTCAATCGGGTGACGCCGGTATCAACATTGGCAAGAAGATGGCTGCACAGTTGATAGAAAGAATGGAGGCCGCCCGTCAGAAAATGGAACAAGAGAAGACTCAGGAGCAGCGGGAGCAACAACAAAACGCTTAGACATTCTTATGCCCTTTTACTACATTTCCACATTTCTACATATCCCATTTATTTTTTACACAAGTAATTCTTTTATTCAATAAAATGCATGTACCATAAAACGCGTCAAGATGATTTGAGGACGGTTGACATCATTCAGGTTTGTTTGGTATCTGACTACTTTCCAAGGAGGATAAATGCGAACCGCTCAGAACCAGAGCTTCAAAACCAGAGCTATGATGCATAATATAATAGGGCTTACTGAAGGCGCCATAATGCTGAGAGTTATACATGCATGAAACGGCGTACCGCTTCTTTTCTTCCTTTCTGCGCTTGTCTGTGAGCGTGTATGTAACAGTGAACACGTAATACGCAAACGACGTCCTAAAATCATAACACTCACGTGAACACGCCAAGCATAAATTAGTTGATATCCATGTATGCAGAGCACTTTAAGGGTGATATAGTATATGACTCAAACAGCATGCTCCGTACTGACCCGCGCTCGCCCAGCCCGCGGGATCAGAAGAAAATGTCCGCTCTGTGTCACAAAAATATATAATTTTTCCTTTTTAAAAAGGCTGCATGGCCACTCGCCGTGCTAACTTCTTGCGCCTGAACGCAGTACACAACCACGTACATATACAATGGACCCTGTCATCATTATCGGTGGAGGCCTTGCCGGATTGACACTTGCCAACGTCCTCAAAGAAAATGGTGTTCCTTACAAAGTGTTTGAGCGCGACGCCAGCCCAACCCACCGTATGCAAGGATGGTCCATCAATATCCAATTTGCACTGTCCTATCTCCAGAGCGGATTAAACGCGGTCAAGTACAGTCAACTGCCTGAAAAGGCAGCCGTCAACCCACAGGCCCCGTGGCAACTCGAACTGGCCATGGTCAACGCGCGCAAACCGACCAATGAGGTGCTGGCCAAATTTGATTTCAGCCAGCTTCCCGCGCACTCACTCCGTATCAACCGAGGCCGTTTCCGCGATTGGCTCCTAAGCGGCATCGATGTGGAGTGGAACAAGGAGCTCGAGCTTATAGAGGAGCACTCCGACGGCGTCACTGTCACGTTTAAGGACGGCACTCGCGCTAAGGGAAGCCTCGTCGTGGGTGCCGACGGCACGCGCTCGCGGGTATGTCAACACCGTCTTGGCAAAGATACATTTTGGACTAGCACAACGACCAACCCAGTGCTGACACTGGCTGGCACGGTCCGGCTGACGGCGGAGGAGTACAAGCCGCTGCAGAAATTCTCACGCACTTTGACGGTCATGTTCGCGGGCGATGACAAACGTACCTTCCGTGGATTTAATGGCCTGATCGACTATGACCCCGTGCAGGAGAAGCCTTACACCCTTCAATGGGGGCTAGCGTGTATTGATGAAGACGCACCGCCATGTGAAACTGATGCAGAGCGCCTCGCCCTGCTCAAGGACTGGGCGTCTCGTGCCATGGACGGTGAAGCACGCGCATTCTATCAGAGCATTCCAGAAGGTACTCCCGTGGCAAGTATGATGTTTTTGCAGCGCAATCCGACCGTTCTTCGAGGCACGCTCGCGCAGCATCCTCGTGTGGCTGTCATTGGCGACGCGGCACATTGTATGACACCCTATCGCGGTGAAGGTATGAGACGACAAAAGCGACGCAATCTTGATCTCATATTATTTGGATAATAGGCGGTAATCATGCCATGGTGGATGCAGTCAAGCTCGGGCAGGGCTTGACCAAGGTGTATCAAGGCCAAATTGGACTTAAAGATATGCTGACAGAATTTGAAGAAGAAATGATCGAACGTGGTGCGGATGCCGTAGAGGCCTCCCGTGAAGCGACGGAGATGCACCGCAGCCCACCCGAGACCAGCATAGCCATGGCAGAGAAAATGGGTGCTAAATTCCTCGAACGCATGGAAGCACACCGGCAAAGGACTCAAAAGGATCTTGGAATTTCCCAATAAAATAATAAAAGGCTTGTTTAATGACGTTAAATTCGATATACAATACAGTCCTAAAAGAAGGGATTTTGTAACCAAGTCGTCTTGCTTGCTGGTCAGCAACCCTCCCAGCTTGCTGCGCACCACCGACAGAGCGCTATGATAGATGCATTGCTAATGCTTTTATTATTGACATTGCACTGCCTTGGAGACAGCAGTGTCGAAATAGGCACATGTTGAGACCGGGACTAGTCTCTATATGACGGAAACTTTTCGATTCGCGCCTAAAGCTGACCGCAGTCATGTCCTAGAAACTTGTTAAATGAAAATAGTGCTTAGCACGTTTAGCGCATGGCTTCAAATTCTGTATGGCTGGTGTTGGACAGAAGCAGGTGAGGAGTAGAACACGTCCGCAGATACTAACGCAACAATCTTTCCTGTATGTCCTCCTTCAAGCTTTCCGATAGGTACAAATGATACTTAGGCATTCGCTCCAGGTGATATTATAGGTTGAAGGATGATGAACCGAACAAGGAAAAGACGTTACAGTAGCTCTATCTGTGCTTTTTTTATAGAATATTGTAACCAGAAGAGATAAAGCAATATCATCGATGACTAGCCTAGCATCTTCCTTTCGAATCAATTCCGAATAGTGTGCATCGCATTCTATGGTGTTCATGACAGAAGCACTTCTGGTTGTTGGCAAGATGACCTACGCGGCTTTATAGATCCGTTTCTGAGAGACCAGAAGCAAACGAGCAGCAGCTCCCGTTCCATAGATAGAAGAAATAAAGGGGAGAGTAAGGTTGAGGCCCATGATGGTTATGCGGAACTGAAAAGAAGCAAAATTACTATGAAATCCTCCCTTCGTATGTGGTTTTATTTACCACAGAGCCATTAATTGATCGACGACTTTATCAAATACTTGGCGTTTTTGTTTCATATCCTCTAGAGGCTTGAGGGCTATTCCAAGCAGGACAGGTCTCTGCTCCCGAGGATTCATGGCAACAATGGCTTGCGTAATAGAAGTGGCATAGAGCATGTAAAGATCGCTTTGCGATCCTGCTGATTCGCCAAACAAGACATTCGTGGTCGTTGGCACGGCAGCTGGATTACTCGCCAAATGAGGAGGAACGTCGATGGTGGTATGAAGCTGTTGTTTAAATTGACGTTAGAAAAAGGGAACACGTCATAAAGAAGACACTCACCAAACTACCAATTTTGCCGTATTGGGTAATTACGATCAAAAGTCGATCGGTAAACTCGGTGATGAGAATCTCGGTGTGGACTCCGTTAATCTCGACTGCCGCCTGCTTGTTTGTCACAGGGAACTTGTCGTCTTGTTCTGACATTGTGCGAAGAAAGAAAGGGAACGAGGATTTCATTCTCAGGACGAGCCGCCCTGCGTCGCGTTTTATGCGACTGTTATCATCTATCAAAAACAATAGAGTTGCATAGAAGTAACTAAGCTTCAAGTAGAAAATGATTCATATCCCATCGAAGCTGCCATTATAGCTGGGTTGAGGTGCTGTGTAGGCTATAGCATAATCGCGTGAGAGCACCGCCGCTTTCCTTTCAGGATGGATTATGTCAGAAGTTGGATCAAAGTATCCGCCACGAATATGTCAATGCGCTCTTCAGTCAGACTTGTGGGGGGCTTGACGGTGGTACCGCATCATTATGTTAAAGTTAAAGTCGATGACTGGCAGTTTTACATATTTTCATCGTACTAGGATACCTTGTTTACTACAAGACTTTTTTCTTAGACTACATAGCCAAGTCTCAATGTAACGGGAACACCCACATATATTTAACGACCTCTATTCTATTTTATTGTAGAAACTAGTGGGATATACTCATATCTTTCTCCTCGTGCTCCGTTTTTATAGCCTTGACGCGTGCCCGATGCATTGCACCAAGTTTTTCCGCCATAGCAAGACTGGAACCGGGAGGTCCATGGTAAAGTTTAGTGGCCTCGCGTGAGGCAAGGACCGCGTCTGATGCTCGCGAAATCATCTCTTCCTCGTAAACCTCTAAAGTATGCTCGAGCGAAGCATGACCTTGATACATCTTTGTCAGACCTTGTCCAAGCATAACCGCATCAGTCATGGCATGATTGCCACCTTTTAAATAAGGAAATGAGACATACTGTTTTGCACGAGCTTAATGATATACATACCGTCACCACGGTTGGGTGTCATGCAGTGCGCCGCGTCACCGATGATAAATATACGTGGGTGCTGAGTGCGGCTGTCTCGGAGCACGCATGGAAGACGTTCAAGAAAAGTGATACTCATAACAGGTGTTCCATCAGGGACGCTGTTGTAAAAAGCGCGGGCCATGCCAACCATGGATCGGTTGGCCCAGTCTTTCAGTTGAGCGAGTCGTTCTTGGTCGGTGTCATACACAGGCGCTTCCTCGTCAAGGCATGATATACCCCATTGGATTGTGTATTGCTTGTCTTGCTCAGGGTTGTAGTCAGAGACACCAGCAAAGCCGCGATAGGTGCGTCTGTCGTCACCGCCAAGCAGCATCATCAAAGTACGAGAGAACGCTTCTTGCAGTGGTTCCCATTGCTCTTGGGTCATCTCCATTGAGCCACACAACATACGCACTGGGTTCTTGACTGTGTTGCTCCAAAAAGTGTCCTTGCCAATCCGGTGCTGACAGACACGCGACCGGGACCCATCCGCACCGACGACGATGCTTCCTTTCACGCGTGTTCCATCCTTGAAAATGACCGTGACACCGTCCTCGTGCTCCTCAATAGCGTCAAGCTCCTTGTTCCACTGAATGTCAATGCCTTGCAAAAGCCAGTTGCGGAAGCGACCGCGGTTGATATGTATTGCCTTTTCGGGCATATCGTTGAAATCGACTTTAGCCAGCACCTTGTTGGGGTCCTTCTGTGCGTTGACCATGGCAAGCTCGAGCTCCCATGGCTTTTCTGGGTGGACGGCTGATGCCGCGGGCATGGTGCTAAACTTCTCGGGATTGAAATCACGCATGAGGAAGGGTAAAGCAGACTGGATGTTGATCGACCAGCCTTGGGTTCGGACGGCCTGGTTCGCGTCGCGTTCAAACACCATGTAAGGGACGTTGTTTTCTTTGAGAATATTCGCAAGGGTTAGACCGGCGAGGCCACCGCCAATGATAAGTACAGGTTCCATTTTGTAGAGTGTGCTGGAAGAAGGTTGCAAGAAAAGAAAGCTGCGAGTTTGATTCGACTTTATATGCATTTTTTTCTGTAATATCTTCGCCTGGAGAAGCGCACGGGACTACAATCTTTTAAAGCGGCTGGTGCCTAATTTTTAACTTAGATCAAAGAAAATAACCGGTGCTCCGCTCGGCCCTTCCTGGTGCCGACGCGGGCCGAAAATGGTTTATGTCCATTAACGGAATCAATGTCACACCGAAGCACACAATGCTATCATTGGAGATTAATGGTAGGCTTACAGCAAAATATGAATATGTACCAGTGGTGCTTAGGCAGTAAATTATATGCTCTCTCGATAGTATATATCTCTGGCAGTTGAAGAAACACGTAGTAGGACATAGCTATTCCCTTTGATTTTTCATCAAAGCATACCTAGCACTTTCTTCAAATATGGTCGTACACGTATATACTTTAAGCAGATCTGTTCTGTGCAGTATGTAGATTTACATTCATATTCTATCGGGTAAAGGTATGTTTACAAGGATATCAGTTGTTTTCCATTGTGAGAAAGGCACCGGATAGCAGACTCGGTAATATTATCATTGACCATACTATGGATTTGATGCAACGATCGTAATGATGCGAGACCGCTTGCTATCTCATCGTCGATCGAGCTCAAAGAGCAAACTTTGAGTCGCGGTGTCTTGTGCATAAAAAATCGTTTAAGTTCTGCAGAGGAAAACTTCTCAAACCCGCTGAGGTCGAGGAAGGTCAGATTCTCCAAGGGACGGAGATGTCGGAGGAAATTGTCATCCACGTCCAGAGACATAGTGAGACGTGTCAGTGAAGGTAGAGTATAAGTGATGTCGTCTAACCAGTGCTCCTCTTTGTCCGTACCCCGCAATTGGTACAATTCGACGTCTGTTAAGGATGGTGTGGTTGACAAGACACGCAAGACCTGGTGGCCGTTCCAGGGCATGTTGTGTAGCTTCAGTCGACAAAGGTGTGGGCATACGGCAAACAATTGACGCAAGAGATGTTCGAGCTGCGCGCCATTTTGGTGATGCATAGGAAAGATGTATTCAAGGACTGTCAGCGGAAGAGTTGCGCAAGTCAGTTGTTGCATAATGGACTCCCAAAACTCGACCGAGTCATAGAGATCAATATGAAGGTATGCAGACGATAGAGTGGCCTGATGTGTGATGATAATATCGGCTGTGATGTCGGCCAAGCAGCTATGTAGATCTGGGTTGCGACCAACAGACGCTATGCGTATCTCCTGGAGACCGGAGGCCCCATCGAGCGACTGATACCAATCATCGTCGGGAAAGTCACCTATCTTGAGACTTTTTAAGCTTGGAATGCGATTCTGGGATAAGATGGTGCCTAAAGCCACGAGATCCGGTCGTCTGACATGCTTGCCAGAAAGCGAAAGTCGCCGCAGGTTGTGGCATCGCGGAAGAAGGTCGTCAAACGGAATGCCAAAACCGACTCGCCAACTGAGGTGGGTCCAAGGGATCGCTGGAGGTAGGCATTCGGCTCGGAGAGGTGGATCCTCGCTGTCGTCGGATGAAAATCGATCCCAATATTCGAACTGTGTCAGACGTGCGCAATGCGTCGATATAAATACCACATCCTCATTTTTGATGCGGATGCCAGAGTATAAGAGTGAGAGCTGCTGTAAGCTCGAATGACAGTTACTGATGACCATTCGCCAGGCAGGACTGCTGTTTATAGCAAGGTATCCGGTGTGATCTACAGGAGGCTGATTAATGTAGGTCCGTATCGTTAACATGTGTGAGCTCACCTGGTTTGTAGACGTGTCCGATCAGCCGCAGCGTTTGAAGACGATTCCATTTCGATAAGGCCACAAGTTCTAAGGCTTGCAAGGCAAGTCGACGAGATCTGATCTCAAGTTCGAAGTGGCGGACTCGATTGCCTTTGGCACGAGAGAGCCACAAGAGCCAGCTGGCCTTGTATTCTTCGCCGTGGTCTTTGCTGGGCGTTGCCATGGTCACGTCGTTCCACATTGCGTCTGAATGCTCGAGCAGGAAACGACGCCAGGCTTTGCATACCCGAGTGCAGATCACCGAATCTTGGAATGAAGAGTGACTGAAAACGGTGCTGGCGACGTCATAAGGCAATGCTTGGACCCAATCCACTGAAGACATCCCATACTGGCAATGAATAAATAGAGTGTATATTAGGGAGGGTCAATTACTTTTTTTCTGTTCTTTTTTCGGTTGGACATGCGGTTTGAGGTGAGCGATTTGCCGCCCCCAGATATGCGGGTGAGGACGCCGGAATCACCGTGTCAGAGTGTTTCATAAAAAAATTGCTATTTTCGGTCTCGGTCTTCCTTTTACCTCTGTTCCTGCTACTTGTCGCAGAGATTATCCAATTTATTTTGCTTTTCGTGTCAGCATATGCTTCACTTCTGTCTATCTGGCTCGGCACCAGTCAAGACTTGGAAGTTTATGAGTCGTGGGTTTGCGTCACCGTCTCAAGGAGTCGATTGCAGGTACGCTTCAATCGTGGCTGGATGGGCCGCTGTGTTACTAGGAAAGCGGTATTCAGCATTTTTATATATATATATATATATTCTCGTGGCTCTGATGATCAGGATAGCTGCTTGCAAGGACTATCACCTTTAGGCGTGGACTGATATGTCGAACGGAGATGCCTTTGGCTCGTCAGCGTGTATGGTTTCAGAGAGTATGGTTTTAGGCATCATACTCCTTTAGCGCGACATGCTCATGACAAAGTAACGCATATCCATCCGTCCTGGAGAGCATGCTGTTGCTTTCTCTTCCCAATTAATCTATTGAGAAACCCCTTGGAATGGAAGCACCTTTGAAAAGGTAAAGGATATCGCAGTTGACATGGCAAAGATCTTATTTGATTCCATATTAGAGCACTTATCATATCTGATTATCCCCGAAAAGAGAAAGAGCAAGCCGGTTACATGATGCGATATCCAGCGGACGCACTAGTTTCATCCGGGTACCATGGGCTATAGCTCCTTATACCAATAAAAAAGCGACCCATTTATATCATGACATGCAATGTATCTTGATACTGTTTGCAGAATACCTGTGGTGCGTAAGCTATTCTATATGACTACAGAAGACGTTCTTGGTGGGTATCATTTTTGGTTCATTTACTCTCCGAGAAGCCATAGACATACGTGGATGCGTCGGAAAAGCGCAAAAAATGACGGTAGAGATGCTGCGCTGTCTTGTTGTAATAGAAGGAGCGAGCAATATGATCATACGATATCATATTTAGCACAGATTGATATCTACTGACAGCCAGGGAGCATACGGCAACCACAAAAAGTTCATTCGCTCTTGATGTTTCTTTCTGTGTCTGCTCTGTCTAGTCTAAAATGTCTGCTTTCACACTATAAGAAAGAGGAAATAGGATTAGAGACAATGCATATGTCAGGACCAAGCTGCAAATTTGTTGCTGACTTATGTATTTAGCTGTACCACTTGACTTATACGTGCACGAAAATGCACTGCGGATCGAGCAGTGCTTACTTTGACCTCGTTGTATGTTCAACTATATAAAAGTAATGCTGATAATTATACTTAGCACATCACGATCAGAGTATGAATAGAATAAACGTAAGGTGATGTCGGAAACAAAAATTCTGCTGTTTGACAGCCTGAAGCCCCGCTCGCAAGTGAGGCAAAAAGAAGGGAAAAAATATTTTCAAGCGTGTTCACGACAAGAACACAGTTGGATTCATGACGCTGTCCTCGTCCGAACGTCGCGATCTCCTTCAGAGCTTGCTGTCCGACTACCTCGCTCATGAGGCACGTCTTGTTGAGCGATTGCCCTTCATTGCCACTGTTTTGGAGTATAATGGTCTTCTGAAGGACAACAATGCCCAAGATCTCGACTCGTTACGGCGCTCGTGGTGCACGCGTCTGTCTGCTTTGTTTCAGTCAAAAGACCCAAGGGCATGCAAGGCTGCTATTGCTCTTGTCCAAATTAGCTGCGACCAGTCAACTGAATTGTACCGTTCTCATATGCAGACCTGGAGCGGCCTCCTTCTCAAGCTTGTCTCGGTAAGCCTGTGCTTGCTATATTCTGCATAGCTTGCTAATACTATAGGGTTATAGAAAAACGATGACTATCTTTTGGAAACCGCCATACCCACCCTGTCCTCCTTGTATCTGCGCTCAGTGGATTATCATGATTTGAAAACCGATGTCACGAATGCTTCGCTGGGCACCTTTAACGATCATATCTTGTCTAACAAAGCCTCTTCAGCACTTACGGTACGACACACCACCAAAATGTTTAGATTTTCTTACTCATGCGACGTTACCATCATTTATTAAGGTCCTTCGAATCAACACTCTGACTGAGCACTTCAAAACATTTCCTTCTTTATCGCGTTACGTCCTTGAACGCACACGTAACCTTTGCACGTCTTGCTTGACCAAAGAATCAGCATCTCCTGAATTATTGGCAGCTGTCGGTCGCTGCATGGCCTCGTGGCATCGCCTCGCCTCAAAGAACGATATGCCACAGTCCTGGAAAACCAATCTCAATCTTTTAATCGGTACTGCTCATCATGCGCTTGACCGTTTGTTTGATACTGTGAATGAAGGTAATTGTAAAACAAAAGAATCAGCGCATCTTTCGTACTGATATCTTTTCAACAGAGGAAGCAGGATCCCGGCCGAAGGAAACCATCGCTTTTGCAGAGCTTTCTGTCGACTACGTTGAGTCTTTTCCTACACTCGTACAGCGCGTTCGTAACCTTTCCTCCGCCATCTCCGTATATATTAGGTAAGTCGGAAAAAGACGAAGGCCATAGTGTGCTTAACAAGTACCCAGTACGCAAATTGATATAGCAGTGGCAGTACCCGTAATGTCATTGCTGGACTATATTTGCCGGATGTATAATGTCTATCCAGGGTGTCTCGTAAGTTAAGAGCTACGGAGTTAATGATAATACTAACCCTCTCTCATAGATGAAAGAATTTAAAAACAAAAGCGAATACACTGCTTTGATGGGAAGCCTCCCGGATCTGCATCTCATGGCAAACCAGCTGCTCGTGAGCATGCTCCAGTGTTCAGGATCTACTATGGCACGACATGGCAAACTGTTGGCAAGAATTCTAGTGCGCCTTCTAGGGGAAAACAGGGATGCGAGGTAAAATTTAGCCAAAATACGTCTCAAATTACATTTGTGCTGACTATGCATTGGATAGTGAGATGAAAATCTCTATATACCGGCTGATTGTTCTGTGCGTACAGAAGCTAGGCTATGGGTTCGCTGAAACTGTCAGCAAGGAAGTCATGCAATCCGTGTCAAAAGATCTGCGGATAGTAGAGCGTCATCATACGTTGACGATGGTACAAACAAACGTTACCAAGGTAATGTGGCTGGTTGACATCCTGAGCTATAGTTCTCTTTTTCTAATATGTACTGGTAGAATGCAAAGCGGCGGCGAACTGGCGCAGCTGGCACTGAACCCGAACCACAATCGGCGGAAGGAGTGCCCTACGACGTCCAAGAGGCTGCCATTGATGTCGTGAAGGCTCTGCTGACCGTATACGGCAGCGCAATGAAAAGCCGACAGTCTGCTACCGTCGACGATTTAATTGTCTCACGGTTACTGCATACTTCTCAAGCAACGAAATTCCCCAGTGCAGCAGAAATTAGAGTGAAGAAGAAGCTTTACGAATGCCTTCTTGCTGCCGTTATGGCCCCTAGCATCAGTCACGCGAGCATTTTGCCGATGGCGATCCGTATCTTTAGTGCCGGTCAGAATGATGGGACGCATGAACTCCAAGAAACATGCAAGCAGGCTCTAATGATCTGCGACCTCATTGTACACCCACGACTGCCTCCTTTGCAGCGCAACCTTCCCGCCGCCCCTGAGCTGACCGAGATGGATGCACATGCAGAACAGTACGATCTCGAAGAAGAATACGTGACTCCTGCTGTGACTCCCGCTATCACACCGGCTGACTCAGAGCTTCCATCTCCATCCGAGGCAACCATGCCATCATTAACAAAGGAAACGCAGTCAGCTGCTGTCAAAAACTCTGTGGAAAACGACGATACCAGCGAGAAATCCGCCAAAACCTCTGTAGAGGAATCGGTATCGGCACCCTTTTCTTCGACAACAGAGCCTCGCGATGGTGCCATTACCGCCCCTGGCAGCACGCCCACGCCATCACCTGAACCAGAACGACAGTTTACGCCCTCGCCTGAGGGGGCGAATGAGAAATCTGGGCAATCCCAACACGAAGTACAGGTCATTGGTGATGTCAACGATGATGACGATGTTGCGGGTGCGACGACTCTGACACAAGCTGAAGAAGATCTCCTCTTCTCAGTAAATGGATCTGGCGAATCAAGTACAGTGCAAAAAGAGACGGTCATATTGGATGACGAAGATGATGATATGGATGATTTCGAGATTCCAGATATTGACCTGGCAGGACCAGAATTTGACGACATTTAGTAGTGAAGAAGAGGAGGTTTTTAGCATTAAAGTGGACAATTTCTATAATCCTGACCTCGCTTTTTGTAAACTGTCGATATGTAGAAGCACATGTGTGATGGACTCGCAAGGAAATGTAACGGCGTTTGCCTTGCATGCCAAAATCTGTACACGACGACACTGCAGTGGCAACTGATAGGAGCGCCAGCTTTCTTTGCGCATGAATTTAAAAAGGAATGGAAAAAAAAGGAAGCTGACGTGCCTGGACTCATGCATGTAAGCTGCATCATGCACTGGTTCCTTTAAATGGAAATCTTACGTTACAAGATAAAATCATGGAAATGAGCAATGCGCGCTTCGAGTTTACTGTCTGCTCGTTTTATGATTGCCCGCTAGTTTATCACCCACGCAGGTTGCACTGTGTTCTTTCAACCGGATGATTCTATACTAATAAAACCACGCCGAGAAAAAGCATAATGAATTAACAAAAAAAAAAAGCCCTCGTCGGGAAAATGCGGGCAAAATAGGTCACCGGCTGGATATCGATATTCTTTGAGGATGATGCGAAATAATAATTTAATATAAGGTACAATGCAAGATTTTAACTTAGAATGGGTAAGAACTATGAAGACGGGATTAGTTTTATCTGCAAGGAAACAGTAGTAGAATGAGCTTACATTGCCAACGATAACACTCGGCAGGTCGAAAATATCACGTTTGATGGTAAAGCAGAAGGTACACGGTACGACACGTTTCGTAGGGCTGAGCAAGATGCAAGAGCTATAAACAGCAGAGTCTGTGTTGTCGAATGCATGGAGCGCGTATTTTTCCCAGTATTCCACAGCTGAAGAGTTGCTCATAAGCTAGATTATATGCGTGTAAGCACACGGTTTCCATAAACAAAATATACGGTTCTTACCTCATAGATATAGGTCTTCTTGCTCAGCAAAGCGTCCCGTGACCACTGCGTGAGAAGAGAGAATTCCTTGCCTACCAGGGCAATTTCACCTGTCCGTCGCCATACCACGGTGGGTGTTCCAGAGTAGCTCATCAATTTCTCGTACTCTAAAAGCGTCCGTTGCAGGCATTTCTCAGTGAATATCAGGTCGTCTTCGGTCAAATTCATCATGGACGCCAATACACTCGGGCGAAAGAGCGCCAGCGCTCGACTGATCCGCATCAGATCTTCCCGTCCCATCCTAATAGATACATAAGCACTATGGATAAATACCCACGTTGCACTTACTTTTGTCGCACATAGTTAATAAGATAATGATAGCCTTCAGCATAGCTAAATGGCTTTTTAGCGCTTGCATATGCCATTTCCGGGGTTACAATTTGGTTGTTCCGCCGTTTGACACCAACGATAGGAGAAGTCGCCACGGGGCTGTCTACCTTGGCCACAACAGCACCGTCACCATAGGCGGACAAGGAAGATATGCCAGAGGAAGACACTTGGGAAGTGCCAATTGAAGAAGAGGATATGGACCCAACAAGAAGCGGATCAAACTCGTTATTTGGTAAAGGATGCGGAGGAGTGATGGTCGTTTGCGTCGCTTGCTTGGGCGTCGTGTTGGTGATGTTGGCCGTGGTAGGTGTACTGGTCACCTCGGAGGCAGTTTGTGAGGAAGGAGACCAGAGAGGAAGATCGTTTAAATTAGGTGTTTGGTTAGGTAGCGGACCGCCGGCTGCTGCTGCAGCGGCCGCTGCTGCTGCGGCTGCGGCGGCTGTCCCGGATGTCGGTGGTTGTGCGTTATTAGGGTCGAAAAGAGAAGCCTCCATTGGACTCGTTCCGAGCATACTAGACAGTATAGAGTATTCGAGATTGGCAGCAGAGGAGCCGAAACCGTAATTGTAATTCTCGAGGCCCATGAATTGATCGGTATCGATGGCATTGCCTGTCCACGATATCAGCATGATGCGAATCGCAATTGAAAGCCTCTGGTGCTTACCATTAGTGAAAGGTGGTGCGATGGGGTTCAAGGATTCCGGCGCAAGGCTCATGGCCTGTTGTGACGGATGCTGTTGTTGCTGGGACTGCGGCTGGTGTTGTAGATTCACAGGTTGATGAGGGATCGTGGGTGCGAAGCCAGGTGGATCTATCATTAAATTCCCGTCTAAATTCAGTCTCCAATACCAGCCTATAGCTAAATGCAAACCTTGAACATCCTGTAAGTATTTGGCCTTTTTCCGTGCGCCGTCAGTGCATGTGGATGCCAGGTCTCGCTTTATGCAACGCTGACAAGGTCGAGCTAAAAGCAAACCGTTTTAGCCCTTTTTGCAATGTGCTATTCGCCTCAAGTACTCACAGTCATCGCATGTCAAATGAGCCTATACAGTAACGCATACCGAGTGAGACACAGGTCGATAACAGGGTCTGACCGAGAATGCAAGTACCTTTTGACAATGTATGCAAGCTCTGGTGGCCTTCTTTTTCCGTTGAGCGGGTTTTTGTGAGCGAGCAAGTTTATCGTTTTGACTTGAGGATATCGAAGACGGGGTGGAGGTGGGGGTTGGGGACGACATGGCGGATGAGACAGTGGTCGCCATGGCAACGGTGAAAGTTGGAGGTTGAAGAGTGGCAAGTTGAAGGCCATGTTAAAAGCCACCGCCTCATCAATGAATCTGGGCATGGGAGACACTCAGCCAATCAGTCCCGTGTCTGCTTCCCCACACGGTTAAAATTTTAGCACGTTTTTCCGGCAATCCAAATGCAGAAGGAAGCCTCATATACATACAGTAGTAACACTCAGCTTACATGATTGCAGCTCTCCCAATAACACCAGAAAACACACGCTATGACTTGAATGACTTGATAAATAGGTCTTCCCAGTTACCAGGACTCCTCAAATATCTAGTACCCATGGTATCACCGGGCCACGACCATGGAAACACCATAACAGACGAGCTGAACATGAAGGTTACGCAACATCTGGTGTTGTGTTCCCACGTCCTGAGGGGCCATGAACGCTCTGCTACCTCTTTTGTATCAAGGTAACAATACCTGAACTCGTAGCGTTCAAATCTCCCGGGTCTCCCCAGAAAGCGTTTTCATGTGACTTGCTTTCGACATATCATCGCATCTCACCATACACACCTGAGCACGTTTATCGCCGTGGTAGGACTAGTTTGACGCCATAGTTAAAGAGCTATGATGCAAAGTTTTATTATAGGCTGCCTCTAAGGTTGTACAGTGCAAGTCGGCTGTAAGTTTAGGAGACGTGTACGTGCCATCAACTATATGAAATTTGCCGAAAGTTCCTGTGCAAAGATAGATCGTCAAGATACTACGTAAACTGCTCCGGTGGCGGGTATATGCGGGACATTCTTTCGGGCATATCTCATAGGCCAGTTAGCTTAGGAAGAATACCCGGTGATGGTATTCCATTGAGTAGGCAGTGCCGTCACAACTACGGAATTCTTTTCCGGGTGTACGGAAAGTTGGGAGGAGATCATTCTATTGGTCAAAGATACTTGTAAAACTGGAATTCATGCTATATACAGTGTACAGTTGTATATTATCCATCTTCTTTTCCTTCAGTACCTTTTTATGCTAAGGTTTCGGATTCATGAGGCTACATTAGAGCTGAGCCGACATGGCCTCGTTAAGGTGACCATAAAAGAACAGACACTTCCTGTTCGGTTTCGATGATGCGCGCCGGTTAATTGGTTTGCTGGCGTCCCGGTAGTCTACATGTTCACAGATATAGAAAAGTCGATCGAAAAAGAGATACAGTGCCGTTATAAAGTGCTTGAAATTATTGTTATAGTGAGTCGGAAGTAGTGATGGACGCTTGGTAGTCAGAACCTTTAGGCTTTGGTAGACTCCTCCAGTGGAATATAGATATCACATATACCTCTGATTTCTTGATTTACGGTATAGACCCAATTGGGATGCGATCCTTCTCCTTTAGGAAAACAAAATATGCACAGAGGTAACGCAGTTTGTATGTCTCCTTTGTTTTGTACATGTGTATAGAAAGTACTATTACTTTATCGTGATCCAAAGAACTGGCCAAGGCCCGAACCGACTGCTTTTCCAACAAAACCTGTAGCGGTGCTGCCAAGCGAGCCAAGGGCGGTCTGGGCAGCAATACCTGAGGCCCACTTCTTCTTGGCATCCTTGTCACATTGAGTGTAGCCATAGACATTGGCTACGTTGAGGATAATGGCGACCACCACGATGACCAGCCATGAAAT
Organism: Syncephalastrum monosporum B8922; assembly: GCA_000697355.1. NCBI lineage: Eukaryota > Fungi > Mucoromycota > Mucoromycetes > Mucorales > Syncephalastraceae > Syncephalastrum > Syncephalastrum monosporum. The sequence continues at coordinate 76,752 of JNEN01001280.1, forward strand.
CTTCAAGGTGAAGATGCAGGTCAAAGCCAGCAAAATCCACAGGATGGGCGTAGCGTAGAGGACCCACCAGAACAGTCGTGAGTCGGCAGTGTTGATAGGGCGGTTGGGCTTGTAAGAAATGATTTGAAGAGATGGCGAGGGAGGGTGAGTGAACAAACGGTGGATAGATGTCCTCTACTTACATGTGCGCTCTCAAATACCCATCGATTCGAACCGTCTTCCTGTATCTCGTTCCACCACCGGAGTCCAACGAGTAACCGCCCTGATACGTTTTTGACCGTCCAAAAGTCAAAGGCGAGGAGCAGGATAGTGACAACAAAGACGAGGGTGAAGTTATCGGTGAAGATGGAGCCAAGCAAGTACATCAAGAGCGCACCGACCCGGAATGCCAGGAAGAAGAATGCCGCGATGGGATGACTGAGAGGATATTAGCAAAAAGTAGGGGCTACGAGAAGGGGACGAGAGATCGGGAGCTTGCCTGGATTGCTCAAAGTATTCCCTGACAGCGTTGTTGTTCCTGGCAGACGAGGAGTCGATGCGGGAGTTGTTGTGGTTATTGCTGCCGCGTCCTGCTTCCAAGTCGTCTGGTGCAATGGTAGATTCGCTTTGCAGCAGATTGACACGACTTTCATCCGCCTAATGGAGTGTGAGTCACGCGTAGCCGCACTCTGCTTGCGCTTCTGCTCACCATGGTGTGTGTATCTGTCGAAAGCGGGTCTCTGGCGATCGGGCCCAAAATTCGCTTTGTGTTCAAGCCCGCTTGGCACTATTTCATCGCACTTTGACTTTCCAGCAACGCGCTCTAGTCTACTGCTATGGTATATACTTATGCCTCGTTATCCTTTCAAGTCCTATACGGTAGAGTACGGTAGAAGCGTTATCTACCACTGAATACTTGGGAGTCCACATAACCTTTCGTTCTCCCAGAACAAATCGCACAAACGCCCAACGCCGAGCACCTTATTGACTTTTAGCTCGTATAAGGTTGATACAGCTATATGTGCTCCACATGTCTACTGCATTCTTTGAACGTTAAGATGAGATCTGTGCTAAAGCATACAGTATTTTAATCATTTGACGGTTTTGATGACACAGACGTGTTTAGATTGTATATAGTTTGAACACGCGACGATGATGGAGCATAAAAAAAATAGAGATACGCGGACGAACACCGAGAACATGGTATGGTCGTTGATCCCAATCTTTTTAGGTAAAGGGATAATGAAAATGTTGCGATCCAGCCACTGCACGTCCGCCTATGGTGATTTTAAAACATTCCTTAGGGAGGCTATGTATGCGGTCATTGAAAGAGGGAAAAGAAGGTAATGATTTAAGTGGGTTCGTCATTTTTATTGCGTGCCCCTCGCTATTATGATGGTATGTTATTTTGGCTTGTATAACCTCAGCGTGTCCTTGGCTCTACTCAGCCTAACACCAGCACGTCTTGTT
>JNEN01001281.1:0-36416 GCA_000697355.1 Syncephalastrum monosporum B8922
TGGATCGAGGGGACTATAGTGGCAGCAGGGATTGATACGGCTATCTATAAGGCGCATTCGACGCGTGCCGCCGCAAGGACCGCTGCGATCATGGCTGGACAACCAATCAACACGGTAAAGCGACACGCAAATTGGAGCTTGCGCAGCAACACGTTTGAGAAATACTACTTTCGGCCACACAGTCAGCAAAAGAAGGCGCCGAGATTACTGAGGCTCTTTTTGCTGCGTCTACGGAAAAACAACCCACACCCGAGGACGGAGCGGAGGCAACACCGATTGCGTTAGCGACAGCGAAGCATAATCATAAAGTTGCCCGAAACGCATGCATCATTTCGTGGAGCAAGCAACCCATCCCTATCAAGACGAACAACAAAGAGACCCGTACCCGGGCATGAAAGTGCTGAGGAGCATTCCATACAATAGAAGTCAAATTTATATATTACGAGAAATAAAGCACGGCTTGGAGGGAACAATCCACATCCGCGGACGGAGTGGAGGCATCTTTATGATTTACGCGTAGATGAGTAAAAAAGGAAAATGCGTCTTACCTGCCTGTTGGAGGTCCCAATGCATCTTGAACGAGCAGGCAAAAAAAAGGGTGCCAATTTATTTTGAGCAAAAGGAATTGTAAAGAAGATAGAAGAAAACATTGATTCAGATGAGAGGAGTACCATTTAGGCCAGGGATGTTCATAGAGGAAGATAACAACGGCGTGTTCATTCTTCAAACGCAGAACGGAGCTACGAGAGTTGCCTTACGTTTCATCAATCAGGTCGTCCAAAATCGTCAAGGTTTTATCCAAATGGGTGTTGCAGAATAAGTAGGAAAAAAAAGTGGTCAATAATAATGCATTAACTTGTTCGAGACGATCCGCCAACTTACGGTACATCATTACAATGATTCATAGGAGCAGTTTCATGAACGGTTAACAAAAAGATGAATACTGATTTCATTGCATTCTGGACGTGGAGAAACCCAAACGCATGTCCGATAAACGATGCATACGTCGGTAACGATCAACGTTCGTCTCCAACCCTACCAGAAAACTCCAGCAGGGTCTTCACCGACTACTAGTAACAAAGCAACTCCAAATGGAGAAACCCAAACGCATGTCCAATAAACGATGCATACGTCGGTAACGATCAACGTTCGTCTCCAACCCTACCAGAAAACTCCAGCAGGGCCTTCACCGACTACTAGTAACAAAGCAACTCCATCATCCAAAGCAAAACAAAACAAAAAAAAAAGAAAAGTGGTTGTGCTTCGCTGTCGCTAACGCAATCGGTGTTGCCTCCGCTCCGTCCTCGCTTTATTTTTCGTAAATTTGACTTCTATTGTATGGAATGCTCCTCAGCACCTTTCAAGCCACGCACCGTGGAAGATAACTTCCCGGACTATCCAATGAAGAACTGGGAAAATTGGTCCGTCAACAATCGAATCGGGAGCAAGCCTATCCGACAACGCGCTCCCGGTCGAGATCAGCAGCGACTTTGTCAAAATTATCAAGCATACGGCTGCGGAAAACCTTAAGCAATTTGAGCAAACAATCACCAGATACAGTGGCGGCAAATGGACCCTCCCAGGCTCGCTCAACAAAGTTCTTTATCAGAAAGTCCGTCAACATAGACTCGATGCCGTCAGTGTCGTCAAGCAACGATACCAAGATGCCAACAAGCTGCGCACAATTGGTCACGCAGCTACCGAAATATTTCAAGAACTCTCCTGGTAAGAGGAGGGGACGAAGAACGTGACGAGGAAGACATGCGAAATATCCTCGAACGAATCCGGCGGCTCGCCATCTACGGCTATGCCAGCGGGAAGGCCATGGACGAAGCTAGTAAGCGCATCAGCGATGAGGCCCTCGGGATTCCAGTGGATAACACCGACCGAGAGGACAGGGACATGGCATACTCTCCCGAGCATATTACGGCCATGGATGAACTCGAATTTCGTCGTTCGCTCACTCGGCAAGCCGCTAGAGCCAACCGATTAGCACCACGCCACGGATCCCATGGAGGTAGAGGAGGCTCCACGCCAAACAACAACGCATACGCTTTCTACAATTCTACAACGAGATCTTGCACACAATCTTCAGGGCAAGCAGGATCGGTGGGATCGCCCGTGTCCATTGTCCAGAAACGTCCTCGTTGAATTCGACTGGTGGTCAAGCAAACCCATAGTGGCTCAAGGCCTACCCATTTGCCGTCCGATGGCAACCCGACCCACACTCCGGATATGGGTAGATGCGTCGGACAGCGGGTGAGGGATCAGTTCGAAGGAGGTCAAGACACACGGTCACCGGACAACGGAAGAAAGCGCAAGGTCGATAAATACGAGAGAGCTGCAGACGATCCTGTTTGCACTACAACTCCATGCGCAAAAGTACCGGGACCAGACGATCGAGGTTCAATCGGACAACATCACTGATCTCAAGTACGCAAGAAGATCAGGCCGAACAGCGTCAGCAATCCTCCAATATCTAGCTCTTCAGATCCAACAAGTGACCCGCGACAACAACCTGACGGTTTTATATCGACACATCGCAGGGGTCAAGAACACGAGGCAGACAGTCTGAGCCGTCAGCAAGTCCTCGAACACGAGAGAGCCCTCCCATGGAGGTCATTCAATCTCATTTACCAGAAGTGGCCCAGTGCACAACTAGCGATCGATACCTTCGCAGCGCGACACAACACGAAGCTATCCCGCTTTTGGAGTCGGTTCCCAGATCCGAGTGCCGAAGCGGTGAATGCATTCCAACAGAAGTGGCCGACAAGCGGGCTCTACTTGCATCCACCTTGGCGCCTGATCTTACCGGTTCTTCAAAAGATCAAGACCGACCTCGTCAAGGATGCGATTTTAGTGACACCCACATGGCCCACTCAAGCATGGTGGCCGCTAGTCCTGAGCAATCAAGACACAACCTTTGAACATCCCATTCGCAAGGAAGACGTCAATGACCGCACGGCGCTTATCGAGCAGGCTTGGGAAGATGAAGGGATACCACTAACACAACAACGGTTCTTCAAAACATTGCGAATTCTACCACCCGACATTATGACCGCCAGTGGCGACTTTGGGTAGAATGGTGCTTCAAGCAAGACCCTATACTGGATCACTTTACGATCCGATTTCTCATATCCATGCCGACAGCATGAAGGAGCACATTGAACGGCTACCAGTCTGCGCTTTATAGCGTATTCAAGATACTACATCCGCATGGCATCCCATTGGGGGAGAAAGCGTTGATCAAACTCAGGCAAAACGCCGAACAGAATTCGTGATTCCCCGCACATCAAACGAAATTTGGAGAGTGGGACCCCTTTTGCAGGTGATCAAGAGCTGGGGACCTATGCCTATGTTATCACTTGAAAAGTTGCAACGCAAGACTGTTATCTTACTAGCACTGGCAACCATGTGGCGCCCTGGGTCGGACATTGCTAGCCTGCGGTATCAAGATGTCACTGTCGACCGAGACGACGACGACAAGGTGATCGCCATGACAGTTGTTGCGTGTTTTGCGGAAGAAACCACGGGGAAATCATCAAAATTCGGCAAGATCACGGGGGAGGACCTCTGCCCGGTCCATACTATGACCTGGTTTCTGAGACAAACGGAGAGCCATCGACCCACAGCCGATCCTGCGCATAGCCTCTTTGCAAAAGACATCGCACGTTCACCAAGCTGGAGCCGCCCTGCAGAAGCGACTGTAGCCGCTTGGATCGAGGGGACTATAGTGGCAGCAGGGATTGATACGGCTATCTATAAGGCGCATTCGACGCGTGCCGCCGCAAGGACCGCTGCGATCATGGCTGGACAACCAATCAACACGGTAAAGCGACACGCAAATTGGAGCTTGCGCAGCAACACGTTTGAGAAATACTACTTTCGGCCACACAGTCAGCAAAAGAAGGCGCCGAGATTACTGAGGCTCTTTTTGCTGCGTCTACGGAAAAACAACCCACACCCGAGGACGGAGCGGAGGCAACACCGATTGCGTTAGCGACAGCGAAGCATAATCATAAAGTTGCCCGAAACGCATGCATCATTTCGTGGAGCAAGCAACCCATCCCTATCAAGACGAACAACAAAGAGACCCGTACCCGGGCATGAAAGTGCTGAGGAGCATTCCATACAATAGAAGTCAAATTTATATATTACGAGAAATAAAGCACGGCTTGGAGGGAACAATCCACATCCGCGGACGGAGTGGAGGCAACTTTTTTTTTCTTCTGCATACAGTATAATGCCTCCTCCCAAGAAAAAACAAAAGGCGTTGGTGGCACCGATTCCGAATGACGCTCAGTGGTGTTTGGACCATGCTGACCATCTCACTTTCAAGAAGTTTATTGAGTCTTTTGACTTTTTGGATCGACATCAGGCTCAACAACGATATGCCAATATTCTCTCGAAGCATTTCAACGCCAAATCTGAACGAGACAAAGCCATAGTCGACAACTACAAAACATGGATACGCACTGCTGATTACCTGCGGTTTTGGGGGAAAAGGAAAGATTCAAGCAGCATTATAAAGGCAAATCTAGCAGGTGCGGAATTAGTCGACTCTTCGTTAGATCTTCGCTTGGCGTCTTCTTCAAACCCACCAAATGAAACCATCAATTCTGGTCCTCAAGCAACGACCATATCCTTGACGGAATCCGACGAAACAATAAGCATCACTTGTGCTCACCAAGACGATAACAATACCGGTGAAACCAGGCTGGCCATCAATGACGACGTGATTGTTCTCCATGAAGACACCAGTTCGGTTTGCAAGCCTGATAACCCATGGATGTTCAAGGATGCCAATGTTACCCAGCTCTTCAGGTCTTATCAAGCCATCATCCGCGACATGTTCCATAAGCATCAGACTCTTCCCATTGAGTCGTATATCCACGAATTGGCTGCCCATACCCATACACTTGTCCTTTGCAAGGGCCAGCAGAGCTCTGTTGCCGAAAGAGTCTTCTCAAAGTCGCTATTGAACGACCTGACTTCTGACCTGGTCTCGAAAGTTGTTCACCCAGATCTACCATTTCCTCAAGAAGAGCTGTTTACCCTGACGACCACTCTCTCCAACCTAGCCCTTGGAAAAACTACTCGCGAGCAGACCATGTTTGATCTCTACGTTATGTCGTCGAAAATGCCCTATGGACCCAAGAGGGTCATACGAAGTGTCATTAACTTGTAAGTCTTGTTTGCTTCTGTATTGCTCAACAAGCCGGCTTACTTTTTTTTTTTTTTATCTTCTAGACTGCAGAAGTTGCCCACTGCTCCCATGAAAAACCATGATACCATCACTGAAACCGAACTCTGGAGTACCTATTATGACCCTGTTCTGACCTGTCTCGTGAGTGACCCTGGACAAATTCGCTGCCAAATGAAAACGGTAAGACTCGACCTGATGCCGTTATCAGCGAGAAGCCCCATCTGGAATTCACGAATAGCGTTGGCTTTGGTGAAGCCAAGGTGAAACAACGGTCTGGTGCCCGATACAACCTTTGCATTGATACCTTGCGCTTGATAACCTTTTGTAAAAATGCCATTGATGTCAACAAGTTGGATGGGGCAATGGCGTTCCAAATTCATGGTAAGGAGTTTAAAAAAAGGAAGCCATTGCTGTGACACTGATATCCCCTTTCTCATTGCTCGATTGCCCAATGCCGTCTCTTCGTTTTTTCTTTTTACTGGTGACTTCGTTTCTCAAAGATGCTATCAGGATCTCTCTCGCGTATTGTGCAGCCACTGTTGGGCCGTACGAACGTGAATGACAAGTTGTTTTGAAGCAGTGGGCTGCACTCAGGCACTTCTCAAACAGCAAGTTGAAGAACCTCACTTTGTCCTGATCTGATTAGCGTGTATAATTTCGTTTCACTGGTGTCTTCCTCATGACAACATCACTATTGCAGTTTACCTGGTTTCCCATCTGCATTGCCTCCTCTTCCTTCCGTGTATAACTAATTTGACTACTGTACGCGTAGATTATGATTTGGCGGGCATAAACGGGCCAAAAAGAATATATATGCATGAAGAGAAAACGAAACCGTATATTTAAAGGAAAGAAAACAATATAAAAGAAACTTTAACAACAAATACAAACGAATAGATATATACACGATGCGATGAACATAGGAGATGGTCGGATAGAATGGAAGGAAGAGAGAGGGGATGTAGAAGGCGTGAGAGGATAACGAAGGTGGTCCTAACGGACAGAAAGAGTGGCCTTAAACTTTTCGCGATATTCGGGGCCCATAATGAACTTGTGCAGCTGACGATCCATCTTGAGCATGGGCACAAGGAACGCCGTGTCTTGGGGCTGACGCAGCATACGTTTACCGACCGCGTAAAAATTAGCCATGGTGTGCAGCGTTTTCGTGTACGACTTCATCTTTCTGCACTGTGTCTGCGTCTGCATCTGCATCTGCGTCTGTGCTGGTGCTGTCTTCACTGCAGCCATTTGAGCTCGTCTGTTGCGCAGTGTCTCCCGTGCACACTTGATACAGTCTTCATGCGAGTGGCCCATGGCCCGACATGCCATGTATCTCACGTAGTGTTTCCGCAGAAACTTTTCCACCTCTTTATCTTCCTCCACGCGAGCAGCTTGGTCGTCACAGTCACGGCGGCTGGGTTCTTTCTTGTCCTCCCCGCCGTCCGAGGAGCCTGAGGCCGTCACTGTTTCGTTGCCCTGCTTGGACTTCTCGTCCTCATAGTCACCACATAATGTCTTTGCGTCGCTGCCGTCCATGACGAGCGACATCCACGCCTGAGGCGTTAGGAAGTCGGTAAGGCCCTTCGAGCTAGCAGTAAGGGTGTTCGCCATGAACTCTTGCACCTTGAGATCAAAGGTGTGTTGGACGACCAGTGACATGAGGGCAGGCACCATGAGCGGGTAGTTGCGCATGAAGTCATGCGACTTGAGGATAAGACTGTTATCTTGCGAGGCTTGGTCCATGTTCTTTTCGTCGAGGACGCGGAAAAAGTCCCAATCAGGCATGACCGCATGGGCCAGGTGGGAATCGTGGCTAAAGTTACCATAGTCGTACATGTCCAATAATGGAAAAATGTCGGGTACAGCCGCTGATGAATCGGTGAGCATGTTGATGTCTTGTATCAGACCGTCAGGCGAGTAATGACTGCTGTTTGATTCGGGTGCGGTGAGAGGAGACGAACGCTGTCGCCACTGCTGCAGTTCCTCTTCGAGCTGTTGATTCATCTCCGTCAGACGCTTGTTGGCCTCACGTAAAGCTTGGATTTCGTCGTCTTTCTGCTGTACTTGGCCCTCCAGCTGCTCAATATATTCTGTTGGGGGAGAGGAAAGAGTCATGTAAGGAAAGCCAGGGCAAGCAAATGTGGGCTGAACGAACCTTTTCGTCGAACACGAAAGTTGCGGGCAGATATCTTATTGCGGAGTTGACGTCTCTCCCTGGAGGTCATTTGCTTTAACTGGGATGAAGTGGCGTCGATGAGGTCGTCTTCGTCGGCAGAGTCTTCATTGGACGGCGGTGAAGACGAGGACGAGCCCGAAGGCTGGGGCGTCTGTTGGGGCTTGCGCCCTTTGCGTCCTTTTTTGAACTGCGGGTTTTCTGTCACAAAGATGGGTTGCCGTGCTCGCATCTTTTTGGTGGAGTTGGTGGAACGCTCCTGTGGTGCGGGACGACTTTCGTGCGAAATCATCATCCCCACAAAAGGATAGTTCTGGGGCGAAATCACTGGTCCAGTGGGCGCTTGGTCCTGCTGCTGTGCGGCTGGTCCCTGTTGCTGGTAGCCCTCGGGAGAATGCGTCGGAGGGTTGCTCTTCACATGATCTGACTCGCTCCCGCTTGAGCTCACGGCAGGCGCTCCTTCTTGTGTCTGGAAGCTGCTTCCTCCGCCGAAAAGGTCAAAGCTGGGGGGCAGGAACATATCGTCTGGCAAGGACAGCAAAAAGTCAGTCGACTCATCGACATGTGCACCGTTCTCTTGCACCGTAAAATTCGTTTGCATTGCAGCAACCTGTTCTTCGGGGAGTTCAGCGATCGGCGGGAATGAGGGGGGCATGACAGGGAAGGAAGAAAGAGGGAAGAAGACGGCTGGCCTCCCTCCACTCCGAAGTGGGCGCTTATTTGCACCGGATATCCATTATCGAAAATGCTTCCATAAAAAGAAATCTTGACGCGTCCATTACCATATTGGGCACTTAAGCATAGACTGGAAAGACTAGTGGGAAATGCCACCCAACGTGCTCCTTCTTCCTCCCCTTGCCCTACACTACACAGAATAATGATATCACGATATGCCATCATCCAGTGTGCTGCGGATGGCTTGCCACCCCATGAAATCAAAGTGCTTGCAATGGCATAGTTTCACATCTTTTTCTTATATTTTACAATCCAATCAAATCCAAAGATGCATGTTTCAGACCATAAGCCTCATCGCTTAATGATAGTCTGCCGAGATAATGTCCGCTGAATCGCCATCCTGGACTCTGACGGCTTCCACCTGGGTATAAAGACTGATAGCGAAAATCTGTCAGCGAGAAAGGAAACAACCATGCATAACGTCTTACTTTTCATCACGGAAGACACGGTTGAAGTAGTCAGCCACGTCGGACCGACGAAGGCACTCGACAAACTCTTCGTCGTGGGTGATGATGATGAGCTGGCACTTCTGATGGTTGCGCTGTCGTTCGCGAATGATACTAGAAAAAGAAGGATGAAGAGAGAGAAGAAATACTCTTGAGAAACTACACCCTAGAACCAGCGATTAGCTGACAAACCTTGACAATTGTTCAGCCAGACTTTTGATATTGTCACGATCCAAGTTGGTTGTAGGCTCATCCAAGGCGAGGATGCCACAGTTGACACCAAACGTATCTGCGAGGGCGAGGCGGACGATAATTGAAGTCAAAACCTTTTGACCTGCACTGCATCTTCCCCGCATAATCATTTCCTGTCCCTTTTTGAACATGACAAGCTGCAATGGTAAAATGAGTGGCATTAGCTTCCATAGCAATGGTCGGCCCGAATATTTACCCTATAATTGTAAGACCGATTGCTGGGTGACCCTTCATTGTCCGATCGGATAGCAATGTAGTCAATATCTAATGAACAGGCGTCAGCATGCTAGGATAAATTACACATAAGAGATGACTGACCTCCGCCGGTATATATGTTAACCCAGAGTTCTCGAATGAGCTTATTGAGATCCTCCATTTTTACAGTGTGGTAGCGCATAATGGCTCTACATAATGGAGCATTAAAAATTGTGTAGAGCAAGATCAAATCTTACGTACTGCTCAAGTGCCTTGGTATTCTTGTCCAAATCTTCCACTGCCAGCTCCTTGCCCTATTCATCTCGTTAATACCGCATTAGTATCTGTGCAGCCCTGTATTATACCTTGACACTGAGGAACTGCCGCTGGTAGTCTTGCTCTATGTTGGCATAGTCCGTGGATAAATCATCCTGACATGTCTGGATACGGACATCAATTTCCTTGATCTCGCCCTGTAGACTACCACGCTGCGTAAAAAGTCGCTGCTGGTTGCGCTTGAGTTTTTCCATGTCTTGCTCGTAGGACATTTGCGAGAAACTGCCTTGCTCGGCTTGCAAGCGTTGCAGGTCCTGTTCACAGCGTATCAGGTCCTTTTGGTAATCCTGGTATCGGATATGGTCATTTAACTCGCGCTCGATGCCTTGTCGGTCCATCATTTCTTTTTCAAATTCTCGCAGTTGCTGAACGGCACTGGCTAGCTTCCGTGTCAGCTCCTCTGCCCTGGACTCGTGTTCCTTCTTTTCAGACAGCATTGTTTGCAGCGTCTCGTGTCCCGAGTTCTCCGTAAAACTTTCTAAGGATTAATATACCATGCTTTTTCGTACGTACGCCACTTACTTCAAGATCTCGGCTGTCAGCAGGTCAATACGTTCAAGCGCCTGCGTTGACTGTAATACATCATTTTGGGCACTGTCGATCTTCTCATTCCACACTTGTTTCGTATCGTGAAGTGCTCTTGACGCGGTTTCGATCCTGCTACTCAACGTATCTGCAGCCAATTCGGTTTCCTAACAGACCATCGTAAGCCCTTAGACAGTCGTCTGGTCTAAACACCTTACCCGACTACATTTCATTTGTTCACGATAATCCTCCTGGATTTTTTCAATCTGCTTCTCAATTCGCTCACGCGCCTTGACTTTGTATTCGGCAGCCGTGACCTTTTCTCTCATGTCGCGCACTACGTTTTCAGCGTTTTGTTGGCGGCGAATCTCGACTTCTCGGCTTTCATGCAGACGTTTAATGCTACGACGGGTTGCTCGGCTTTGGTCGGATAAAACCTCGAGCTCACGCTGGCAGTCGGTCACGGTACGTGTGGATCCTGTTTCCAACAACTCGCCTTCGAGACGTTGGATGTCATGTTTGAGCTGGTTGATCTCCTTGCGTAGACGCGCCATTTCCTCGGCGCGTTTCTGCAATCGTTCCAAACGTTCCTTGGTCTTTTCAATTTCACTTGCTTCGACTTTGGCCTACGCCTGAATCAGTTTCACACTGCCGATATATCATACGAGTTTTACCGTATCCACGCTGGTCTTGAGTTCATCCTTTTTTGTCAAATAGTCACGGAGACGGGTATCAAGCGCGGTGATCTCGTTCTTTTGAATGTTTTCGAGCTGATTCCAAATTGGTTCGAGGCTGCGCAAAGATTCGAGTTGCTTCTCATGCTCCTCGATGAGCGACCGGTATTTTTCTTTCTCCTCGGGCACACGTTTAATGGTTTTGTTGACCTTTTGTGTATGTCAGCGCTTCTGGGCCCTCTGGGTTGGATCACATAGTATCCTACCTTGTTGATAAAGTTCTCGAGCTGCTTGGCTTCGTTGAGACTATGCTCACAGAGCGGGCACTGTGAATCTTTTTCGCCGCGCTTGATAAAACGATTGTACATAAGCATGACACCATCCAGTGAAGCGTAACGGCTAGACAAAGGTAAGCATCTGTTAGAAAGTTTCCATTTAGCGCTTACTCTCTGTCATCTTTGAGCTGGTTCTCGAGCAACTCGATTTCCTCACGCAGGTTTTTGCCTCGGCACACGGCATTAATCTTCTTTTTCAAAGCTAGAAAAAGCATGTTAGGAAAACGCTTCTCGTGTTACAATTGGACCCACTGTTCGCTTGCTGGTTTTTCTCGGATAGACTTTCGCGGGAAACGGAGATTTTGGCTTCCAATCCAGACAGATCCTGTGTTGCGCTGCTCAACGCAGCCTGCGCCTTTCTGTAGCATGCGTTCTTTTCCCTGAAGATTGTTGAGAGCTATCCACGTTGCAAACATGATCGGACTTACGCGAGAGCCTTGGTGAGGGCACCATCGAGATCATCCATGTCAGGCACACGGCCCAAGAGCGATTTGATCTCGTCATTACACGCCTCATACAGGGTATCGATGGAGGCAACCTTGGAGTCATGGTCACTTTTCTTGAGGGAGAGTTTGGTTCGGGTATCGCCTTGACGGCTAAGACGCGACATTTCATCGTTGAGGTTGCTCATTTGATCGTCTAGCTCGCGTAGCTCCTTTTCCTTGTCGGCGAGTTCGTCGTTGATCTGAGACGAGCCTGTCTCGGACTGTATCATGTCCAAATTTTGCTCCTATGTCCTAGTGGTCAGAGGGCGGAAACTCATATGCTACTCCTGTACATACTTCTTTTTCGAGACGCTCGCGTAGCATATTGAGGTCCATATCGCTGACTCCCATTTCTGCAAGCTCGTCATTGAGGTTTTCCAGTTGTTCTTTGCTAGCCGCCTATCAATAGTTAAATAAACGAAGAAAGTAAAAGAAAAGCCGCTGATTTGCCATACCATTTGCCGCTGGGTAGCACGTTTGACTTCTTCATAACGAGCACTCTCTGCCTTGATATTTTGTAATTCACTGGCAAGCTTGGCTTGGTCCTCATTGGCTTGATCCTATCCGCGTGGGTTAATACATTTGCCGGACACTATCACTCATTTAATCACCTTCAAATCTCGTAAGAACCTGTTTCGTTGGCTGGATATGTTATGGATAGCCTGCATTGCTTGCTCGATATCAAAAGGTTCTGAAAGTCCAAGACTGAGCTCGTTGTTGAAACGAGCAATGAGATCTTCTCTTTGTTTGATGCGTTTTTCGTTTTCCTAAAGACACAATTATCAACAAAAGAACGGACAGAAAGCTCTCTGCAGGCACGGATATTACCTCTTGGGCGGCTTGCAGACGGCCTAGTTCGGTGAGCTTAGCAGAAATGGCATCGCGTGCACTTTGAAGCTGTCGCTCAAGGCGCGTCTGCTCGAATTCATAATCCTTTCGTGTGTCTTCGTCATTGCGCGTCTGCTTGCTCAAGTTGTCGAGCATGTCTTTCAATTCGTCATAGGATTCATGGCGTACTGTCAGAGTCTTCTGAATCTCTTGCATGTTGGACTCGATGATGCGCTTCTCGTGCGTAACCTGTGATATTTTGCCCGAGATCTCTTGGGCGGCTTGGTAGACATCCAAAAGCGCATTGAGCTCGCTTGTGGCCTGGTTGAGCTGCTGTTCGACGTGAGCAGCGACTTCACGCTGCGACGCTGCGCGCTGTTCGAGCTCGCGTAATGTATGTCGGAGCCTGCGTGCCTTTTCGGTGTTGGATTTCAGGGCGTCGAGAGTGGCTCTTTCGACGCGAATGTCCTGAGCATGCTTCTTTCGAATGTCACGAATGCTTTCGAGGGCTTTGGTGTATCGTGTGGACGAGAAGAGTTCGTCGAATTTCTTCTTGAGCACGCTTGACTCGGATACAGGCCTGTCATCGTAACATCTAATAGTCAGGTACATTCCGTCCAGGAACACAGCAGACGGATATTACCAATTGCTCTCTTCTTGGTGGCAGAAGATGACATTATCCAGGATGGCTTTCGATACACCAAGGTTCACAGGCATTTCTGCGTCAATATTGGCGCAGCGACCTGTGATACTGACAGGCTGCAGGTAGAGTTTTGATTTAATATGGACAATAGATTAATAGAATAGATCGATCGAAACCATCTCACTTACTTGGCCTGTTTGTGGGTCTGTACGCTTGAGCGATGAGTCTAACGTCTTTTGCTCGATACGTTTTGCTTTCATTGTTGAAGACATGCTTCTGCTGCAGATCATGCCTTGGCCGTGGACATTGACGAACTGAAGACGGATCTGGGCCCGGACTTCCCGCACGTCGGCAACCTGGAACGCGTCCGCAGCATGAGCCCAAGTGTTGTCATTAAGTGGTGCTACTGGTGATGATAGTAACAGTGATAGCAATTCACTACCTTCAAATCGTGGATAAAGGCACCATTACGTCCATTGGGGGGGAGATCACCTGTGCAAGCATACTTCAGACTTTCAATGATCGTCTGGATCGCGACAGTTAGACTAACACGCATCAGACGCGAGAAGCACTTGCCGTTTTACCGGTACCGTTTGCGCCGTAGATCACGGTACAAGGCGAGTAGAACTTTATATAAGAAGGTTCATTAGGATTGAAGGATCGTATGCCGAGAACGGCGAGCTTGTCAATGTAAGACATTGACTTGGCACCAAGAGGTAAACAGTAACAGAGAATCGTGCACAGAAAAATACAGAAATGGAAGGCATATGCCAAAATTGAGGATCTGGGTTTCACAGCTTTCTTGGTATCGCAGGAATGAGGAAGTTGCCCTGGCTTGACTTGCTTGGAACATCCCATACACGATATTGCCGCCGCCTGCTTCACTGCAGCATGCATTATTTGATGCATAAATCGTAATCTTTTAGCGTCTTGTCATATCATTTAGACATGATTATCTCGACCATTACCATGTTACCTGATCATTGGCACTAGGGTCTCGAGCCATCCGTGCTGGTCCTCGCGACTCAAAGGGATCGTTGAGGTAGCACATTGGCATGGCCTGGCTCGCCTGGCTCCAGCGGTGGAGACCACTCCATACACTCAATGCCAGATCCCACAAATTATTTATATCACTTTTCGGGGCCTATGCAAAGCCATAATTTAGTTCATAGGTGTCCTGATTGATATATAGTCTATAGATACGTTTGCGCAGAATGAGCCATCGGGCCTCTTGAGTAGTTTGTACATTGTGGTTGCTCCCTTCTATACAAGTTAAAGAGTAAAGGAGGTCCGCCTCATTTATTTTGTTCAATCCGCAAATTTATTCAGTCTGCCAAATGCCTACTATCTACTGAAAGCATGTGTAGATACTGTTCATCTACTATACTCCAAGATGCTTGATATTTCCATTGTAATTCTGCCAGAGCATATACCAGCTTAGAAGCGCTCTTACTTTTTACGCGCTGAAGAGTAATACATAAGAATAGAAGCTCGTTCTCTCTATACACAATGACAGACCATCGACTTTGTGTATGAGATCTCCAGTCACTTAATAAACTCTTTATATATAAATGCAAGCTTTATTTGCATTTCGCTTTGGATCACGGTACATTGAAATTTCGCGCGTCCCGGCTATACGCTCAATTTAAATGTACCCTATGCTATGGACGTGCCAACCGTTACTAAGGCAGCAGAATACAGCACATATGTAGAATACAGCGTAATACAGTAGTATACAGTAATGTACAATAGCACTCGTAACCTAATAGAGTGTGATGATGACCTCCTGGCGTTACTCAGGGATCGCCTCGTGAAGGCGGGTCATCGTCGATCCCCTGGTCTAACTTGTATCCCGCAATTTACCGAATGGCGGACGATTTGCAGTTCTTGCCGTTAAAAACGGCCCACGCTGAAACCGCAAGAAAGCCGTGAAATGCTACATGTCGTCCGAAGACGTTGGTTCGCTTGCTCCTTGATACACCGTGGAGGAACCCATACACCCCTCCATCAAAAGGGCAAGTCTGAGTGGTTTGGCTGGTCAGATATTGGACACCTGGCATTCCAGGTGCAACCCTCCTGCGATAACCCCGGCGTCGCGTACGGAACCATACCAGTCCCGCAGCTCCGTATAAAAAACGCCTCCAAACGACTGCAAGTCCTCCGAGAAACACATAAAAAGCATAGCGGATACACTACCTTTCGTTCTGCCTCATAAAAAAAAGTTAGGTTACAAGGGAAAAGAAAAAGAAAACAGAGAAAAAGGACAAACTGCTGCGCATTTTTACGCGATTTACGCGATTTGTGCGATTTGCTCAATTTGGCATGATAGCGTTTCAGGCGCCGCTCACATAGAAACCCGCTGGCTTCTTCAATGCTGTGCAGCAAGTACAGTATAACTGACCATGATGTATGTATGCGAATTTAAATAGCAAGCAGAAATAACAAGAGATATAATAGGCGGTTTTTTGGGTTTAATGAGCATGTGAGCCCCATCTCATTGCTGGGAATTAGTCGCGTTATAAAGTCCGTGTGTACAGGCACCAGAATATGTGCATCCACTTGTGCATAATGTATGTGTGAAGGCATGAGCTAAGGAAGGGCATATAATAGAGATGACTGGCTTGCTGGTTCAAGAGCTGATTCATTTACCCTTTGACATGCATTGACATCGTTACTGCTTGTCAGAGTCTGCGTTCAACCTGCAGACGGTACTTCCAAAGGTACTTCCTCACTCACTTTATAGCAATGTGTCGGCACTGTCTTTTAGTAAAGCAATGCGCCACTGTGTCCTAAACCCCAACCGCCACCTTATCGCGCGACGGTAGATGTATTCATAATATTTTTTCGATGGTTCACTGGCCTGACTGTCCCAGATTTATGCAAGCGGAGCTGCAACATTCGCGCACACACGTAATTCAAGAAATGGTCAACTGCCCGTGGTCCGACCATCAGGAGTACAGTGCACTGTGAAGAAAGCGGGACTCCTTTGATAAGCTAAAGTCGACTGTAAGTATCTATCGTTGATGGTTGTAGTCACATGTCACACTTTAAAAATTGCATTTCGAAAGTAAAACAATCCTGTATTATGTGGCCAATCAGATGGTTTCGAGAACTAGACATGCACCAATACGTTTGCGATATGCTACTACAGCATAGAGTACAGATCACTGTTGTCAATGATGTAGCTTTTGCTTGAATGGAGGTATCATTGGGCGGAGTACCTGTCCTCAAGAATCCTTTCTTCCCAGGTATAGTGAATCATCTTGTTTGGGTCCAGTTAGACGTTTCTCTTTTGGGTTCTTCATTCCCGTGTTGTCAAGCGTGAAACCTGTGGACAGTGGCATGGTCTTTATTGAGTTACGTGAGTCTGCATCGTGTGTAAATTAGTAGAATGCTTTCTATTTTTTGAGACAAAGAAAGTAGCTCGCTCAAAAATGACATCCCGTTGCTGTCATAATTCATATAACAATGACTGCCAAAACCGAATTATAAAAACGAAGTTCCAACTCACTTACATCACTATTACTTTTTCTCCCTTTTGCTTAACCAAATTCTTTCATGGATATCGACAATTTCCTCGTTTTTTTGGACGTCTGCCTTTCGAACTTTTGGTACGCTTGTTGAGCCATGTGTATACATCGCTGGTCCAAGGTATTAACGGTCATACTAGTATACACTGTGCCTACATTAGTTGACCTGCGGGAGCTTGAGCGAGCCTGTCGCGGGTTTAGGGATCTCCTTAACTGGAGAAACCCATGACCCCACGAGTGTACCGTCAGTGGCCGAACGATACGGCATACCCCAGCCGCATCCATTCACGGATCGTCGTCCTTTTCGTATTCTTGCCGGTCTCCACTGCGAGGTTTGCGGCCGGCCGTCGAACGAACGGCCTATCCGGATCTACTGGATGTTTGGCATCCTTTGCTGCCGTCCGTGCTTGTACTAGCGGACCACCCACACGCACGACTTAAGTTTACAGCAGTTAGAGCGGTTCCGCCAGCTGATGGTACCAGTCCAGACAGTTGACCGCCATTTAGAGGACAGGAGAATCCTGGCCGACCGAGAATGGACCGATTTTTATGGACTGGGCATCTAAAGGTGTATTTGCCAGATTCCACCCGTCAGGAACGAGAACGGCGCCTAATACGGCTGCGAAACCTTGAGAGTACGATCGTTCAGCGTATGCTTCTTGATCCTAATTTTGAGCCCCTTCGACAAACGCAGACATTGCAGTGCAATTTGCCCCGTCGGTCTCAATGCATTGATCACGAATATGCAAGCTTGTGAGTGCAAACAAAGACAAGCATGCAAAAAATGGTTGTTATTCATATTTGCTTTCTACGATAGCTTGGAAACTCTAGACAGGAACGAGAACTGGATTCTTGGCTCAGAAAACATCAGTGAACGTTTTCAGCAGTTTCGTCGTCACTGCATCGAAAATAGCGAGAAATACGTTGACGTGGATAGGTTCTTCAATCAGCTGCTGTGTGTAAGGTATTAAAAAATCTCAACACAACTGTTCTTTTTTTTTTTTTCGATCTCATTGATTCTTGTGGTCCGCTGATAATGAACGATATCACATCCATTAACACGCATCTGGACGATCTTCTGTCCATCAAGGTCTACATGAAAAGATTAAAACTGAGTCTGCACGGTCGCTGTCATATGCAGAACATCAGTTTCCGTTCGAGCTTGTTCAAACCAGCCGGGCAACATTGCCCAGGAAAAGAAAATCCTCCCTCACGTCTATTCATCGATTAACCATCATTGTGTTCTAACAAGGAAAAAAAAATAGTTTGTTTACCAGATCCTTTGTCCATGTGCACTATTTCCACGTGTAATGACATAAAATATACAGCAATGGGAGAATGATTGGCATGGGAAAATAAAGAAGTTGATATGACCATGCCCAAAAAAAAAAAAAAGGGGGGGGGGAGGCGGCATCGGGACCTACCAGCATAGTTTCAAGAAACTCAGACGCCTACAAGACCGACCAGATCTACCAACAGACCTACCAGAAGACCTACCAGAAGACCTGTTAGCGTACATCCAGAAAAGGCAAACACCGACCAGACCTACCAGACTCACTGGTTGCATTTTGTGGTACCAGTTCCAAACAAACAGGATTTCGTTCCTGTAACAGCAAGTTGAGTCGAAAGACATCACCAAATACACTTGTTTCACTGTATCTGGTTGTCCAACTACGACATAACCAGAGACGGTACGGCTAGGCGTGTAACCGTGTAGCTCATTCCAAGCATAAAGTGGCATATGATATATTGGTATTATTATGTACAACTACACACGTACTATATAGCACGAGTACATTTCGTTCAGATGTATGATGCTCACGCCTCACTCGTTCTGAACAAGTCGACTGTAGGTATTAGCCAGTCATCTGTACTTTTTGCTATAGTGCAAGGACAGACTACCGTGCAAGCTTTTTGCGGATGCTGGCGACCTGCGCCAGAACCGACTTTTTGAGGAACATGGTGGAAGCGCCGGCGGCATTTTCGACGGCGTCCAGGAGCCGGTGCTCCACGAGGGATTGAGGATACTTGCTTGTGAGGAGCAGCAAGAGCTGCATGCCGCCCTTGTGCTTCGGATGGGCGTGGACGATTGACTGCAGGCTCAGGACGAGGTCTTGCGTCAAGGACCCATCGAGTGACAGGAGTGGCGGGCTGCTGAGCGTCTTCTCAAGGACCTGTACCATCGGATCTGACCATGGCTTGAACGTACCCCTGTAGCCATACGCTTCGCCATCCGATAAAATGGTCCTATACCCAGATGGATGATGTCAGTGGCCGATATTTGAGGCGAATACAGAGACTGCACAACACACACAGACATACCTCAGCAAAAGGAGTCGCAAGGTCGGTGACATGGCGGACTGGACGAGTTTAGTGACAACTTGGGTGAGGGGCCGGTGCTCTATGCAAAAATATGAATACATTCGGTGGCATGAGTCCAAGGAAGTGTCGACATACTGATACTGTCTGTCAGCAGGAGTGGCACAATTAGGCCGTCCAGAACAGGTTTGCTTGCCACCTGGGCGACGCGCAAAAGACCATCCATAAACAGACGTGGTAAGGGCGTCACGGTATATTCTGCAAGGGGGACATAGAGGGCTGCCCGAATGAGCTTTTGAGTAGCGGCTGCGTGGGTCTGTGCCTGGTTGCGTTCCAGGGCGACACAGAGCGCGACGCGTTCATCGAGCGTCCATGCTGCGCAGTCCATGATGTTACAGAGCTTGTCCATCTAGCAAAGAAATATAGGGCGGGTAAGAACAAAATGGAGCGTCACTTCGTTTCTTTTATCGTGCCTGCTGCGGAGACAAGAGCACACATGCGTCTAATGCGGTATCGTTCTTGGCCTGGTCAAGGTCTGCCACGACTCGGGCAACACGGGCGTCGTCTTCAATTTGTCTTTCTTGTCTTGTTACTTCTTGCGTATCATGGCTACTGCTTAACACGGGCTGGGCGCGTCTCCGTCGACGTGCACGGCGTATAGGCGGAATGGGCCCTATTCCCTTGTTACAATCCTGCATGGCGCACATGCGGAAATAGAACGTACCAGTAATCTGGACAGTTTCGGGTGTTTTATCGAGTTCGCGAGGTCTTTTACGAGGAGGAGCAGTAGGATCGAAGGATCGCAAAAGATCATTCGAAATGCTAAAGTCCTGGGCGGTCCACATTCAAAAGAAGAGCGGAGCGTCATCTACGCGATTATGCAAATATTTGAATTTCTTTTTCTTCAGATAAAAAAGAAGCACCTAAGGAAGTGTATGTGGCTTCCGTATTGCGTAAGCTGTCGATGGCTAATGGCTTCTCCCTGCGTCGCAGCTGTCATCCACTGAGAGGACGGTAGCCATCTATCAAGCTCTTTGCTGTGGCAGGAATAAGCGATCTTCACTCTGTATTTACAGCCCTTATTCCCCATCATGTATGCTTCCTCGTTTGCCACTATACCAGACTGGGCATCCAATTAGTACGTTTGTTAAGAAAATAGGCATGTCCATAGATATCTCCCTTTTGAGACTGGTCTTTTGTATGATAGTATAATGTACAAGGTCGTCAATGCTTTGTGTATCATGCGTTGTATACACAGGATACATGCTAAAAAGTAGGGGGAGAAAGAGGGAATTCCGTGTGCTAATATTTATGCAATCTCGGACGGGTCCCAGCAGAACCGCTTCGTGTTCGTCTCGTGCACCTTGTCCAGTGCGCGCATATCCTGTGCAAGAATTCATGAGTATCTGCGATAGTAGGGCATCCACGAATCAGTTACCTCCGGGGACAGCTCAAAAGAGAAGAGATCGCTGTTTTGTCGGACGCGTTCGGGTGTTTTTGATTTGGGAATGACGGCCCATCCGTGCTGGACTGCCCATCGAAGCAAGACCTGGGCAGGTGAGACACCCAGTGCGGATGCGATGGGCTGCACAAAGTCTGCGTCGAGTAAGGCGCCCTCGCCCAGGCTCGAGTAAGCCTGCACTTGGATCTGGTGGGCACGGCACACGTCGAGGATGTCCTGCTGGACGAGGCACGGGTGCAACTCGAACTGGTGGACGTGCGGCACCACGCGCGTGTTGGCCAGCAAATCCGTGAGATGGGCTGCTGTAAAATTGGAGACGCCAATCTGCTTGACTTTGCCTTCTTCGAGCAGCTTCTCAAGTGCCTTGTAGCTCCCAATGCGGTTGTCGCGGTTCACCGGGTCGCTCAGCTTCTTTTTCGCCGTGCCCGGCCAGTGCAGCAGAAATAAATCAAAGTAGTCGAGTCCGAACCTCTCCAGAGCATCATGCACAGCTGTTTGCATATGTAAATACATGTGAGACGGTGTGATATGCATTCCGTGGGTGAAGACAGTACCTTGGTAGCATTTCTCGTATCCCTGGAGCTGAGGAGCTATCACGTGATCAGACCGCGTTCTCTGCTGGCTGTTGCAGTAAACTCACGTAGTTTCGATGTCACAAAGACGTCGTCGCGTTGAATGGGAATGGTGGGATCACGGAACACGTCATTCAGTACTTTCCCAAGGACAGCTTCATTTCGGTAAATGATGGCCGAATCTAGTGAATGGAGGTGAATCACGCCGCATCGATGACCCAAAGTACGCTGCGTACCAATGAGAGAATAGCCAGCCATGAGGGCCTCGCGCACGACAGGAGACAGCTCTTCCTCGGTCTTCATTCGAAAGGTGCCAACTGTAAGAATATGAGCGATAGGATATGCTCTGGTGGGTCGCATACGTACGACCGAGGATGGGCATGAGGGCGTTGTTATGCAACGTGACCTTTGCTACGGTGGATGTGCCTGCCATGGGTTGTGAAACCTGAACAACGAACACTTTGTAACGGGAATTTCTGCGAATCGCATGAATAGTTTTTAAATTTTTTTTTCCTTCTTCTTTTTTTCTACCCTTCTCTGTCTTTCTGTATCTTCTTGGTCATGTCTGCCAGAAGCACCAACCCTTTCGAGACGCTGTCGAGCGAGCCAAAGGCAGCACCCAAGTCAAGCAACCCCTTTGAACAAGACGATTTCTACGGAGGCGACGCAGAAGAGGACTCGCCCCCGCCTGCGAAACCATCGCCCAGGCTGTTCAGTCGCAGCAGGTCCAAAGTCGATGCTGCTGGACCCAAGCCAGATGTGCGTATCCAGAATGAGCCCAAGCGCGCATCACCCGTCTCCTCCGCCGTATCCTCGTCTCGACCCTGCCCGCTCAGCGACCGTGAGCAATTGTTACAGCAGCAAAACGAGAGACAGCAGCAGCGCCATGAAAAGCCCAACTTTGACGAGGACAGGGATGTGTGGGGCGCGAGCAGGTTTGCCGACGAAGAAGGTGACAAGGAAGTGAGTGACATCAAGCAGCAGATCCGCGACACCAAGCAAGAGTCGGTCGAGAGCACGCGGCGTGCGCTGCAGGCGATGCACGCCTCGCAAGCGTCGGGCGCAGAGACGCTCGGCATGCTCGGCGAGCAGTCGACCCAGATCGCGAACGTCGACCGCAACCTCGACCTGAGCAAGGCGCATGCCGAGCACGGCGCGGCGCAGGCCAAGGAGTTGAAGAAGCTGAACCGGTCCATCTTTATTCCCCACATCAAGAACCCCTTCACCAAAAAGAAGCGCCAGCAGCTCGAGCTGGAACGCGCCCGCCAGACCCATGCCGAGCACCGCGAGGAGCGCGACACGATCCGGCAGTTTGAGCACCAATCCCAGGCACGCGTGGATCGGGCGGCCCGTGAAGGCGGGGCGCTCCCGGAAGGAGAGTACCGGCCCTCCCAGTCGGATCGCAACCGCTACCAGTTCGAGGCCGACGCGGAGGACGATGCGATGGAGCAGGAAATTGGGCAAAACCTGGATGCGCTGGGCCACGCCACACGCGGCCTCAAGCAGATGGCCACCGCGATGGGGACTGAGATTGATAGCCAGAACAAGCACCTCGAGCGCGTCAACGAGAAGACCGACCCGCTCAGCGATCGTATCTTCACCACGACCGAACGACTCAATAGAATCCGATGAATGGGCATAGAAAACTGCGTAATACACATCTAAAAATGAAAAAAAGAAGAGAAAGAAAAAAAAAGAGGCGACACGTGTTTAGGTTTTTTTTATGAGTGGGTGTGTGTGTGAGTAAAAAAGCAAGCAATCCTAATCCTCCAGCATGGCA
This sequence comes from Syncephalastrum monosporum B8922, assembly GCA_000697355.1. Lineage (NCBI taxonomy): Eukaryota > Fungi > Mucoromycota > Mucoromycetes > Mucorales > Syncephalastraceae > Syncephalastrum > Syncephalastrum monosporum. The sequence goes on from JNEN01001281.1 coordinate 22,497, forward strand.
TCTGGGTTTTTCCGCAGCAATACAATGCCCTCCAATACCGGTGCCAGTGAGATATCTAAAAGAGACAACAGCCGAATAAGTCAGTATACTCTGGATGGCAGCTCAGCCCTTAGGTGTGTGTATGTGTCACTTACATTCTTCGGTTGCCAGCTCGGCACGTTCCGAATGTGCGAGCAAGACCGGTGTAGAGTGTGTCTGGAAACCAGTGATGGTCTTTGGCCGGCCGGCCTGGCCAACCACGTCGACAGCCTGACCGACACGGACCGTGACCGGTAAGCTGTTGAGCTCCTCGTCAAAGGTGATCAGGAATCGTGGGTACATGGCCGTGACGAGGGAATACAAGAGGTAGTGGGAGCCGCCAAAGATAAACGACTTGGTGTCAGTCATGGTGATGATACTCGCCATCAGACCCGCGACCGCGACTGGCGACATGATCTGGCGGTCGGTGTGGAACGGGTTGAGCGCCATCGTGCCCTTGGCCATGTGGAGCAGACCCTGTGCGATGCGGACCATGAACAGCGTCGACGAGTCCTTGTGATAGAAGCTCGCGAGCTGCCGCAGCATCTGTGCGAGCCGGGCGTTGTTCGTACCTGCACCGACGACACCCATGGCAAAGATGGCGCTGACCGCAACGTCGTTGTCATTGTCGTGCGAGTATTTGCTCAACGTGTCGAGCACGTTGACCTGCGGGTTGGACGCGCAGAGCAGGCCGAGCGCGAGCGGTACCGAGCGGCGGATCACCGGCTCGCCATAGTGCATCAGGTGGTTGAATGACCGGAGCGACATTTCGGTGCCAATGTCCTCACCGAGCGCAATCAGGGCGATACCGATCGTTGCAAACGCCTGGTGCAGGTCGTCTTCCTTTTCCTTGTCGATGTGGTCGTTGCACAGATGCAGCATCTTCTGCACCTTGAGCACGTTGCCCGTGCCGGCGTACGAGAGCACTTCGACGAGGACCTCGGCTTGCTTGCCCAGCGGGTGCTCGATCGCCTTGAGGGTCTCGATCGTCGCGTCCGACGCGTCCTGGCGGCCTAAATGAATGGCGTCAGTTTACATACATCCATGCGACGTTTATACACTCGAGCTTACCTAGGAACAAGAGACCCAGGCCGAGGGCCATGAAGCGGCCCCAGCTCTCTTTGAGGTAGTTATCTTCGCGCTCCATCATGGTCTGCAGGATGGTGGACGTGATCTCGCCCTCGCAGGTACCCACAAAGGTCATACCGAGAGCAAGTGCGGCCATTGAGGACAGTTCCATGGACAGGCTGGTATCGCTCACAATGGGCAGCAGCAGTTCCGAGATCTCCTCACGCGCCGAACCAGCATACGCCAAACCGAGACTATATCATCCTCACTCCATTAATACACCATTTTCACTTGTCTTTTTTCAATGTCTCCTTTTTCGTACCCAAAGATAGCAGTCGATTTGACGGTGGCGCTACCGGACTCAATGGACTCGGCGAGCAGAGCCAGGGCAGGGTCAGTTTCCTCACGCACGCCCGAGTTGAGGATACCCACGGCAAGCAAAGCACCGGCCTAGACAGAGATGAAAACATGAAGTTCAGTCAGTCCTGTCTCTTATTGTTTTCTCTCTCTCTCTACTCTACTCTACTCTACTCTTGTCTGTGCTTACCTTGATATTATCGTCGGAGGAGTACATAAATTTATCAATGATGGACAGACCGACCTCGACGTCCCAGAGGAGAATCAGACCGACGGAGGCGGTGGCACTGATCATGCCGGACTCCTTGGTCTTGTACACCCACGAGTTGGCGGCCTCACCATCAGGAATCAGCAGCTTGTCTTTGCCGAAACCAGCATTGACGAAACCGTTGACAAAGCTGGAAGCCAGGTTGTTGCGCGCCGAGTCAATGTTGGCGTTGAAAGCCGTACCTATAAAACACTGTGTCAGAAAACGGGGCTTTGAGATCACAAAAAAAAACGTACGGTGGTTCTCGAGGTAGCTCTTGTAAATATCCTCGGGTGTCTTTGGCTCGAGGACATCCAGCTCGCGTGCTAACGAGATAAAGTAACGCGACAGGTGCGTGTTGTTGAGGCATTCGTTCAGCTCTTCGTCGTCGGTCTCGAGCTTGATTTGCTGCCGGGCCAGCTGGAAGGCCATTTGCTTCTTTTGCAGGCTAAACGAAGGGAAAAGAAGTAGTATGAGAATGACAACCCCTCTTGTTACTCACAGCGTGTTTACTTACGCGTCGGGTGCAGACTCAAAGTCTTCCTTGATGAGATCCATATCACGCATGCGGATGGCAAGGTTGAGGGCCTGGCCGTATTTCTCTTGCTGGCGGTAGATGAGGCGGGCCGTCTTCATGAAACGGGCATCATCCGGAGGCACCAGCAGGTTGACACAGCCGAGCATGTACAGGCAGACGCGCTCGTAGGTATCCTTGTCGACAAACTGAGGCAGCTCCTCGATGGACTCGAGCTCGAGCAACAGGTCGACCGCGTCGGCTTCGGCGTTGTGCTTCAAAAAGAAGGGCACGATGGTGCGCGCGAGTTTGATCAAGTCGTCCGTGTTTTCCTCGCTCTCGATCCGGGCCTCGTATTCTTGCATGATCTCGCCCGACAGGTGCCGAATGTATTCGTGGCCCCACGAGCCAATATCCTCTTCGGATGAACCCATGAAGCGATACCGCAGACTCTCGCGCTGGCCCTCCTCTGCATACGTCATGGAAAGCACAGACAGGATATCGGCAAACAGTTGCTACGATGACACTGTGAGTGAGCACGTACATACACATAGATAATACACATAGAGTCCAGAGTAGACAGAAGAGAATAATGGAAGAGAAGAGAATCGATGATGGATGCTTACCGTGTCAGGGGACTCAGGCCAGGTGGCATGCAGCTCCTTGAGACCTGCGTAGTGAGGGGCCAGGAACTTGAGCGGCTTGGGCACCGAGGTCATGGAGCTGGTGGATGTGCGAATCAGGGAACGTAACTGTTCCAGGGCTGGACGATGCAATGAACGATCGGCCTCCTATACATATATTATATGTGGAAAGGTCAATACTCTGTTGTCTCTTTCTCTCGCGCGTTCGTTCGATGGCGCATACCGAGAGTCTCTCGACAAGCATCTCGAGTTCATTCTTAAGCTGCTGGTCTTCTTCAGACTGAAACGAGGATGGGTGAGTCAGCATCGTCTGAGATCGTACCAGGAAGTGCTTACGAGTTCCTCCTCTTGCGGATCCTTTTTGTCGTTCTTTTTTGTAGTCTCGTCCACGTTCATCTTGTCGTCCTTTTTCTCCTCTTTAGGAGCGTTGGTCTTTGTGTCATTGACCATGGTCGAATACGATCGTCTTGTGTACAGATAAAGAAAGAAAAAGAAATATATATAAAAAAAGAAAAGGGTTGCGCGTCTGGCAAAAGGTGTCGTCTTTCCCTTCGGATTACGCGTGCGCTTGAAAGTTGAGTGCGTTGTTATTCCGCACGTCACCAACTTTCAAATCCCGCTCTTTTCTTCTCTGTCTATTCTATTCCCTTTATTCCCCCCCCCTTTTTTTTTTTACCATATTCTTACTATCATGCAAGCCGAACCACCGCCCGCTGAGCCGTTTGACGAGGTCTTGCAGCGGCACAGACAGAAAGATACCACCAAAAGTATATATACTCTCTGTCTCTCTGAATTATATATATAAGGTGCTGCCATTGACGCATTGCAGTCGTTGTACGGTTCCACGCCATAGGCAATGCTCCCATTCTGAAGCAGAGCTTCTACAAGATTGGCGCACACAATAAGTTTCAGGCCGTCATTCAATTTCTGCGCAAAGAGCTCAGATACCAAGGCTCAGACCCACTTGTAAATACAATTCTCGACCGTCTTTGTATTTCACGGTATGCGTTGCTAAGTGTACTTCATGGCAGTTTCTCTATATCAATAGCGCCTTTGCGCCTGCGCCCGATGAGATTGTGGGAAATCTGTACAAGGTAAAAAGCAGAAAAAGAAGATGCCCTTTTTTTTTATTTTTTGTTCTGAGAAACTGAGTGCACGCACCTCGACCCAGCTATTCAATACCGACGGCCAGCTCATTATCAATTATTGCACCACCAGTGCATGGGGATAGGAGAAGAAGAACCGCGATACGCATTCGATAGAAAGACAGACAGAGAACAGAGGATCAACCCTAGTCACGCTTTACATCCGAGAGGGACGAGGGGGAGGAGTGCTTTTATGGTACAAGTCTGCGGTATCAAAATACTATACTATGGTACACGTAAAGAATGTGATTAGGGAATTAGGAACGCGAATTAAGCCTCTGTCTCCAGCCCTTCCAAAAGGTGCCATTTGTCTTGCGGTTTCCCTTCATGGATGCGCGCGGCGTGTCGGGGTCCGTCGGCAGATAGGCGAGCCCCATTTGCTCCTCGGCCCACATCGGCACGAGGTCTTCGGGATAGATCTCCTTTTTCTGGTATGGCTGGATCAGGGTGGAGCCATGGCGCTCATAGTCGGTCGAGCACCAGGACGCGGTGGGCGAGGAGTCCGCTGTCATCGTGGGCGAGGTCGGCGTGTGGGGCGACCGGCGCGACGGCAGTGGGGGTAAGGGATCCTTCGGTGGGCCCGAGGGCGGGGGCGTGCACACCTCGCGGAGGAGCGACTGATAGGATGTGCGTGGCGACAGAGCCGAGTGCGAGGTCGTGGATGAGGTGCGCGATAGGGGGTGCTTGTGGGGCTGCTTGACATCGGCGCAGGCGAGTTCGCTGAGCAAGTCGAAGGATGTGCGTGCCGACGCAGATCTGCTCCTGCCGAGCGGCGACGACGGCCGCGTCCCGTTCTGATTGTGATTAGGGTTATTGTTATTCTTGGCACGCCACACCTGGCGGTAGAGCTGCTCCCGCTCGGCCAGCAAGCGGCTGAGGAGTTGGCGTTTGTCGGCGAGCTCGGCTTGCTGGAGCTCGAGCTGCAGTGCCTGGGCCTCGATGGCCCCCGTGCTGTTGTCTAGCTTTTCCTCGAGCGCGCCGATCAACGCCTCCTGCTTGTCAACGATGCCTTGGAGGGTCCGGCTCTGAAGGCGCTCCGTCTCGAGTGCGTGCGTTTGCTGGGTCATGACCAGATGCGTCCCCTTTTCGCAGGCTGCCAGCTGCTTCTTTAGAGAAAGGAGCTGCTCTTCGGCGCCATCCTGGAGCGCCTTGTCTTCGTCGTTCGTGGTGGCGCATGTCGCGACCGACCCCTTCTCGTAGGCGTCCATCAACCCGCTCCACAGGTCTTCGTGCTCCTCCGTCGTCACGCTAGGCGTCGACACACTGCTCCGCCGTTTCTCCTTGTTGCTCGCTTGCTTCTCTAGTGCGGCGTGCTCGTGCGACATGTGTTCCAGCTTATCGCTCAGATACTGGATCCGGATTTCATAGTCGCGGAGCTGCGACTGCATTGCCGTATCGTCGTGTGTGCTGCCTTTGGACTGGTGGAGCAGGTCCTGAAACATGGCGATCATCTCCTGGGCGATCACATCAAATTGAGTTGTATTTTTATGAGAGGCAGTGGAAGTATTAGACGTGGTCGCGGTGGTGGCGACAGGGGTTGATTTGTGTTGGCTGACGGTGGAGGGCGGGGCGGGGGGAGGAAGCGACGACGTTTTAGACAGATGCTGGATCGACTTGGTGCCGTCGCCTGCGACGGAACAAGAGCTAGCAGCGGAGGAAGATGATCGCGTGCGAGTGCGTACGTGGTTGGCACTGCTGCCTTGTGGATCAAAGCGGCTGAGCATGGAGGCAACGCCGCCCACGCTGCTGGTGGTCCTCAGGCGGCGGTTCTCTGGCGTAGGTGTCGGTGGTTGTGTCGTGGAGAACCGTTTGTCGCTTTGTGATACTGTGGATGCAGGTCGCCAGGACCGCGCAGGCGCAGGTCCACTGCTGCTCGACGTCGTCGCGTTATTATGACCAGCGTTCTTGTTGAGTAGTGCGATGGTTGCCTGAACACTCATTTGCTTTTTTGTAAAAAAGATAAAAGAACAAGGGCAAAAATGGGAGAAAAAAGGGCCGGATGTTAATCAATATATACCATAGAGCAGGAATCAAGAAAAAAAAAAGAAGGAGGTCTTTGGGATGGGGGGTTGTTGATTGCAACGGACTTTCTGACAAGTTGTTATTATTCGGGTGGATGGAAATAGTACAATCCTTATACGACGCAAATCTGGCAATTAAGGGCATGCCTGCCAGCAGCATTGATTGCTGATCTCTCCCATGCTGCATCCCCCTTCCCTCTTTCTCGGATGCTCTCTCTCTTTCTCTTTCTCTTGTGTTCTTACGTGTCCACATTGAATCCTCCCTTTTGCTCCTGGAGTTTTGACTCTTCTCTTTAGCAATACCCCCTTTCCTTTTAAGGGTGGCTCCTCCCTTCGTTAAAAGATCATCTCCGCAAAAAATAAAAAATTGACATCTGAACTGTCAAAAAAGCCCACATTGCCATCATGTAGCCTCATATTGTGGCAAAATGACGGCGTTTATGAAAACGATCAGCACATGTAAGCCGATCACTTCTCCAAGGGCACACATATAATCAATGTGCTACCCAGGTGAGAGAGTGGCGGGGGATAAATATGCCCATGCATGCGGGTGTAATAGGCGGTGTGGTCTGTGCCTCAATGCTGCAATTTGTGGACATCCAAAAGCCTCATCATCATTCACAAGTTATAACGGCACCCTGTCGCCGTACAGGTGGTCGTACTTTTTTTTTTCCTTCATCTGAGCGCACTGTTGCTATGCACCCCAAATGGACCCTCCCTGTTATTTAAGAAGACGAAAGACATAAAGTCAGCTCCATCATGATGGGCTTTGATGACTTTACAACATTAATATGCATCAATCGTCTTTTTTCCGACATGAAAACGATATAGGCTCCTAGTTTAGCGTTTATTACATGATGACGGACACCTGTCAAACGCGCGCTGTGGACACACATCATAAAAGACATCACTCGATGCACGTGTGCTGCACTAGATATGAGAAGGAACGCTTCGCAGGCTTCTAAACCCATATCATACATCACGGGTTACGTCTTGCTTTGCAAATTCAGGGACGCTGCATGCAACACATGTCAAGACCTGCTTCCCTCTTTTCTCTCTCTCTCTTTTTTTTTCTTTTTGTCTCCATTTTCCTTTCGCTCTCTGTGACGAATTTTACTAGGTTTATTTTCCTTTCTTTAGCACATATATTTCCCTTCCCATTTGACGGGTGTTTTGTATCCTCCTTTTCCCCGAGCAAGCATGCAGCAAACGCGTTTGAGCTAATTCGAATCATAAGCTTTATGTACAGTAAATTCTTAATCTATGGGCTATGATTATTGGGATCGGATTTTGGGTTGTTTTGTTTTTTTTTCTCTTACGCAACATAAACAATATAGAAAAAAAAGGGGGGGGGAGAATAAACAAAAGCAAAGCGGGAAAAGAATAGGTTTACAGGTCGTGGAAGTCCAGACCAGTGATGGTCTTCTTGACGTAGCCAGCCCGGATGACCCAGTCACCGAAAGGCTCGCCTTGGTTACGCTCGAGCGCGTACCGCTTAATGATGGGCTTGACCTCGTTGAGGATCTCCTCCTCCTTGAGCGACTCCTTGAACAGCTTGTTGAGACGCTCACCCTTGTGGCCACCGCCGAGGTAGACATTGTACGCGCCTGGTGCCTTGCCGACAAACGCAATCTCGGCGAGGTAAGGACGCGCGCAGCCGTTGGGACAGCCCGTCATACGGATCGTGATCGCATCGTCCCGCAGACCAGCCTCCTCGATCGCGCTCTCGAGGTGACCCACGAGCGTGGGCAGGTATCGTTCCGACTCGGCCATGGCGAGACCGCAGGTGGGGAGGGCAACACAGGCCATCGCGTTCAGACGCAGGCCGGTGAACTGGACGTTGTCCATCTTGTATTTCGCGAGATGGGCCTTGGTCTTCTCGAGGTCGGCCTCGGGCACGTTGGCGATCAGGAGATGCTGGTTCGGCGTCAGGCGGAATTCACCCTTGTGCCATTTGGCGAGCTCACGGAGACCCGTCTTGGCCGGGAAGTCCGGCCAGTCCTTGACCTTGCCGTTCTCAATGTACATGCCAAAGTGCCACTTGTCGCCGACACCCTTGATCCAGCCATACCGGTCCGCGTTGTCAGTGAACTCAAAGTGGGCGGGCTCCTGGAAGGTCACGCCCGAGCGCTTCTCAATTTCGCTCTTGATGAAGTCCAGGCCGTGGTCGTCGATGGTGTACTTGAAGCGGGCGTGCTTGCGGTTCGTGCGGTCACCATAGTCGCGCTGGGTGGTCATGACCGCCTTGGCGACCTCGATGGCGACCTCGGGCTTGATGAAGCCGAGCATCGAGGCCGGGCGCGGGTAGGTCTTCTTGTTACCGTGGGTCATACCCATACCACCACCGACAGTCACGTTGTAACCAACGACCTTCTTGTCCTCGACGATGGCGATGAAGCCCAGGTCGTGGGCGTAGATGTCGACGTCGTTCTGGGGCGGCACGGCAATGACGATCTTGAACTTACGGGGCAGGTAGGTGGGGCCGTACAGCGGCTCAAAGTCCTGGACGGCGTTACCGGCCACCAGCTCGTCGGCGAGCCAGATCTCGTGGTAGGCATTCGTCTGGGGAGCAAGGTGGGGCATCATCTCGTCGGCAAAGGCCTGGACCTGGGCATGGATCTCAGGGACCTCGGTGACGGGTGTGACCATGATGTTACGGTTGACATCACCGCAGGCGGCGAGGGTGCTGAGCAAGCAGTGGTTGATGCCGCGGATCGTCGAGCGCAGGTTCTTCTTGAGAATACCGTGGAGCTGGAAGGCCTGGCGGGTGGTCATCTTGATGTGGCCGTTGGCGTAAGTGTCGGCGAGCTCGTCCATGGCGAGCCACTGCGCGGGCGTCGAAACACCACCGGGCATACGCACACGGATCATGAAGCTGTAGGCCTTCTCGAGACCTTGCTTCTTGCGCTCCTCGCGGATATCACGGTCGTCCTGGCCGTAAGAGCCGTGGAACTTGAGCAGCTTGCCGTTGATCTCGGAGATGGCGCCGGTCGACTCGTCCTGGAGGTCTTGGGCGATCGTGCCACGCAAGTAGTTGGAGTCGATCTTCATCTGGTCATCGGTCAGCTTGGGCACGTCGTCGTCCGCGCCAGCATCCTTGACACCCAGGGCCTTCCACAGCTCGGGCTGCCACGCGCTGAAACCAGTCTCGTAGCCGTCCGCATCCTGATCGTCACCGAGACCGAGTTCGAGAAGGCGCGTCGCGCCGAGGGTCTCGAGCTTGGCATCGATCTGCTTACCAGGACGGTTGTAGAAGATCGCGTCCTCCTCGCGGGGCCAGTAGTGGCTGTCACCCAGACCAAAGACAGCGAAGCGCATCTCGGCCAGGTTGATGTCGCCCACGATCGTACCGTTCAGGGCCTTCCAGAACTCACGCGCGTTGGAGGGCATCTCACCCTGACCAGCAGTCGAGATGATGAACACGACGTTGGTCTCGCCCGCCAGATCCTGGAGATCGCTATAGTCATCCATCGCCATCAACTTGACCTTGAGGCCACGCGACTTGGCGCGCGTCGCGACCTTCTTGGCCAGGCCCTCGGCGTTGCCATTGTCGGAACCAAAGAGAACGGTGAGCGGGGGTCCGTTCGCGCCGCCGGACAGACCAGCAAGCAGCTTGGCATAGTCATCACGGGCCTTTTGCTTCATCTCGGCGTGGCGCTTTTGCACATCCTAAAAGCAAATAAAAAAAATACGTCAGCCCTGACCGTTTTTTTTTTCGCCAACCCTCATGTAATAATAGTAATAATATAAATGATAAACTTACCGACTCCAAGGAGCTGACGAGTGTCTTTGCAATATCGGGGTTCTCGGCAACGAGGTTGGACAGGTGGTTCTCACGCTTGAGGAAAGCCTCGAGATCGCGCTTGATGCGCTGCGAGTCGAGCGAGAAGCACTCCTTACCGGCGGCCTCCAGGGCGGGGTTCCAGCGGTAGAGGGGCCACGAGCCATTGTCGACACAGACCTTGGTCTCCTTGAGGGTGTTGAGAGGGATGCGCTCCTCGGCCTGGGGAAGGTAAGCAAGGACGATTGAGGGGCCGTTGTAAGCGTCGGCCTCGAGGAGGGCGTGGAGGACACCGGTGTAGGACGAAAAGATGGCGACCGAGGCAACGTAGACATTGCCATAGTTCATGGCATACAGACCAATGTCCTTCTTGCGGTTTTCGCGCTCGACCGGGCTGGAGTAGGAGGTGGTATCGACAATGAGGAGGTTGACGTTCTCACCCGAGGTGATCACGTGGTGGATACCGGACTGGCCGAGATCGTAAGCCCACGAATCGGAGCCAATCAGCCAGTTGGACTTGGAGCGCAAGAGCGCCTGCTTGGCGAGGAGGGACTTGGCGGCGGGCAGGGTGTCCACCTCGGCCTCGAGGGCCTGCACAACAGCTTCGGCAGCGCTGTCGGTCTGCTGGGGCTGGTGCTTGGTGGACTTGGCGAGCAAGAGCCACTGAGTCAGGGCCTTGTGCGCCTCGCCGGTCAGCTTGGTGTCCTGCACGGCTTTTTCGACAGCGTCAATGAAGCGAGCGCGCTCCTGGATGTTGTGGATCAGCTTGCCGTAACCGTACTCGGGCGTAGACTTCTCGGGGTTCGCGGCGTCAGGCGACCAGACCGAGGCGCTGTTGACAGCGTTGGCAATGTCGAGACGGTCCTGGAAGACCTGGTCGAGCAGCTTGATGTAGGGGGTCTCGACGGGCTCTTGGTACTCGACCTTCTCAGCCTTGTTGGACTGGGTGGCACCCACCACGAAGCGGCGCGGAACGTCGGCCTGGCTCAGGTTCTCAAAGACAGACTCCACGGTCGTAGCCTCGACCGACGCACCATACTGCACACTGATGATGTCAACCGACTCGTCCTGGGCAACCTGGTAAGCGGCGGCGATCTCGAGGAAGACCGGGTTCCACGTGGCGGTGTAGTCCTGGGGCTCGAGCACAGCGACGCGCTTGGCCGACTTGGGCACGGCCTCAAAGAAGTCAGCGGCAGCAAAGGGGCGGTAGACGCGCACGGTGACGAGACCGCCCGTGGCAGGCAGGTTCTTCTCGGCCACAGCGGCGGCGGAACCCATAGCCACGACCACCTGCTCGGCGTTGGCAGCGCCGGTGTAGCTGAACGCACCGTACTTGCGACCGGTGGCGGCGGCGAAACCAGCAAAGGCCTCGCGGATAGCAGCGGCGACATCGGCGGGCTGCTGGTCCTGCTGCTGCTTGTATTGCAAGTACGCCGAAGCCGGGGCGGCGGTGTCGGCCTTGCGCTTGTAGTTGACCAGCTCTTCGTCGGCCACGAGCGAGCGCAGCGTGTCGAGATCGGCGGTGAAGTCCACGGGTTCCTTGCCGTCGTAGAAGTGAATGAAGGACGTGTTGGATTTGAGGGCAGCTGCCTGGGCAATGACAGCCAGATCGCGGGCTTCCTGGGGCGACGACGAGACAAAGAGGCCGAGGCCGCTCTGGCTGACCGCCATCACCTTGGCAATGTCAGCAAAGGCATCGGGTCGCTGGTCAGCCGAGACATTGACAACCGAAGCGGACGAGGCGCTGGCGAGCTGAAAGAGACGCGGAATGGCGGTGATAAGAGCGGACGAGGCGATCTGCTCGGTCTGCACCAGACCCTCAAGTGGTGGAACAGCGTCGACGTTGTCAGTCGAAGCCATGACAAGAAAGGGAATAAAGTGGGAAAGAGGAGGGGGTTACGGGTGTTTACAAAGACTATGCAAACACTTTTTAGGTAGGCAGCTTTTACCTCTTTTTTTTTTTTTTTTTACTACAGCCACCAAGATTGGGCCAACCGCATCAAAGACTTTCATGCGTGAAATTGCGACTTGAGCACACAATTTTGCTACAATCTGATTGGTCAATCACATCTTGCAACTCCATCTCTTTGTTGCGGGCGCCATCTCTGATCCACTCATACCCGCCTCTCCATGCTGACAAATGAGGGTCCGCCCCAAATATACTCTTCTTTTTCCTTTTTCTGAATTGGCATGGAGCTCTCAATTGCGCCATCCGTTGCAGCTCTGTTTTGCTGCGATGTTATATGGATAAATCAATAGCCACCATTGTCTGTTACTGTACCAACCTTAATACTGTACACACTTCATCCGATATCTCTGGCATGCGCCTGATGGGTCGGTCTGAATTTTTCTCTTTTTGGATCGCCGTGCCCCCACACCAGGCGCAAAATCCCGTGTGGTGTGGAAAATGAAGAAAATATATTTCACCGATCGCCCTCAGCCATGTTTTAATGATTACATTAAATGGCTGATTCTACTGCTATTTCCCCCATCTTAAGCAAGGCACTGCTCTTTCGAGAGATTGGGTTTACCGATGGATTAAATAAGGTTACACCTTCTCTGCTTAAATAACTTGTACGCATTAACGTTCATAGCGTCGGCCTGCGCGTCGACGCCCGGATCAAAGCAAAAAGATTAAAGGCATCTTGATGACATTTTTCTACTCCACAACCGCGCCCTGCACCCGGTAAATCAAATGCGCCTGTCTCAATTTCCTCTTTGGGATTTCTACAACTTTTAAAAATTCTTTACTTGTTCAAGACATAACGTGTTCTCAATGCTCCACTATGCTATACTCGAAATATTTTCGGACGTTGTCTGATTTTGCCTGGATCCACTCCTTTACACCATACAATGATGAATGATGCGTCGGACCTTCAACGGCCGTCCTGAAGTCAACGCCGTGGGGAAGATTGATGCGCTCAAAGTAATCCACGGCTCGCAGAAGCTCAAAGGAAAGTGGAAGCGACATACTATCATCGGTTGCGTTGTGGTTGCGAAGGTTTCCAATTAAGTTGGGCGCACCCAGGTATGGAATCAAATTGATTCCTGACCGGACACGTGGAAGCGACTTGTCCCATGCGACGTCCTCTTCTATCAGGTCCACCAGAGAGTCAATGACGGGGAAGGCGACCTTGGGAGCATAGATCGCTGAATTAATTGTCTGGATAATATCACGGAAACGCGCATGCAAGGCGGGTGCTGTCACCGCCAGTTTGGTAAAAGGTCGCAGCTGCATGCCGGGGAAGTTGGCATAGTCGCCCTGGATGGTCTTCCTATATGTGACATAGCCGCTACCCATGATGGAGTCCAAGTCCCAGCTCATCCAGATCATGCGGGGTGGGGTCTTCGTAAGATCATTCTCGTACATGTACCAGTTGTTGGTGCTCTGCAGGTAGCCGTTGCAGAAGGAGTGCAGGAATTCAAACGCCATGCTCGTGAAGAAACTGTCCATGTCGATGCGCTTGTTCCATTCCTCGAGGGAGACAGCCTGGGGATCTTTTTGCAGCTCTGTATCCAAAAACTGGATAAAGCTGATCAAGTCTTTAAAACCAGCATCGGTACCGTTCACGCCGTCGCGCTCTTCCTTGATCGCATACGAAGCACCCGCATAGTACTGACTGTCGTTGCCATGGTAGCTCAAGTCTGCTCGACGGCCATCCTTCTTGGCTCCTTCGCCTCGGTAGAGCATCCCGTTGTCATAGTGAGCTCGACCGCCATTGAATTCTGCCTTGAGCCACGAATTGTCGTATTTCTCCTCCAACAAGAACAATCCAATCGCTTGCCGATTGATAAAAAGACTATTTTCAGGGGTAGCTAAAAGATGAGTCCTGCCGCCTAATTCCTTCCCGTTTTGTTGATGGTACTTACCGGATGTAAGACGACTGGGACGCAGGCACACCAGCGGCCTGTAACATATCCATCGCCAGCTTTTCTCGGATATAGCTCGGGTCGTCGGGCATGGCACGAATTTTCAGCTTGCGGAAACCTTCCAGTCTGTCGGACTTGACCAGGTTCAAGTTGTAGCTCGCCTTCTTTTGAAGCCGTGAAGCACGCCCGCCGAGCTTAAATTTGGCGTCCGAGAAGCTCAGGACCTGATCAGCACTGATGTAGGTTACGTTGACG